>VZTA01013396.1:230400-342783 GCA_013398855.1 Mohoua ochrocephala | reverse complement strand
TAATAGTAACCTGATCCTGGCAAGATTACAGCCTCTGCCAGTGCTCCTGTGTAGGAAACACAGTGCCATGTACTTACGTCAGTCTATTTTGCAATGGTATCAAAGGAGGCACGCTAGAAAAACTGTTCAAATTCAGTAGAAAAACCCTACAAATAATAATCTGACAGGTAATTAATTTAGCCTGGAAACTAAGCTGTCCAACCAAGAAAAGAGAAAAGGACTGTGTCTGTGTGTGTATATATATATATAAATATGTGTGTATATAAGACTATATATTGCAGCGCCTGTCTGCAATATCAGAAGTCTTGTCTCATCCTACGCATTTGCTCTAGAACAGATAGACAGGTGACAACATGAAATTTCTTATCTCCTGTTTGTCAGATGTACCATAGGCAGAGCAGGATGATAGGAATTCTGACATCATGAGATGGTTTTGAATGCTTTATAGTAGAAGCATTGATGCAAGATTTCTAGAACTATAAAAATAGTTACTTGTATTAGCTGTGAAGTTGAACTAATCAGCTATGATGAGGCAAACTGGTTTTTTTTAACCTGTTTTCATGTTTCAATAACAGATACACACTGGATGAGTTTGGGACAGCTAGAAGGAGTGCTGTAGTCCGTGGCTTTATAGATGCTCTTACTAGAGGAGGTCTGGGAGGTACTCCCCGCCCTATTGAAATGCACTCTCATGATCCTCTGAGGTACGGTACTAACAAGAATGTATATGAAATAATCTTTTTTTGGTTGGCATTTTGAGTTCCTGGCTTCATAAACCACTGATTTACATGGAAATTTCTGTCTTTGTGTAGGTATGTAGGAGACATGCTGGCCTGGTTGCATCAAGCTACAGCTTCTGAAAAAGAACACTTAGAAGCTATGTTAAAGCTTGTAACTATTCAAGGTAGTACTGGTTTTAAAACATAAATTGTGAAGTGATAATAAGTCTGTGATAAGTAAGCAAGTGCCATTTATTTCTTAGGCTGGGCTTCAGTTACAAGTCTGAGTTTAAATTTATCCTCAAAATAATCTCAGAATAGCTGGTGGTTGCATTCTGCCAAAAGAAGGCCCATAACAAAGAAGAGTATTTCAAAATGCACTCCTTTATTTTACTGTACTTCTAATAGATTTACACTAAATTTACAAAGGGACATTTTAGAGTGTAGTTGAGAGTTCAGAAATTGTTTGTAATGTATGTGAATACATATCTCCTTGAAAACATTGTTATTGCTTATTATGTTGAGGATTTCCATTATGCCTTTGGTCTTTTGTTTAGTAAATTTTTTTAAATACCATTCCTTGTTCCTGTAAGTCTCTTCATTCTGTACTACAAGGAAAATGGGATTTTCATGTGTCATTTAACATTATTCTAGGTTTATGGAGGTTGAAGTAGGCCACTCACAGATAGGTGAAGCTTTTTAATATCAAAGCTCTCCTTCATTTCAGAACTGCAGATTCTCATGCTTAGTCTTCAACCCCTTTGCTTTGTTTTCAGTAGATTGAACCTATACTTTAAAGACTTTTACCCTGTAGAAGCTTTAGAATGGTTTGCCACCATAGCTTCAGAGAAAGGTATTTTTTATAAATTAAGCATGTGTACTCAATTGTAACAAACTCAATGTAGGAACTTACATTTGATCTGTATCTGATGAGCTCTTCAGACTGTTTGTCTCAATCCTACTCTGGGTTTTAAAGTGAATATGTATTCTGATTTTAATGCTGTAAGTATTAATTGGCTCTCCCAATTAATGGTATATGGGAAAGGAGGCTGCTTAGGAACTGTTGTAAATCAAACTGGAGGAATGCTGTTGTTTTTTAACTACAGTTACAGTGTACTGTAGTAGTGAATTTAATATTATTTACTGACACTGTTTCAGGGAGACAGGAAAGCAGGCCTCATGGTTTTATGGTAGAGAAAAAGACCTGGCAGTTCTTTGTAGATGACTGACTGATGCTTCTGCTGTAACTAGGGAGCCCTTCAGGAAAAGCTGGCCCCATGGAGCATGTAAATGTGTCTGGTTCTGCTGTGGGCTGGACTTCTGCTGCTGCACTTTGTTCTGAAATTCTCCCACTTCTTTGTGTAGTGCTTTGCTTAACTATGAAGTTCTTTGGCCTTCTGACAGGATGTCGGGCTGAGATGATGTGACCATGAAATGAGATATATTTAGACCTTTTCAGCCACAGAGCAAGATACTTGATAGTATAGAGAATATAAATACTTGGGGGAGAAATTTTCAATAAAAAATCATCAGGCCAAAACCTTTTTGTGGAGAGACTGGTATAAACAAGAGATTGAGTATTTCAGTCTGAATGAAAAATATGTTTTCTTAAGCTCGCCAGGAGTGGGGCTGCTATCACTGTTGTAGTTTTTAAGAAATGTAAAGAGGAATTCTTACTTTCATACTGGGAGCAACAAAGCTTGGGAGGTGCTGTCTGCAACTGTTCCTCTGTGTCTTCGGGGAAATTTTTTTGATGGCAAGGATAGTGATGTGATAAGGTCTGTAAGACAAAACAGTACTTAATAGGATGCCACTGGATCTAACAAGAAACATTTATGGGCAGTGCAGCCCCGAAGTACCTTGGCATTATATGTTCTTTATAAATTCAGATCCTGAATTGGTAGTGAGGACAGCATCTGTGGTACTGAGAAACTCAAGTTGAATTTTCTGTGCTGTTGCGCAGTCTTCAGGTGTCTGGCTGTGCAGGCTTCAGTAAAAATTGAGTTAATTTCATGTAGCCATTTAACAAGTGGACATCTTGTTTATTTGCAGTTAGAGATAAGGACAGAGATTTGCATCTTCAGAGTGCAGATCTTCCTAACATAATTTGAGATCGAATGTAAGCATTTCTGGAGACTTTCATCACAAACTGGGATTTTTTTCCATTCCCCTATAGAGGGAGCCCAAGCAACTGCCATAGATGAAACACCTACCTGGCAGTCTGAAGTTAGGTCGGTCAGATGTTTTCACTTCAGTTTCAACTTGAGTAGTTTTTTGCAGATGGAACCGCTTCTATTATTTTCATTCAGGTGTAGCTGTTTTGAGTTCAGATTTCTGTTCAAAATTCTCCTGTAAGCCGTGTGTAATTTCAGGGCAGTGGAGAGTGTGGTAAATCACAGCTATACAAAAATTTCCCTTCTCAAAAAACAGCAACAAAAAAAGCCACATGTATGTCTGTTGGTGCGATACAGGTGGATTTGGTCCCGCTGGATGAAAAATTGTATGAATGACACTTTTTTTTGAGAAACGTTTCCATCCCAGTTTTTACTTTAAAGTGACCAAACTATGTAGCCCATAAGCAGGGTATTCAAGAATGGCTCTTAAAAAGCTTTAAAATGTTAAGCTTTCAAAAATTGACTGTTTAAAGTTAGTCTGATCAAAAATGCTATTAAAATTTTAAGCGCTGAAAACACATTCAGAAAAGTTTAACTCTTTTGCTGGACAAGCATAAAGCACCTGGTTTTCCTCTTGGGAGTTTAGGTATTCTGCTAGGAGGAGCCTTCCAGTCATACAGAGATCTTCTGCTTGAAAGGAATGGAGAATTGCAGGCATTTTAAGAGATGCAGTAGAAACCCACTTTTCATGGAGTTACAGGAACCCAGATGGAGAACAGAAGCTAAACGAAGTCCAAAAAAGATCTCTCCTTTTATAGAAGGATACACAGAGAAAAATTATATATGGTGTACAAAGGAGTTGGAAGCGTATCTTCAGTTATGAGCTGTATTCTAAAAGTTATTTTGGACCTCTAAGAATTGTTTATTCTGTAATTCTTCTGTGTCAAACTTGCACACTTATATAACCCATTCTGCTGGAAGATTTCACTGCTTTTGGAATCCAGATATTCTAATTGGACATGAAAATACATTCGAAGGCACAAGCATGTGTTATATCAAAATTTTTATTCCATGTCCTTTGGTATTCAAACTTGTATATTTTTTGAGCTAAAATTTTCATAGCAAACAACTTGTTTTTAAGTCAATCTGGTCTAGATACACTATTGCAAATATGTGCTAGGTGCTTGTTATATTGATGAACAGTACAAGTGTGACTGTTCCTACTAAAAAATGTGTAAATTGCTAAGGTCTGTCTGGGAGCTAGCCATTACGTAAAAGAGCATGCATGCTGTGGTTTGTAATCTTGCTTTCTGCCTTGATATCAGTACTCAAGTATAGAAGCGTATTTTTATTACCTTACCAATTCAGTATGTTGAAATTCTTACAGCCAGCACACTGCATTCGGTTGTTACTGCTTATGTGGCTTTTCATGTAACTTGGTGTAAAGAGGCATTGGCACAGACCTCTGATCTTTCATTATTTTTACTCTCTGAGGTAATCTCTCTTAGTCTTGAACTAAGCAAAATATAGCTTCAGGTCACCTGATTTCTGTCACATGTCACAGTCAGTTTGTTTACTTTAATTACATGGGTCCCATCTGAAGATGAACTCCTGTTGACAAGTTTTAAATTAGAATTAAAGTATTGCTTTCTCCATAAATCTGTTCTGAGTTGTTACTGAAGTGAGAGCTTGAAGATCTGTTGCTTTCAGTTTGATTGATTTATGACAGCGCTGGTTGCCATGCAACAATTCATTTGTGTTTCGTGATAAGATAGGGCAATATTCTCTTTTGTACATCGTTCTGTGAAAGATGAGTTTCAATTGCTGCTGGGGAGGAAGCGTTTGCCAGCGCTGCAGCACGCAGCAGTGTGGAGGTACACATGTCACTTCATTTGTAACAGTGCCACGAGCTCGTCAGTACCCAGCGCTGACAGACACGTGTATTTGCCAGTCAGGCCTTTCAAAATGGTGTGTGCCGCTGCTCCTCGAGCCTCTCACTGGCCTGGTTGTTTTTTGGGTGTTTTTCTGGTTTAATTTCATGAAGTGCTAATATTGAGCCTTACTGTGACAGCTTCTTGCTGGATCATTTATTCTTCCCCTTGCTGATTCTACCTCAAATCCCCACGCACTGTGTTGCACTAGGAAGCAATTGCATAGCAAAAGGTAATGACTCCGAGACTGTTTTGCCATGCAGCTATTTCTTAATGGCTAGATTGGAAGTACAGTGGAGGTGTGAACTAGTTGTGTGGAGTAAAGAACATACAGTTCATAATGTTTTTTATGGAGGAGTGCCTCCTACATTTGTTTATTTGTTTTATAGTCTTGAAGAAAAGAGAATTACATTTGCATAATCTTAGAATGTGTTTGCATTAACTATAGGTGTGGAAGAAAATATTCAAGAAGTAGTTGGGCACATCACAGAAGGTGTCTGCAGGCCTCTGAAGGTGAAGTATTTTGTTTTCCTTAGCACTCTAAATACAAAAACTGTTCTGTCATGTTTTTTTAGAACTTGTGCTCCCATCTTTTCAATGTATTTTCATTGCCCTTGGTTAAGAATTAGCTTGTCAACTTCTAAAGGGTTTTTTTCTCAAATTAAAGATTCCTTTGTTCGTAGATACGTGGTTTATAGTAGTCATATAGTGAGAGATACCAGGATGCTAAATTTGAGTGTTGATTTTGTTTTACTTTTCCTAGGTTGAGGAGTGCTGATGTACAAAAATACAGCTTTGTGATAAGTATATGGGAATAGCTGTAGTGACTCAAATGAAAAATCAGTGTAATTTACTAACCTGTTTTTCATAGTGATCATTATGCTTAGGGAAGAGTGTACAGGTTATGCAGTTGTGTCATACTTCTGTAGGATAGTTTCCTTGCCTGTTTGTGAATATACTAGGGACTTACTGAGCCATAACTTCTTTGTCTATAACAGACCTCAATAGATGTTTTCTTGCATGAATATGTCAAATTGATATAAAATGTTGGTATTCACAACATATCCTTCAGGAGAGAAGTGAACATTTCAACTCTGTTGTCTGAAAAGCCAGTTCCTTTTGTGGTTTGTGGGGTTTTTTTGGTTTTGGTGTTTTGGGTTTTTTTTGTTTGTTTTGTTTAATAACTCCAGCTCTTGTGTTTGAAAAACACCATGAAAATTGCTCCCTAATTACCATCTTTGTGCTACCCCAGTTTTTTGTATTTCTGTCACATCCCTCCGTACTTGTCTTTTTTTCAAGCTGCAGCCTTAGTAAGTTTAGGGGACGCATTTGATAGAAATCATTAATGACGGTCCATGAAATGATTGACTGACTTGTCTATTGGATGTGCTTCACATAAGCACTGAAGTAATGAAGGTGATGAAACTGATACCAATTATTGCCCAACTGTGCAGTGTATAAATCCAAGTGTTTTTAAAGTAAAATCTACTGTGCTAAATACTATTATAATAAATTTCTCTTAGGATTCTGTAGCTATAACAACCATATCCAGTTGACAAATACTCCGTCTCAAATGTGAACAGCTAGTTTCTGGATACTATACATAAGTTATTGATGAGAAAAGGATAAGGTCTGGAGAGAGGTAAAATTCAAAAAGGTGCCATTTAGAATGTCACAGAAATACAGAAGGGTTGAGGTTGGCACGGACATCTGGACGTCACTTGGTCCAAACTCCCAGCTCAGGCTGGGGCACCTAGAGTTGCTTGCCCAGGACTGTGTCCAGATGACTTTTAAATACTTCCAAGGATGGAGGCGCCACAGCTTCTCTAGGCAACGTATGCCAGTGCTCGGCCACCTGCACAGTAAAAAAAAGTGTTCCCTGATGTTCAGACAGAATCTCTTGTGTTTCAATTTTGTGCCTGTTGCCACAGAATTATGATCAGCGTTCACAACCTTTTAGTTTTTGATCTGTCAAAAAGCACCTACCCTAACAGACACACAGTCACCACAGCTTTGTTCTTTTGGAAGATATTTTCCAAACTTTCTATGTTCTTGAATCAGTTCTGTTAATACTGAATGTGGATGTTTGAGTTCAGTAATTCTATGCATTCCAACAAAGGAATAAAATCAAACTCCTGTGTAAGTCAGAGGGAATTTTGGTCTTAGAGATCTGAGTACTTGAGATTTTTATAGTTAAGTGCGGAGTACCTTTCATTTTGATTGCCACCCTCTTTAGACTTACATGCTGCTAGTCTCTTTAGAAATATCCCCTGAAATATTTTTGTTAGTTAGTTACTGTGCTAGTAAAAATGAAAAAAAAATCTTTAAAGAACAATTAAAGACTTCCTGTTGTATTCTGTATTTTAATAGAATACATGTAAAAAGTATGGAACATTTATTGTTTCCCCTGGGAAAGAAAAAAAAAAGGTAGAAAAAATCCCCCTGAGAAACCCCCCAGCAGAAGAGCCTTCATACAATGCAGAATAGGTAATTAGATAATTGCAAGCCACCATGTTCAGAGGAACGACAGTAATAGACTCAGTTTGGAGGAATACATTGTAGAAGGGTTATGCTTACATGCAGGCTAAATTGCCCACATTTCTTACTCATAGTTGGTTTGTGTTTTAGGCATTCAAGTGACTCTTGAATACTCCCTAGCAGTAGATCTTACCACAGGCCTCTCATTTCAAATGGGGGTAGGAGAATCCTAAAAAACGTTTAAATTAAACTATTCATATTTTCCATAACATTTAAGATGAGTTCAAAACAAAATGTCTTTGATGCCCTGTGTGGACTGCAGGTAGTCTTTTATGGTCAGCTAACAACCCGGCTACAGGACTAAGAAATGGTAAGAGCTCTAAGTCCAGAGCTTCCCTGAACAGGTTAGGTTGGGTCACTTGAGAATTTTGGTTCTCCAGTGCAGTGAAGACTTCTGTATGGGAAGCAGCAGTTCTCCTTTTCCTGCTTTGTTTTTTTAATTCTTATTTTTCTTTCATGACCCTAAAATCTTTTTTTTCCCCTCTCCTTCTGTGTGTTCAGTCTTTTTCGGTTTCTTAATTATTTTCTTTTAGTTTTTCCCTTTTTTTTGGTCAATATTTTGTTTTCTCTCTTTTTCCCCTGCCTGCCCTATTCTCTTTTGCTGTAGAACTAGAATATAGTCAGTGTTCATGCCCACATGACCTTTTAGGTAACACTGGAGACAGATATTTTTATGTAGACCTTTGTATATGCAAACACATTGAAGAGCGAAGTTCACCTGTGTGTTGAAATGAACTTCATGCATTAAGTATTGTGAATAAAAGTTAAAAAGTATTATTTGGTTTTGGTCTGTGAATTAGATGCGAACTGAAAGGATTGAGGAAGCTTAATCTTAGTTGGTTCTCCCTGCAGCTGGCTCTGAGATGAAGGCACTGCAGCACATCGTGTTCCATTGAACAGCAAATAACTTGGCAGAGTGGGTGGTGGCTGCTGATTTGTGTGTAGCCCTTTCACACATGGGCACGTGGGAGAACGGTGCAGTGATAAGTCACTGTCTATCCTGCTTCAGAAGTGCATAAAGATTGACCCTGGTTTAGCTTTTTTGAGTGGATTGAGACTCTGTGCACCATGGAGACAAGACATCAGCTGTCCAACTGTAAAGACAGTCAGTACCATTTTGTTGTGTAGCCCGTATCTCCTGGTTGAGATAAACAGTCAACATAGCTGGTTATTAATTACAAAAGTATCTAACTAAATACTGGTAGGAGATACATACGCTCTCCTTTAAGTGAAGAATAGATTCATCCAGGCAAAATTTGTTTGTTGGGCGAAATACCTAATATTTTGATGTTCTGAATTGCTGCATGATGCTAGTAATCTACTGCTGTAGTTATGTGATTCTGCAGCATTGCAGCCGTTCTTGCTTTTCGGTGCTGGGGAGGATTCCAGTATGTACTGGTATTGATCCATCAAATGTTCTCATTATTTTTAAATTTCCAATAACAGCAGAAGTCTGTCGGGACTGTAGGATTTTTGGGAGGCTTTTTGGGTTTGTAGTTTTTCTTTTTTTAAGAATGCATATAACCTTCATGTTTTCTGCCCAGATGCTTGGCAGCCCAGAAGCACTTCAGTTCAAGCCAAACATTAAAGTTAACTGAACATTCTCTTTTTAAATTTATTTCTGGTTGAATTTATTTTTCAAAAACCAGAGATATATTGCATATAAAGTCATAGGAAGCTGGCTTTCGAAATTTATGACCTGAAGGATGTTTGTATTTGTTCATGCTGCAGGTTAGAATCGAGCAGGTGATTGTTGCCGAGCCAGGAGCAGTTTTACTGTACAAGATTTCTAATCTGCTCAAGTTCTACCACCATACAATCAGGTAGGCAAAATTACAAAGTATGTTAAAAATGCCTTTTTTCCCCAATTGAATATGTCACAATTAATCTACTAGGAAGAGTACTTTTGTTGCTTAGTTGTTGCTCTGGACTATAACATCAAGAAGAAACACATGTGATATCAAGCAAGTTTGCCATTCCTCAGTTCATATCAAAACTGCTTTGGAATATAGCATCAATTTACCACAATAACTGTTTCTTTATTGCTCTGTGTAGATTCAAATAGTGTACAAGAAAACTCTACAAAACATTTAAGATTACAAAGTCAAGTCCCCTTTGAGAAAATGCTACTAAATGAAATTACTTCACTTTTTCTTTTTTTTTTGTTTAAATAATTGTGTTTTGATAACTTTTTGATAAACTTTTTTTCCCTAATTATGCACTTCCTTATATCACTGTTGAAGATGCACTGATCACCTTCCAACCTTCCAGATGCCACCAGGAATACAGAAATTGGAGAAAAGCCAGAGCTGCTAATTTATATATAATTTATATATCGTGGCATATGCTGTAGTTCGTGTTGGTTAGAAACAGCAGTAGGAGAAAAACCTTCCTCCACAGCCCTGGGCTGAACTGCCAAGAATTTGGAACATTAATATTACTACTTCAGCCTCTCTGTCTGAAAATACTTTAGATGTTGGGCAGACTGGGATCAGTGGTTCTTGGGCACCTCCCAGCTAATTTAAAACCCTCAATCGTGATGGCAGGTCTATAGTAGAACACATATGAGACCTATTCCTAATCTTATTGTCCAAAAAAACCTGAAAGATTTTGGTGTCACTTTTCTGTCTCCAGAGTTAGTGTTATAAAGCAGTTTTAGAGCTTGGTGCAATTGAAAATGTGATGTTGAAATGGAAGGTCTTAGGCAGTCTTATCTGTTGGTTTCTGTTTCGTTACCAACACGATGTTTAAAGACCACTGAAGTACCTTCCACCAGCTGAATAATTTCCTCTGTAGAGAGAAGGTGCACCTTACTAATGAAGGGGGAAAGCAGTTTGAGAAATGATCTGTTAAACACGAGATTACAGTCTGAAAATCAAGCTACAGGTTTAGTCCTCCTATGACACGATGAATTTTCCCTGCCTGTTTGTAGGTCAGAAGTGCAATTCCTCTAGACAGAGGGAGGGTATATCTGGGAGAGGAGCATAGTCCTGTAGGGCCATTGAAGGGTTGTGGTGTCTGTGCTAAGTGTGATAGTTCAACACTTGGAATAGCAAGGCATGAATTCTTACATTTCTGCAGATGCCTAGCATCCCAGTGGAGACAGGAGAGGGGTAATGCTATCCCTAACAGGCAGTATGGTAGAATATTGTTAAACCTCTTTGTTACATAATTTGTTTTCTATAACAGAAGTAGATTTATAGCACACTAAAGCAAAAATCCAGTAAATTTTAGTACTCTACGAAAAAGTTTGTGCAAGTTTGGTAGCCTGTATTTAATATCTGCTTAATGACATACTTGATGATGCTTGTTCTCACAGTCAGCTTATCTCTCAGCCATTATGGAGAACTGTTTGCTGCAATTATTTATTCTAAATTTTCACCTTTGAAAATAATCTTATTTGAAATGATATTGGAGTATCTGACTGTCATGTTGTTCCCCCTTTGGATTCATTAAATAATCTTAATTTTGTTTTCAGTGGCATTGTAGGAAACAGTGCAGCCACACTGTTGACAACAATTGAAGAAATGCATTTGTTGAGCAAGAAAATATTCTTTAATAGCCTGAGTCTTCATGCAAGTAAACTAATGGACAAGGTTTGTTTCAAAATTGTACAGCTTTCATGTTTCAAAACATGCTTGCATTTCCCTTTTGTCTGGTAAGATTACTAGATAAATAGCTGTTTTATATGTCAGCTTTTTCTAAAATTGAAGTCTTGTATTTTCAATATTTTAGTAATGGAACTACATTACAAACTTGCTGTTTAAATTTTAATTCTATTAATAGTGGGAGGTTTGTGGATACATGGCTAAAATCCTGCTGTTTTTTTTGCAGAGCAGTTTACATATTTTTAAAATCTATGAGAAGCAACAAAATTAGGAAATTTTCTTAAATGCAATTGAGCAAACTCGGGTGATTGAGCTGTATAACTTGTATTAATGCATCATCCGATCAGTAGTTAATTGTGCATCATTCCTTTTTTGAAGTTGCAAGGTATATCACAAAATGGTAGGCTAAGTAAAAACAAAATTTGGGCTTTTCTGTCCATTATAAAAATAGTTTTACCACATGCACATTGCTGTAACGTTTGTAAATGCATTTCTAAATTATATAACCTACCAAAAAAATTGAAAAAATACATTGTTTTCCAGAAACTGATCTTTGTGCAAAGACTTGTAATTTGCTGACCACTCAGGTTTTCTGAGTTTTGTCAGTATTGTTCTGTGGTCCCAAATGAATTTTCTCATTCAGCACAGCCTGTCTGGTCCTAATTTCCTGTCTTTCTGCAGGGCCTGGGGAATGACTCTCTCAAAGAAGCAGTTGTTCCTCCTCTTCTCTCCCAGATATCCCAGGGACTCCTTTCAGTGGTTTCATTCGTTCACTGAGTTACTCCTTAGCTGCTACCACCCACAGTCCATAATACTGAAGTCCACTTAATGCATTGTTGCTGTGGGGTGTTTCCATTTGAATGCAGTGTCATATCAGCAATAGTTCCCTTTGCTATTAGTGCTTCTTCAAGGATCAGCTAAAGCTGAGTTCCTAAAACATGCAATGGACAAAGACAACATGAATTTACCAAAAAATGTTTTATTTCTTAATATGTAAGCTAAAATAAAATATCTGTGTGTGTTTTCCTTATATGAAAAGGAATCAATGATGGACCTTAGCTAAAAATGTATGACTGCTCTTTGCTTGCAAAGTGCTTAAGGAAAGAAATTTTCTTGCCTTGAAAATGTCTCTGTATTCATCCCTTTTCTGTTTATTTATCCTGTTGGGTATTACATCTGTGCTCAAACAGGATCCAGCATGATTTTCCTACTCATGTAACTCACAGTCTTTGTGGTTTTGTTTTGGGTGATACACAGTTTTCAGTTTGGAAATGTGTAGAATTCAGAAGAAGTACGATAAATTCTGATCCCCTAGTTCATGGTGTGTGTTCTTTCTATTGTCGCTATGGAAAGGTGGTGTAGTCCTCTTTGCCCTCTCAGTTCCCCTTCCCTCAGCCCCCAGTCCGGATGTAACTGGTTCTTGATGCTGTCATTGTTTTATGAAGTAGTCAAATTTGCTTTTACTGGCCTTAAATGAAGGCAGTGATTGCACTGCCACCTTCAGTGGTGTTTTATTACAAGTAATGAATGGCATACCGAGCCTACCATGTAATGGGAAAAGATCATAATACTGCTCTTTCTCATAAACACATTTATAAATTAAGTCTGAAACACTGACAATATTACGCTGCCTATGTGCCCTATGAAGATCTTTCCTCAGAATATAATTGGGGTCAAAAGCTTAAAGAGATTTAGAGGACTATTAGATATATGGGTAACAAAGGCTTCCACAATTATTTATTAATCTGCTTCAGGAGTTAACAGTGAGGTAACTCTATGTCTGAGAAGAAATCGTAGTGTTCTAATGTGTAGTTCTTGTAACTGAGTTTTAGATAGTCCTCTGTAGCAGCTTATATTATTACCCTTTGTGAGTGGATTACTGAATTGATAGAATGATGTCTTATCTCTTCATGACTGAAATTAGTTTTGCTTCATAAAAAATACAAAATTTATAGGCTGATTACACTCAGAGAAACATTAGTTTCCATGCAATAAAGACCTTTTTTTTATCATAAATTTAATTCTCTTGTTACTTAGTTTTTTGTGTGTTAGTGTACAGATAAGCAGGTTTCATGCCTTTTCATTTGTCTTTGTAAATTTAGTGGTGAATGTCACAATGCCTTTACATATTGAGGAAACCGAAGGTTGCTTTTAACCATCCTTTTTTTTAATGTGTGTTCAGACCAAAATTGTGTATGTGTATTAGTAGGATTTTCTTCACATCCCGGCCTTTTTACCAGCTTTTTGCCAGCTGTGTATGCACTGCAACTGCTTCCAGATTTTTTTTTTTTCCCAGAGAAGATTAAACCCCTGGAAGATGGACCCTTTGTGCTTACAAAGGCAGTTGCAAAAGCTTTATTGCTGTTCCTGTTGTGCAGATAGAGAGTATTCACTGGGAAAATTAGTAAATTACTTTTCACTTGAACAGTCTGGAAATTGTGGTTTCTTATTTCAGTTTAGATTATGCATCTTAAAGGCATTGATAAGCCTGTTTCAAAGAATATCAGCTGTCCAATACTGTGATTAAAATATGATTCTTAAGGCAATTTGAATAACTTTGGAAATAGATTAAAATGCAAATGGGATGTTCTTAAGTAAAAATACTTTTATTTCTATAAATTTAAGTGCCTCTTCTGTTAAGATTATTGGAAAGTGGTGAATGGCCTGTCGGGTAGACAATTTTAACGATAGTATTTCCTCAGTATCATCTGTTGTTGCTGATAATTTGCTTTTTTAATATCTTCATTCTATCTAGTAGTTGATAGACCAGAATATGATTTAAGCAAATCTTTCACTTAAGTATAGCTAGTTGGGAACATTTTTTAGACAAAGCAGGTTTCATTAAATATGCTAACTTCTCAAGATCCCATCCTTAGGATGTAGACAAATGACAGGATGGTAATTTGATGTCCTCATCACCATAGACAATTTAATTCCCTAGATTATTGATTATCCTGAGTTGAGCATTGCCTTCAGTCTGCCTGGGATTTAATTTCTAAAGCACAATGGGAAACTGAGACTTCAGGCTGTTCTTTCTAGGACAAGAAAATAGCTTCCTCTTCACATCTATTTTTGAGAAGAGTCCCATATTACATAAGGAGTGTCACAAGTGTGGAGGTGTATGGAAGCTTTTAGGCAGTCTTAGATCAGGATTCTCCCTCTTGGTTGTCAAGCCATCGGTGTAAATGATAGAGGGAAATCCCTGGTTACTTCAGAATACTTACTGGTTTGCCCCAAAGCACTTTGCTATGAACTTTTTTTTCATTACATAAGAAAATCTCAAGCATCTTGGTTGTAATCTGAAAATAAAATAGTCAGCAGCTCTCAACTTCAAACTGTTTCTTCCAAGAAAGCTTTTTTTGATGGTGTTCTCACTCAGACTTTTCAGGTAGCTCTGAGAACTGAAATCCATGTGAGTGAAATATTCAGCAGACTGCTGGAAAGCAAGTCCACTGTTATCAAAGAAAGGCAGTACCCCAGGGAGTCTCTTTGGTTCCGACACTTTTTGAAACCTGTCATGAAGCTTGGTAACAGAGTTGTTGCAAAGCCACTTTGTTTTTAGGGTTTAAAATGCCATTCACGACTTTGAGATTCTCGGGCTGCTCTAGAGCTCAGCGTTGACATCCTGCAGAAGCTGCGCATCCCTGGCCGCCTCCCGTGTCACTGAAGGTTTGGTGCGTCAGCTCTTACTGCAGATGCTGTCTCTCCTTCGCCTTGTTGGCTCTTACCCTTCAGAGGCAGTGTTGGGCAGTACTTTGTAGCTCTGGTAGCAATTGATTTGTTCTGGTTCTTGGTTGAACCAGAATGTTTTTTGCCAGTATTAGTGTCCAGATGCTGAGAAAAATGTGTTTGTATTTGTTGCTTTTCAGCTTTTTTGGACCCAGCCATGGGTCTACCAACCATCCTATTAAAGTGGATCAGAATTATCGTTACAATCCTTATATATCCTTTTACGTGTTTCTTTTCACTCTGAGCTTATAAATCAAATGTTTAGGAATTCAGGATTCTGCTTGTGTTACTCATTGTCTGGATCTAAGAACAGCCCATTACAGATGACCATTTTACAGATGATTATAAATCCAGGAGAAAATAGTGACTGGAAATAATTGTCAGAACAGCAGAAACTTTTCCAATGAAACTAGGAGTAAAGTTCAGAGGACCTAATGGACTGGAGTGGATGGACTGTTCTTTCAGTCCTGTCAGTATGGGAGTTGTTTAATATCACGAGTCCGTTGGTGAGGCATTTTAGCAAGTATGTGAGCATGTTTTGTTGGACCAGCTGTTAAATGAGGAGAGTGGGAATTTTCAAGCCCACATGTCCTTCCTCTGGCTTCACTAGTGTTCCAGAACAATTATTAAAGGAAAGAATAATTGTGAACATTTAATAAAATGGTATGAGAGTTATCATAAGGGCACTAGAGAAAGATAGTGCCAAACTCCAGTCATCTGCTGTCTGCGCTATTAGAAGACTATTAGTAAAGTATCCCAAATTAAGTTTTGGGATTATTATTCCTTAATGCTGTTCTTTTTAGCATAGATGTATGCAAATTAAATGTTGCGATTGCATTATCTTTTTAAGTTTGTCAGTGAGAGAGATATTAAAACGTTGCATGGGAATAATTGTAAACTTGTCCTTCATAATTTGATTCCTGCCAGAATGAAACCTATTAGGTTTCTGGGAAATCAGATGTGGGGCAGATTGAATAAGACTGATTATTGTTGTTGTGATCTGAATGCTGTTGTGCTTTTAAATGGATCCATGCGAACAAAGCAAAACTAGTTATCTTTTCTTCCAAGACCAACTTGATAGCTGAAAAGACAAGCATGCCGTTAGGCATTCTACTTTGTTGACCTCTGTAGGATCCTAATAGGACCAGAAAATCTTAAAACAGCCTCTCTGGTAGACATGCACTCAGGTGTCTTGGAGTGCTGGTGAATTTTGTCTCAACTGAGAATGGACTTCTGCAGTTGATGCTGCTCAGTGTTAACTGACAGCATGAAAAATTCATAACATTTTTACAAGGTTCCACTCTGTAGTGCTTTGGATCCAGCCCCTGCCAGTGGGGGTTTTTAAGAGGCTGTATTTAAAGCTGATTAGCCTCTTATAAAAGCCACTAACCTTCCATTTGTTACTTGTAAATAGGGCTTTCTCTGTGGAGTTCTGTGTTTTAAATTACCATCTTGTTTTATTTAGTAGTAGTAGTATCACAGAATTAAAGAATGGATGAGTTCAGCAGGAAACTCTAGAAACCACCTAGTCCAACCATCTAGCTCACGACACAGAGCGTCAGCTAGGACAGGTGGCCCAGGCTCCAGCCAAAATATCCCTGAACACGGTCCAGTTCAAGTCTGAGAACGGTGTGTTCAGGACACAACCAATACCCCTAACAATAACGAGAAGGAACAAGAAGAAAGTCATTCAGCGCTGTAAATTTCAGTAAACTTTACTACTGATCAGCACCAAGTGCCTCTTTTTGAATTACTGTTACTTCATTGCTAGAATATTTGTTTCATGCTTTCAAGACCGATTGGGCTGAGCAACTGTTCTCTGAACCTATTAGTTTTAGTTTTCCATTAGTTCCTTGACTTCAGTATACTCTCTTTTGGAAAGTGAGACTAGAGGAACACTTTGTATTCAGAAGGATGAAAAAAGTTTTTACTAAATCTGTCTTGGTAACAGTGTGGGGACATGTATGGTATCTCAAATGTTTTAAAACACAAAGTGTGAAAGTTTGGTCTGGTTTCAAAGAGAGAGAGTTGTTTTTTTCTTTCTCTGCTGGCATGTTCATCAGGTATAGATTCAATTCCAGAAGGCTCTGCTCTGAAGGTGTTGTGTTCTCTTTCTTGGTTTCTTTGGCCATCAGCCTCTGCCCCTTGGATTGTTTTGGTTTTTTTTAACTTGAAGATTCAGATATCCATATTACTATGCTATTCATCAGTATTTCTCATTTGGGAAGGTATGGAACATGTTGCCTGTGACTCGGAGCCATCCAAAGCTGCTTCCTTTTCTTTTGAGCTGGAGTCTTAAGAGTACTGCAGAAGTGCACGCTGCTTTGCTCTGCTGTGGCCAGATACCCTGACTGAGACACATGGGCCAGTCCCATCCAAACTTACTTCTCCCTACCTCCTTCTGGAGAGATTATGCCATTAAGTCTTAGCTTACTGTGTATTGCTGAGGGTCTCCTTACTCCTACATAATCCAGCCACATCTGTGTTTGCCCTTGATTGGGCAGAAGAGAGAAAGGTGGGAAGTGGATTTTTGGCAGAAGGAAATGAGGTTGTAGTAAGGGTTTGGAGGCAGCAGGAAGCCAGTTTGAGGCAGCATTGGAGACAAAAAGATGCAGCTATGTTTGGAGTGGAACCTAAGAAATGTTATGCTGGGAAAAAGAGGTGCTAGATTTTATATAAATGTTTTATGAAGTATTTAATGAGTATTTGCCTGTTTCAAAGAAAGGGCTAAAATATGTGAGCCTGGGGTAAAAATAGCATAGAATTTCAGTCAATTTCAGGGGATCCAGTTTTCATAATTTGACTTGGAAAGTATATTTTTTTCTCTAATTACGCAAACTTTCCTTCTTTGTTTTTAAACATCTGCATTACCTGCTTCTTACCTTTGGTGTAAGCCTGCATTTCAGTTTGAGCAGTCTCGTCGCAGTTCATGTAGGTTTACTTGAGTTACCTTGTGTGCAGTTCATTCGTGTACTGGCAATTTAAGTACAAGCTTGCTGGAGATTAATAGTGTTGCATTTGTGACTGCAGCGCTCATATTCAGCATCACAGGGGCTATGCAGCCTTGGCAAGAACTGCTGCAGTACGGCTCTCATTTCCCAGAGCTCTGCCTGCACTAGATTCTGAAGTGTTTACAGGAGGTCCTGCTCAAAGTGAACTCAGTGGTGCCAACAAGGTGGCTGTTCTTTGGCCCCTAATCTAGTAAATGTATTTTTTTTCACTACCAATACCAGTGGTGTTTGGGTCTCTCCAGATGGTAAAATAGGCATAGTCTGAACGAAAGGAGAAATTCAGTGTTCAGCTGCTTGTTTGGCACCGAATGAGATGGTTATGCTGAAAGTTGCAGGCAGTCTGAAATGTGCTAGTTTTGTCCAGCAGCAGATTAAAGTTCTTCTTTGCGTGCTTACATGTAATTTTGTTATTAGCCGGTTGCATTTGTGCTAACAGACTGGATGGTGTTTGCTGTAAATGAAATTAATAAAAAAACCCACAAACAGGTAATCTTGTTCTTTAGGTTGAGCTCCCACCTCCTGATCTTGGCCCAAGCTCTGCTCTAAATCAGACGCTTAACTTGCTGCGGGAGGTTCTGGCATCTCATGACTCATCTGTTGTTCCACTGGATGCCCGTCAGGCTGACTTTGTGCAGGTACAAGAATGTTTGACTGCTTTATGTGTGTGAAGGGGAGGGAGAGGGGCAAAAAAAGAATGTGTGAGTTAGTTCAGTGCACAAAAGATAGATGGAACATTAATCTTTTTGTCTGGTCCCATTTTGGAGCTCTCTATCAAACTGGAGTTTGTAATGTGAACAAGAGGGTGACTAACAAAATGGATAATTACAATTGAGTATGGAGTGCTACTCTTAACACAGTATCTAAATTCTGTTATCCAATTACTACTCCATTAAGTAAATACACCCTCAAGATTGCACAATTACCAATTATCTAATCTGGGTTATTCTTCCTCCTGCTAGGCTGGAATCTGTTCTTCTCAGGTTTTTATACTTTCCCCATCACTGTGGTAGGTGATCACCTGCTGACAAATCCAGTGGAAAACTGCTTTCACAGCTGGAAACTCTCATTCCTCTTTATTCTGCTTTGGGGAATAAATACGTGATAGAGACAGAATGAGGTTAGAAGCCTCGTGTGACATGATTTCCTCCCTCCCCTCCCTCTTTTCTGTGTGTTTGCTATTTTAGGTTCTGTCTTGTGTGCTAGATCCGTTGTTACAGATGTGTACTATGTCTGCTAGTAATTTGGGCACAGCTGATATGGCAACCTTCATGGTAAATTCACTTTACATGATGAGGACTACTTTGGCTCTCTTTGAATTCACTGACAAACGTCTAGAAATGTTGCAGTTTCAGGTAAGCTTTAGCAGCCCCAAAAGAAAATGAACTTATTACTGATTTTTGCACACTGTAAGTTGTGATGTGGATGTATTTATCTTAAAATCATCCCAAAGCCAACATTGTCAAAATTGGGGAAATGGGATAAGAGGGCTTCTTGTCAGAGACCATAAGCAGATAGCATCTTTCGTTTTAAAGAGACAAAGAATGATTAAAAGATTTGGTTTTGTTTGGTTTAGTTGCAGATAAACCCAGATCGGTGAACATTTTCATTATCCTAATCATTCTAATATTTATCTGCAAACTGTATGAGAAGAAGCAAATGGAAATTGAAACCTCAGTCAAATGGCTGACTGTATTCCATCATATCATCAGTCCTAGATCATCATCTATTTTGTACTAGAATATAGTAGCTGAAGTTACTGCTTCAGTCCTGCTTTCTGCCTCTCTTTTCTCATTTGTTTCGTTTCCCCTCACATCCCGGGGTAGTGATTAATATGTGGTACAATTTTGAAATGGAAGTAAAAATTCAAAAACTATTGACTTACAAAAACTTGGACACTTCCCATTTTTGTTTTGCTTCATGAATATGTCTGCAATATATCTCAGGAGAACTTTTGGAGCTGGGGGGCTTGAAAAAAGTCGCAACTTCTTATTTGAAGGGATCAGCAAGGATTGGCTGTGAGCCATTTTTCACTTTCTACTCCTCCTAAGAATTTCTAGCACCTTTTAGCTCTGAAACAAACAGGCAACCTCACCAAACTGTCTGGAGTATTTCTAATTTCTATTATCAGAGTTTCTTTCACAGTAAATGTTGCAATTGACTTACTCTTCAGAAAAGCAGTAGAGCTGAAGCTTACACATTTAATACCATTTACTTTCTTCAAACATTTTACAAATACAGGAACAGACTGAAAAAAAATCTTTAAGATTATACATAAGTAGGTTATTCAAGTGGAGTTAGAATGGCATATTTATTAGGAGAAACATTTTTCATAGAAAAAGAACTCACTAAGACAGTTAAAACCTCCAAATTGAAATATTAAGATTTCCCTCCTGATTTAAAAAGGAAAGTGTGCTCTTCTAAACAATTTTAGGAAGCAAAAAGGTGAACTCTTTGAGTATCAGACAAAAAAGTCTTAGGTTTTACTAGACTTTTATATGTTATAATTTTTTTTCTTTTCTTTAGGATTGGAAGAAAAAAAAAAGTGAGGTAGTTATCTGTAAAAATGAAGTAATAATGTACATATACCCAAATGTCTTTCTGAGACTGCTCAAACTGAAAAATGGTTGCTGCTGCTGTGACTGGATTTAGGGATTAGGTTTTCCTGCAAAGTAAAGATTATATTGAGAATGTAAAATACTCTTACAACTTTTTTTCTATGAAGATAATTAAAACAAAATGGATAATTGTAATTTCGTTGTCTATTGTTCTTTCAGTTAACTTTCTTCAAATACATGTTTATCAATGTTGAATTTAAAATCAATTCTGATTGTGATTTAGTTTCAGTTGTATTTTCCTTACAAAAGACTGTCTCTTGTTTATTGTAAAACTGCCATGTTATTGTCAGTATTTTCAATAAGAGTTGACTTATTTTTATCACATATTTTCAAAGAATTATAGCAAAATAAAATTATATAGGAATTTTTAAGATCAAGGCTATAATCTTCATTTTTGGTGGTGTTGTATTTACAAATACAAAAAAAAAGATTTTTTTATTAGTCAGACATGAAAGAGTTCTCTGCATTTTTATTATTGGTTCCTTGTAATATGAAAGATGTAAATGGATAAAATAATTATGCTGTACGTATTTGAAATATTTCCTTGTTTGTTGATCACTCTCCTTATTTGTGGTTTTTTCTTATTTGTGTTTCTAGACCTTTTAACCCCAGAACTTGTTACATTTAATATTCTCACACACTCTTTATAAATACCTTATGCTTAACATTTCAGATTGAAGCTCATTTAGATACACTCATAAATGAGCAAGCTTCCTACGTGCTGACGAGAGCTGGTCTGAGTTACATTTATAACGCTCTGCAGCAGCACAAACCTGAACAGGTGAGCTGACAGAATTTACCTGTTGGGGGGGTACCACCCACTTGCCAACTAGTAGAATTTTGGCACTAATGTTTTTGCAAATGAGGCTTCTTCTGAAAGCAAAGATTCAATAGTGTCTGTTGGTTTTTCACATGGGACCAGGGCTGTTAGACAAAGGCCCCTTGCAACTACAGATTCCCCCTAGGCCGTGTGTTCAGCAGGCCTGGCAGGGCTGGTGTGCAGCAGTCCTTCCGTACTGCTTGTCTGGTGCACGCTGGGTGTGTATACCAGCACTTCCATGGTACCTAGAACATATCAGACCTGCTGTGTATGTACATAACATTCAGCTCCCTCATTGCTTCCTGTAGTCCATAGATAGCTGCAGGCATTTGGTAATTGCTGCATTTTTCTTCTGTGGAAAACTGGCAGATGAGTTTAGTAGTAGTTTGAAATAGTTTCTTCTTTCGTCCTTACTTGTTGCTGTAGCTATTCTAGTACCAAGACAGTGAGATTCTCAAAGTGAAAACTTGAGATTTCTTAGAGGAGCTGAAAACTGGAATTCAGAGCTCACGCTCTCCCTTTCTTGTGAAGCACAGTTGCAATGTGGTAGGTGTTAATACAGCCCTTCTTCCCTTCAGCTGTGCCTATGTCCTTTTGTGATCTTTTGTAGAAGTGAAAAACACTGTTTTCTGGAGAAAGCAGAACTCTGTTGGAGAGCTTTATGTTGTTTCTTCAGCTAATAATTTTGCATAAAGTGCTCAAACTCAACAGATTTTTATGTATAAAGATGAATAAATAAATGTATAAATAATCTGATTAATAACTCAACTTAGTTTTCTATTCATGAGCCTATCTCCTGTTTTAAAACCAATTTCAAGTCGACTAGGGCAGGTTGTTAATGGAATGTAGCAATTTTCATTTCTGTCTGTACAGCTGCCTGGCTGCAGAGGTGATGTCGCAGCATTTGCTAGGGGGTGAAGCAGCATTTGTGCATTGTATTGCCGTAGCAGAGCAGAAGGCTTACTGGGAAGCAGGTCTGAATTCCTTACGGTCCAAGAACAGATAGAGCAAAGTTGTTGTCTCTTAAGTCTAGAATACAAAGGGGATGTAGCCAGTTTGCAGTTGAGTTTTTATTCTAGATCTGGTGGAAGGCTAGTTTTGGCTTTATTCAGTGGTGAAGAAGGAAAAAAAGGATTTGAAAGGACATGTTAAGAATTCCATATTCTCAGCTCTTAATTTAAGGAAGTGGTAGAATACAAATGGAGTGTTAACAGCACTTTAGTACTGAAATGGTGATACAGTTTCCAAACATTTAAGATCCTGTAGCAGGACCAAATAAAAATTAACTACTGAACCAATTGTAGACTTTATTGTTTATCTTTTTTCTATATGCTAGTATGACCCTTTTTTATCCCTCTGTTTGATTACTGATTCTTAGGGTCCTCTCTCAAATTTGTCGAGTATGGATTCTGTGTCCCTGAAGGTTGCAATGGTAAGCATTTTTAACTTTCTTATTATGGTGGTGAGGCTGTGACATGGTAAAGAATACAGTTAATTATGTGATTAGAAGATATTCATCTGTAGTAGAAGATACTCATCTAATCAGTCCTACTCTTTAAGAATAGCTGAATTACATGTCTGGGAATACTTTCTTCATTTGTAGTAATTTGACCACTTGAAGTAATAAATACATAAATTATTTCTGAAGGGGTAGTAATAGAATATTAGTTTCTAAGCCTTGAGAAGCAGAACTTTACTTACAAGAATGCTGTCCCATGAGTCATCTTAAATTGCTAAAAGCAAATACTTAGCTCTAATTAGTTTTAATCACCAAAGTTTCTTTTTTTGCCTCTATGCTTTGAAATATAGGTTCTGCTATCATTTATAATCTTAGTCCTAAGGCTTTGATTTTATGCAAATAGTTCAGCTTTACTCAGAAGTTAGATTCTGGGTGTATGTCACAGTTATGTTTTTTTAAGTTGAAAGCTATAATATATTTTAAAGCAAATTATCAGCTGATATTTTTTCTTAGAGTGTGTGAAGGCTATTTTGCATAGAGATAGCAATATCACAGTTCAGTAGGCAATAATATATAATCTGTCACTCTTCTTGCTTAGCCAAGTTTAGCTTTATTCTAAAAGTTTAACTGTAAAGGCCTGCTCATACAGCAGTATATGTACACTCCCATGGAAAAAAAAAAGGGGATTTTAAAAGATTTTAAAAAAACTTGTATGTTGAATGCATCCCAGTTATGGTAGTGTAGCCCATTTTTTTTCTGTTCAGGATTTAAACCAGCAATTCTCAGGCTGGTTGGATGAACAGAGCTCTGGCACAGAGCACTCAGTGATTTACTGAGATCAGCATGCATTCTTACTAAAACTTAGGAATTCTGCATTTAAAATATCTTCTATTTATCATGGTTTTGTAGACTAACAACGAATTTAAAGGCTGCAGCTTGGGGACCTTCTCTTTAAATTACATATATGCAACTCTCTTGTCTATAGTGGTGCATAATAATTTCCCTTGAATAGTTAAGAGAAGAATCCATCTGTTTTATTTTGTTCATTACTTTACTTAACGTCTGCTTCTGTGCACACACTTTAACCAGAATTGAGCCGAGTATGCTGAAACCAAACCCACATAAATCCAATCTATCAGCCTAACCTACTGGCTTCTCAGGATTTAAACCAGGGGGGAGTACTTGCAGGCAGATTCACTGCCTCCCATTTATGCTTGAAAGTTTTCCAGGTCCCAGCCTTTTAAGTTGTTCATACGTACTTGCAAATGCAGTGCCTGCTAAGTCCATACCCCTCTCAGCAAAAGCTCCCTTGCTTTCCAAACAATAGCAGAAAACCATAAAAAAGTATTTTGTGGGAACTATGGCTTCATTATTCATTTTTGCCTATGTTTTAAATGATGGATGGATGGATGTGGATTTTAGGATTTACCAGCTTGAGAATATTCATTCAGTGAATGAATGAATAGGAAGGTTGCTATCATTAGATAAACTTACTTAGGGCCCTGTCTTAGTGAATAATTCCAAGGATGGAGATTATACAGTTTTTTTGGATAGTCTGTTCAATGTTTGATGACATTCCTGATGAGAATTTTTCCTCTCACTATCTAATCAAAATGCTCCTTAGTGTAATATGTGTTCAATATTTCTTGTGGTTTTACCTGTGAGAAGACCTGGTTTCATCTTCTCAATAGTCACCCATTTGACCACACAGTCACAGAACGGTTTGGGTTGGAATGGACCTTAAGGACCATCTCGTTCCAACCTTCCCGCCGTGGGCAGGGACACCTTCCACTAGACCAGGTTGCTCCAAATCCCATCCAGCCTGGCCTTGAACACTGCCAGGGATGGGGCAGCCACAATTTTTTTGATTGATTGTTGAAGACAGCAGTAATGTTTTTTCTTAGAATCAAAGCACTACTCTTTTTATCACTATATTCTGTGGGAAAGGAGAAGTAGGCTTAGAAGCAATTCAAGAAGCCTGAAGTGGGTGATTTGCTCTTTGTTTTTCTCAACATAAGCAGTGACTCCCTGCCAAAAAGTAAAAAGAAACATGCAAAAAGAATCAAGCAACATGTCTAACTTGGACAGAGTAGGTATCTCTCTGAAGCTGTTTTATATTCCCTCTGCACTGAACAGACTCGGTGTGATCTTCAGTGATGTATAAGTACCTGCAGCAGCTACATAGGAAGCTTAGATGGATAATTATAAAAGCTGGATTCTCATCATTTGCCCTCCACTCATATTCCTCAGAGTCAGAAACAAAATTTTGGTGGCAGAGGTGCCGAAGTCAGAAATTTGTTTTGGATTATTAAGTTCTATCTTTTAATGTAATCAGAAATGTTTTCAGAAATTTGTGGTTTTACCTATTTTCGTGTAACAGCAAGGCGTTAATGTGTTGATCTCGTATTCTCTTCTCGAAGGCTCAGTTCGATCGCTATCTGTCTGCTCCAGATAGTCTGTTAATGTCCCAGCTGAATTTCCTTCTGAGTGCCACTGTGAAGTAAGTACCTTACCTCTGAATTTCTGTTATGCCTGAATAATGATGGCGAAGATGAATTCGATTAGGTTTCAGTGAATCATGATGAGAATTCAAGTTATCAGCTGTGACGATATTTGCATTGTCCTTCAGGTCACGATTCAGTTTTGTTCTGACTCTCCTCTTTTTGAACAAGCAGTGAGGAGTATGTAATTCTGTAACTTTTTGAAGTAGTTACTCTTGTTTTAAGAGGCACCATCAAAATGAATTACATTAATCTATTTTGAACATGTTGTGCTGTGTCAGCATTTTTTTGTCAACTTAGGCGTAAATTGTTTTAGAACTATTTTGTAAGCTTTCCAAAGACAGGTGAAATATGTAATTCTCCAAGATTTCTTTCATCCCCGCTGCTTTGTCAGTTCTAGAATTTTCACCTTTGTTGTCTTCTGCTGTAGAATATTGGCATTCTGTCTCATTGAATATTGTGCTGAGATTATTTTACTTTTCACCTAATGTATTTTTTTTAAGAGATTTTTTCTTTGAAGTATGGAAGTAAGAACTTTATTGTTTATCTCTTACCTTGTTTTTTGACTATAACTGAACCCTAAGGCTAGGGAAAGTGCCATGAATTTCTTTCCAATTAAATGTGAACCACATGAAGACTTTCTGTAGTACTTAAACTCAGAGAATTATATGTTGCACTGATCAAAAACTTTCCTTGACATTATTTTTCACACTTTTGTGAAGAATGCAGGTTACAGAATATACCAGAAACTGAGACAAGCACATCACATTTTACATAATGCAATAGTATTTGGAGTTTCATTACTAGAACTTTTCCTCGGTGGGATTGTATTACAGCATCTTGCATTTACAAAATGACATATGTCAAGGGAAAAATAATTATTGTTGGGAATTGAATAGAACAGTTCAGTTGGAAGGGACCTACAGTGATCAGCTAGTCCAGCTGCCGGGTTGTCGTCCTGCATTGCTCAGGTTCTCCTCATCCAAAGACTTCCAGTGTCACACCATACAGGTGGAGCGTGGCTGGGAATGCTGGTGCTTTTCAGCTGGCATCGGGTGTTTCCACCAGATTTACCATTCCCACAGCTCAGCTGGCAGAGCTGACCATGTTGTGGGAGAGCTCTACTCTCCGAACAGATCGAACAGGGTAGCTTGGCCAGTAATGTCAGTGAAACATCACAACTTCTGCTTCTCGGTGTCAAGGCATTAAACCTGTATTTTAGCTCTTGATATACTTTTTTAAATGTAGGTCTATTTAAAAATCGTAATAACAGTAAATGTATTTCAAAAGCCTCAACTATTCATTGCTAACACAGAGGCAATTTTAAGAGGTAGACTGTATGCTACCGTAAAGACTCTGGCACAGTGAAATTACTTGAACTAAATCATTCCTTCTGTCAGGTGATCCAAGATAAACTAGTCATGTAGGCACTCTTAGCCTTATCCCATTGATAAGCTTTTTAAACCTCTCAGCACATTTTAAGCCACATTCATATTATCTTGCAGCAGTGGACATTTGAGAGGTAAGAGGGAAGCCTTGTGTGAAGGTGATGGCTATAGCTGCTACAACTCAGCTAACAGGCAGAAGTTTATTAATCTGCTATAATCAGTGCTATAGGTCAGGTTCTGCTCAGAATTAAAACAAAGTAAATAAATCAGTTAGCCCATTAGCCTTCAAACACATAGTTTTAAACCCAAGCAATCCCTCTGAAGTTAAAATACCCATTTACAGAGCTGCTTGTAGAATCACTGTCTTGATAGTCAATGTTTTCAGTAGTAAATAAGCCTTGAAAATACAAAATTTTCTCAAAATTCCAGCAGAACATTTAACCAGTGCTATAATTTTAGTCTCTGGCTATAGTAGTTGGAATTTTCAATTTCGAAGACGTTTTCCTTGAAATCAGGTAATTGAGAGCTGTAGCCTGTGAGGTCTTTGGTTCTCAGAATCAGACCAAATGTTTTCGATAAGGGACCAGTGTATTATATACTCATTGGCAATATCATGTAACCTTTGCAACTGTGAAGAACATTCCTTCCAACATTACCAGTGCATGCTCTTGTCTTTCAAATTCCTTCACTCATTTAAAAAGTCGTAAGCTATGTATTCATATGGTTGTTGGTCTTGAAAAGCTCTTTTCATTCGTGTTGGATCACAGAAACTGAATGCTGGAATTACTATTTTTAGCAAGTGCTGCCATTTGTGTTAGTGATAAATGTATCATGTTGTTATGGCAACTGAAATCCTAATGTACTGATTAATGACACTGACATTATTTGATTGAACAACACGTGATGCTGTTCAGTCCTCTGAATATTTTAACAAACTTTTTTATTTATTAATTCGGTGCAATGGTTTTACACAAATTCAGTGTGTAATGCTTTCATACAAGATTGTCATGTTACAGTAGCTTCGTGATCCCAGGCTGAGGTCAGAGACAGTTGTCTTACGTGAACACCCTGACTATATTTCCCTTATAATAGTGGGTTTGGATTTGCTATTACAAGGGCAGTCTTTTTTTCAGGTATTCTAATAACCTAGTAATACTGGCAGGTGATGCTGTATATGAAAAAAGTGGATATTGTGTATCAGAATAAAATGCAGGTTTGGTCTTCTTATCTGCTTTCTCACAGCTTCTGTTCCTTAATGTTTCCTGTAAAGACAAAGATTTTTGTACTTGATCTTTGAAATTTCTTTTACTTGTCAATTCCCAACAGTCGGTGAATTCAGCCCTGATTTTAGTGGATGCAGTTTTGTTGTCTTTGTTTCTCTGCTGCATATTACAGCAGGGCTGAATCTGGATTTGTGGTTACCTTGGTTTCCTCAGCTTCTGCTGGAGTTCCCCTTGCATGGGTTTGGCTGTAAAATAGTTGTAACTGCTGTTTCTAATAGATAAAAATGCATCTGCAACTGTAAACACCATCACCATGATGATTAAAGTGAACTGATTCAATGAGTAATGTAAAATAAAATTATTAGGTTGTCTTCAAAAAATATTAAACTTTCCAGTTAAATTTAGCATTCAGTCTGTGTGCATTGGTTACTCATTTATCTCCAGAAAAATAACAGGACGCAGACTTCATAGCATTGTTGTTAAAAGGTTGTGTTTTAAATCTCTGACCACGATCACTAGTTTTTGTCTGATTATGGAATCAGGTGCTGTCAAGATAAAGCAAGTAGAATATATTTGCTAGTAGATGAAAAAAAACTCTGTATTTTCAAAGTACAGTGGGAAGCCACTGGAGGTAGAAGGTAGATCACTAAGTTTATCAGTCTTTTAAAAGATGCAAGGGGAGTGCAGGTGGGAAACTAATGTATGCAAATTAAATCCTTATCTTAGTTTTTGCTTGATTGTAGAAATAAAGAAGCTCCTGTCTTGGTTATCAGGTCATATATGTGAGTTTGTCTGTGTATGATACAACGCGAGAAAGAAGCCTTTTATTTTTTAAACTTTGAGCTGTTTTCACAGTTGAAGTAAAGGGCTTTTTAGTGTAACTCTCACTGATTTTTAATGTGTATTTTTAATGTATATCTTTAATTCCTTGTATGTAGTACAGTTACATTCCCTACAATTTGCAAATTATGTGGTTTTGTTTTGGTTTTTAGAGAGCAGATAATAAAACAGTCAACAGAACTGGTCTGCAGAGCTTACAGTGAGTTATATGCAGCTGTGATGGATCCTTCAAATGAATACAAGGATCCAGAAACCATCCTACACAGATCTCCTCATCAAGTTCAGGCACTCCTTTCATAGTCATGCGTCCCCCAGATTTATCAGAATCCATAATTCTGTATTTCATGAGTATTTGCATTGAATTATTTTTCTGCTTTGAATTTGGATGTGTAATTGTATAGTTAAAATATGTAGGAATGCAGTTTTATTTAATCTGCTTGGCAGAAGTCTAGTCTTTCCTGTGTCTTTGAATACTTTCAATAGGCCAGAAAATAGAATATAGATTGAAAATTATTTTAATGTATTTCTCTGATGGAAATGGACCTTGACAATGTGCAGTCTCTTTGAAAAAGGAGAAAAGCTTTTTTCCTTGCTGTACATAATCTTTGCAACTACAGGCTTAACCAGTGTCTCTTATGACCTCACCAATATTTTTATTTGCTCTATTGTCTGTTCTCTCACTCTTTTTCTCAGCCTGCCATCAGTAAACGCTGATAACTGAAATTTTAATACAACTGATACGCTTTGAATGAGTCATGCATCACTTTTGCAGCTCATAAATCATTTCAGAATACTTGATGCTCTTTTGCAAATCCTGTTGATTAAATCTTTGAGGCAAAATTTGTGTGGGTTTTTTGCAATCTATTATCTGGTGTTTTCTGTCAGAAAAAGAAATGTTTGAACTACATGCTTGTACATAACCTGGAACTTAATGCTTTAAATTATTTTTATAATTCTGTTTTACTGGAAGGATTTTGGTTTAGTGCAGTTGTTTTTTAAGTAGGAATCCTTACATCAGTTGGAACTTGCTGATCTCCTAAGGCTGGGACCAGTAACAATGTAAGTTAGGTAAGTGGTTTGCACAGCACTATGGCCACTCCTCCCTCACATGGACATGATTTTTGTTTTGCTTGTTTTTATGTACAGAAAAAGTCCATCTGCCCTAGTACAAGTATTTATTCAGTTCATAATCCACCAAGAGATTTTCGTGGTTTACATGACTTGGGATTTATGTGGGAGAGCTGGAGTGCGTCGGTGTCCCAGTCTGATGCGTAGAAAGCCATAAGTGAAGCTTTCATTTCTTTCCTCCCTTGGTGCAAGGTGAAGCTTCCCTGTGTAGAAGCCCTAATAATATAGAGTAATGATATAGGGGACTTCTGCTTCCAGGAAAAGAGGAAATTAAAAGGAAAAAAAACCAGTAGGACACTTTGTTCTCTGTTGGGCCTTGCGATAATTTTCTGCAAATTCCTTAAACATAGCTATTTTTTAGGAAAGTGTTGTTAAAGAGAAACCTTAGGAAACAAAAAGTTAGTAAAATGGATTTGTGACTAGGGTTTTCTGTTTGTTTTTAAAGGATAATTTATGCAAACTGTTTTGTTGGAAGCATTTCACTTTTTATCTTCTCTTTGTTACCGTAGGAGTGCCACGGAGTTATTGCAGTCGCCTGAGTTTACTCTCACATTATATGTGGCTTATTTTATGTACATCAAGGGGGAGATGAGCAGTCATTCATATTGAATAACTTATTTTACTTTTATTAGTAGTAATAGTCCACATATAAAATACGTAGTTGGTGGCAGCCAAGTCTGCAGTTTAGTGTATGCTTGCAAAAGAGCAAGACATAAAGAGCAGCAGCAATACGTTTTAGCCTCTTGGAAAACTCATCGCACAAAATGCATTCAGTGCGCTCAGAAAACAGCTTCTGTGGTAATGCCACAATAAAGCAATAGCTCCTTTTCCAAATGGGAGTAATTTGTTGGTATAGAAAGTGTAAGTGTCCCTGGAGTTCTTGGGCCAGGCATAAATCTTTCTGTAAATACGAATGTCAGATTTATTCTGCTTAAAATCTCTAGACCTATAAGACAAAAAACTCTAGAAGCTGAGAAAAGCTCTAATGGAAAATTACCAGGTAAGGCTCTTTATATTACTCAGATTTTGCACTGCCATAGTATACATTCAGGCGGCTGTTCATTGCTGTTTAATAATGTTAATATTGCTTAATATGCCTGTAATTATTATCTAATATATGAAAATTACATCAGTTGCGAAAGGCCTATAAATTAGCTTGAGATGAGCATACTCATAAGGGTGAACTTTTTCCTGAAATAACGCTCAACCTCAGTCTCCAATAATCAGTAGTTTGCATGAGGATTAGTAAGAAGTTACTTCCTATCTTCGATTCCATGTAGAGACTTACTCATGATTTTGTCTTCTCTCGGTAAAAATGCAAAAGCTGTAGAAGTTGTAATTTAGGAAAATTAAAGTCAGTTGCTAATTTTGGTCTGTGCAATTAATGACCAATGGTCACAAATAAGAAAGGACATCAATAAAAACATTCGATTTACTGACTCTGTCTTCCATGTTGTTATTTCCTCTTGATTGCCTTCCTAAGAGTAGGAAGGAAAACGTGATTAGATTATGACCTGCCTTTTCCATCTTGGCATTTCTGACCCTTTTATTTTACAAATTCCCGTGATTTCCGCACTGGGAACCTTGGAGCTGCAGTCCTCTGATTAGCTAGAGGATCCATAAGCACTGGAGTAAATGAAATCACTCTGGGTGTCTGTACCTCGTCCATTTTCAGACCGGTTACTGCAGCTCTGACTTGAGCATCCCCTGCCTGAAGAGCTGCTCCCCAGCCCGTGGCTGGGCTGAGTCAATCAGCTGTTCTGGTGTTGCTCCTTATCATTTTTCCTGGAGGGATGTGGCTTTTCCTGGAGAGAGCTCTGTGCTGGGCGGTGACTGGGGAAGGTGGGAAAAGAAAGGGGTTTGCACACTGCCCGTAGTAGGCAGCACTCCCTGTGTGTGACACCCTGACAGCACCGATCTGAGAACAGATGTGTTGTCTGGTACAAAGAGCACTTTCCTGGGAAGTGGGAGAGCTGGGTTCTAGGCCAAAGGAGTTTGGAATTGACATATCCCATCTTCTTGGCGAGCACCCAGCCCTCTGACTGTTGTACAGTATGAGATGGGGCAGGTCTGTTTCTTCTCTTCTGAATTTAGCAGCTGTGCATAAATCAATGCGAAATATGGGAGGCAGGAGATGGAATAAGCAAAGAGGAGTTTGGCCCTGCGGCATGTACATAAGGGATCTCTGAGGCCTCCAAGGTCTGGATCTTCCTCCGTTTGTTACATCAGAACTTTATCTTTGATTCCAATACGTGAGTCCCTGAAACAGAATCAGGTTCCCACGACCTTATCACCCACAGAATATCCAGTGAGCAGCAAGATACGGAGTTGGGCTTGGGTTGGACCCAAGGTGGTTCATCTGTGCTGGTGGCGATTCCTATGTGTTCACTCCTACGTGTACAGTTTTCTCCTTCCTGCTTTATAATATGCACACCACTGAGGAAATACAATATAAAAGTTGTTTTAATTACAGCAAGCAAGCAGCAGCCCAGCCATGGTGATTTTTTTGTTTTCTGTTACAAGAAAAGAGAAGCTCGCGGAGGTTTGGAAAGGTGATAATCTATTTATTTTGCAGCATTTCGGAGTGCTCCTCCCTGTTCTCTAAGATTTATGGCTCTAGCCCTGCATTTTGTCTGCTAGACTCAGCTGTAATTATTTTTATTAATGTTTTGAAATAAGTGTTGAGGGAAAATGCTTTCAGAACTGCTAAACTTTTCCATTCGTTTAGAAAAACTGTATCTGTTCTTTGATCCCTTTGCTTGGCTTGCTGAGTCACTTTGCGGGCAACCCAGGGGGTGGGACGCTTATAAAATTTTGAAAATTAAACAAAGAGGTTAGACATATTTCCATGAGCAAAACACACCCTCCAGAAAGGAACACAGACATGGGTGTGGGTTTATTTGAAATCCACTGCCACCTGCTTCTGAGGCAAAATGCAGGAAAAGAGACATTTGCTTGTGATGAGGGCACCCATCCAAAACGGTCTGGGTAGGGTTAGATGCTGCAAATGGATGGTAAATTGATGTTATGTGTGAGTAGTTCAGAGAGTTTTCAAAAATCATATAACTCAACTCACATATTGGATTTACTTGTTAAAGATTTCCAGAACTGCTACATCTTTTGCCCACCAGTCTTAAGAACTTGGCAAAGTTAATTTCAAGCCAATCCAGCAACTGCTACACAAATTCTAACCCTTGAATATTTAGAGTAAAGTGAGATGCTTTGAGTCTCCCAATGCATACAAAGCAGTAGTTGAACTCAGAGCAAATGTGTGTCTTGAAAGAATTTCAAAAAATGGGAAATGAATATAAGTTGAACTTGGATATTTGTCCTGAGGGGTATGCGAGACCATTCACGTGGCAGGGCAGGTCTCTCTGGTGGTCCACTACACAGTAGGAAACCAACTTCAGTTTTTCAGAATCTAACTCCTTGGAAGTTTTTAAAGGTGCTCCTGTGCTGCTGTGCTGTGCTAAGCTGGGTGTTGAGCTGTGATCCAGTGGGGATGTCCATGCCTGGTGTACGTCATTACCGAATGCTCAAAAGGTGGGTGAATCTCTTGGCGCACAAAGATCTTTTTCCAATATCCTATCTCCATCCTTTAGTCAAGAGCCACTTTGTGCAGAGCTAGTGCAGGTCTGAGGTAAACGGAAGACATTAATTCTGGCTTGGTCCTCAACCAGCTGTTCATCCACCCAGAGGTGGTGCTGGTAGATCTCCAGCAATCTGCAGAATCCTCTGGTGCAAAGCTAAGGAAAGACAAAGCACAAAGGAGCCCCTGATGCCTGAAAATGCACACTTTTGTACATTACTGTACCTATCTTATGGCCTAAATGAGGGTACGACCCCCTCATGCTACAGTCGTCACACAGACTTTGCATGCAATGGAAAGGTGAGCCACAAAGGCTTTGCTCCTTACAAAAGGAGTTTGTTTTGACTACCTTGCTTTAGCAGTAAGGAAACCTTGATGATGGAGCAAGATATGGCTGAAAGGTGTTTGATAGATTACTGCAGAGGAGCTGATGGAAAAGAAAGAGACTGTTGCATGTTTCATATTCAGACAATTAAGCTTTCACTTGCTGCCTCGTTCACAGATGTGGTATTGTCAAATTGCAGGAAAATGCCTGGCAGACTGTATCACTGACTATTTTAGGAGGAAAAAGAATCAGAATACACTATTTATAGAAGCCACACAAATAAGTACAGAGTTCTTATCAGCCAAAGATAACATTAGTTGTGATTTATCAAAGTAATCTTTATTTTATGGAAAATGGATAATAGGGTGTAATTTAATCCTCTGTGAATGTAATGTATATTTCAAAGGGTTCTTTTTTGTCAATAAAACCATTTGTTGTACTTGTTAAACTAATTAGTCTTGTTGCTGTTGCTTAGGACAGGATAAAAGATGCCCATTAATGAAAAAGGGGAGGAAAAGATAGGTTTGAAAGTTTGTGAAATATTTTGTACTCATTGCAAGCCAGTTTTCTGATCCAAACGGATTTTGCCTCTCACTGCAAGCCCGTGTTCACCGAGTTTGTGCGGATGATACATTTTCCTTTTTTAATTAAAAAAAATAAAGGATTACCCCAAAAAATTCATCTCATCTCTGAGTGTTTCACCTGCTCCAGGCACCAGGGTCTCCTCCAACTTTTTTGGCTACCAATGCTGCCACAAGCTACCAACCCCAGAGCTGAGCGCCGGCAGGGATGGCAATGTTCCTGACTGCTTCTCCCTGCTCTCTGCATTTTTTCCACCATGTGCAAACACATTCCAGGAGTCACAGGGAAAGTGAAAAGGGAAGAAAATAGAGCTGTCTGGGTGCGTCCTGTGCCGGTCCCTGGCCAGCCACGCACCTTTCGCTGGCTGAGGGCAAGTTTTGCAGGGGCAGAGCATGGGGCTGAAGCTCTGTTGAGTCTTGGCTCTGAGAGGGGTCCTGGCAGCAGTGCCAGGCTGCAGAGGCAGGACATGAGATCATTCTTTGGATCTGCAGTTGACCTTGAAAGATCAGAAAGTCAGAAGTGGGTAAGAGTCAGAAGAGGACATATGTTTTAATATCATAATTTTTTCCTTTTTTCCTTAGTGTTTTTGGTGTCCTTGTTCATAGCCTGGCAGCCTCATGAACTTTTAAAAGGAATTTATGAATGATTTTCAGAGGCTAACACTTAAAACACTGGCTAAGCTCTTAGAGGTGTTCTCCCTTAGAAATGTCTCAGAAAATGCTCCTCAGAAGGACCAAGTTATGGGGAGATCCTTAATGGTCTTGTCCTTCTTGTCTGTAGCAATTTTGCATGATCATCCCGGTTTCTTGATTCTCCTTGTACCCTCCATTGTAGAAAGTGTCCAAGTGCAACATTTCTAATCGCGAATTACTGCATCCAGTGGTTTCAAAGGACCTCAAATCTCCTGGACACAGAGGTGAGAAGAAGCCTTAGTCACATTTCTAGCTCCCAGGGCCCCCACTGGAGAGACTGTAGAGCAGATCTGCCCTCTCCAGCCCTTCCCCACCTTGCTCTGAGGACACCTGCCTACTTCAGCTGGAGAGACTTGTCCCTGTACACAAAGGACAGTTCCTCTGCTGCCTCCATTACCACTGTCCTGAGTGCAACTCACAGCTTGGGACAGGGCTGTCCATCTCCTCCTCAGATGAAAAGAAAGAACAGGCAAATTACCAGACAAGCTACTTGATTCGTGTAGGTGAAATAAAACCTCCACTTCAGCAGCCATTCAGTCAGAAATCTGAGTGGCAAGTCCAACCCTTCTGCCTTTGGATCAGGTGGCCTTGCTGCCTCATACCTAAATACTGTGGGAAAAACAAACCTTTATCCCTGTGAAGATCCATCCCCACCTGTGGCTCAGGGAGAAACCTGTGCCTCAGGTCTGGTGCTCCAGTCCACGCCAGCAGAACACACTGGGTGTCTTCTTCCAGCAGCCCTGCTAACACTGCAAGGCAGAGCTGGTGTACCCCATGGGCTTCCAGGACAGTGACCCAAGCAAATGCCAAGATGGGCTTGCCAGCACTTTGATGTGGAAAGGGCTCTGAATCTGAGGATGTTGTATCCTTGCTGTGCTCTCTTTGGTTTCAGTAATAATTTCTACTTGAACACGCTCATTCACCATTTGGTTATTTTATAAAATAAACGAATTTCTGTGGATCCCCTTCCCCAGGCCTTCGTGGCAGCACTCAGGAATATCACAGTAGTGATAAAAACCTGTCAGCTTTCTAATTAAATGGCATCAGTTTAGAAAGTCCTTTATGTTTCTATATCCAGAATGACAAAAGGACTGAAAACTGCCAACCATACCCAGAGCTGCATCAAAAGTAGCTGGGCCAGGAGGGTGAGGGAGTTGATTCTGCCCCTCTAATCTGCTCTTGTGAAATCCCACCTGGAGTCCTGCATCCAGCCCTGCAGCCCCCAGCATAAGGAGTACATGGACCTTTGGAGCACTTCCCCACCCCCCTGATTCCTGAAGCAGAGCCCAGGGACGGAGGTGATCCCCACACAGAGAAGTGCAGAATCTGTTCCAGTAATCCCTACAGGGCAGAGGAAAATAGCAACCTTACTTTAACGCTTACATTTTTATGTAAACACTGAATGATGTGGCTTTTACTTCAGGGAATTGATATGGGCTGAGAAAATTGCAGAAAGGTGAGATGTGGTATTTTTTACCGGTATTTTTTCTGTCCTGCAGAGCCTGTGTTGTCTTTCATAAACAGGTGAGGAGGTGTCTGTGGTTGTGAACATGTTCTTCCTTTTTCTTCTTGGAAATCCACTCTCAATTAGTCCGGAACATTAGATAAACTGGTGCTAATGAAATAAAAGGTTTTATTAGGTTACACAACGGTATGCAGCGACTTAGGGGACAAAGTTAAATATTTACTCAGGCTAACTTCAGGAAAGAAAACAGCTAAAGAGATCACAAGTGAAACAGCTGAAAATAAAAATTGCATCTGTCAGGTAGATTTGTAAATTAATCAGGGGGATAAATAATGTAAGGGTGTTATGTGGGGAGCAACTGATTGTTTTTTCTAACTCTCTATTGCAAGCCTTTGCAGTTACCTCCAAACACCCGCTACATGATTGAACTGTGGATCAACTCTGCAAAGCTCTTCAGCATATGGTTAAGACCAAGTGACTCCATGGGAATGTAAACATGTACTTAACTTGAAGTCCAACAGGTGCCTGAGGCCCAAAGACACCTCCTGAGCGCAGGACTTGGTGCTCAGAGCGATGCTCTTCTGATCAGGTCAAGAAAATTGCTTCAGGAGAGATTAACTGTACTGTGGAATTGCTTATCTCCCCCCACAGACACCACAGTGGTCACCAGTTTGGAGACAGCTATCTGCAAACTGGAAACTGGGTTTGTTTGGGTTGGCATAGCTTTAAGTAACTAGAGATCCCAGTATGGCCTAAAATACCCTTAAATGCCACAATCGCAGCAGAAGCAAAATAATTTGATGGGCACTTAGCCAGCCAGGTACATACACACGCTCCTGTCTGTGTTTTTCTGGACAGAATGTGTAGGCTGCAGCCTTTCCCAGATACTTTTGAGCAATATCCTTCTCAGCATGTCTGGGATGTCATGAGACCGAAGCCCTGCAAGTGCCAGCCTAGAGCCCAGCTCATGAGCAGCCTGCTGCTGCTCCACACTCCTCATTCAACAGGTGCTTACACTGACTGCAGCCACAGCAACGTGACTTTGCACGGCAAAAATGAGGCTGAGACCCTCTAAATACATCTGTCTCCTCCATCTGAAAAGCTCAACAGCCAGTGCAAACCCCAAAGTCCTGAGCAGAGATGACTTTACATGATTTAGTAGGCATCATTTCTCCCCTCCTCTCAAGTCATGTTTTCTTACCAGGTAAGTACACGCTTCTGAGAAAGGAGAATGGATCAGCCCCAGCATTTCTGAGATTGATTTTACTGATTTTATGCATGCAGAAATGCAGTGGATTTAAAATGTGCTGTTTGGGTGCTGAGATTTACAGAAGCAGAAAGTTTTTAGCTTCCCGAGTACACTTAGCCTGGATGCGTTTCCTGTAGTCATGATGTTCTTGGTCTAGAAAAGTTGCTACAAGTGTTGCCTAAGTGGAAACCAGAATCAGCTCAGAGCTCTGTTGCAGGTGACTGAAGTGGGTGGAGTGGCAAAAGGGGAAGCATGAGACTGCCTGACTTTTTCATAGTTTATTTTTCCCTTGAGTTCCCAAAGCTGTAGAAACTTGTGTGCACAATTCAGCACACGAGTAATCCCACTGCATGTGTATATTTCAAATTCAGCAGGTGAGTTCAAAGGATGGGGACATGTGCATGCGTACGTTCTCATGACCTCCCTCCCACGGGCATGTGAAAGGCTGCAGCTCGCTTGAAGTCTGGTCCCTCAGCAGAGGTACAATCTTGGAATAACCTCTGAGAGTGCTCCATCACATCTGAGTTTTTTCTGGCTGTAACTGAAGACACAGAAATAACATTCTTCTGGTCAAGTGCTGAATCCAACAAATGTGCTTAGAGGAAAACTCCCAATCCGGCTCTCTCCATGGAGAAGACCACTGGCAGATTGAGTTTTTAACAAACCAGTAGAAAAAAAAATCTTTATTTCTGCATTTCGGTGTGTTAAAAATATAAGCAAAAGTTTATATATGTATATTGGCCAGTGTTTACACTTTCAGAGAATCTCCCATTAACCTCAGTTAAAACTAATCTATTCGCTGCATTTTTGATCCCCTCCTAAAAGGAAAAAGAGACTAATTTAATAATAAATTGTGTAACTTGGATATTGATGCTGCTTGGTGTTGAAAGAGCACAGAACATGGAAATCCACAGATACAGTTATTTTCCATTGATCTGTTTTTTAAAACATAGTTTTTAATAGTCCATATATTTAAAGCTTAATCTTCACTTTATGTCCCGGTTTCTGCTATGCAAATGGAAATACATGGAGTGTTGTGAATTTAGATCCACATTTTTATATGATGCCCATTCTTCCTAGTTTCAAGGCATAATACAGAACATTTGCAACTTCCTTACGACTCTCCTATATACACATTGTTATTTTAGAGTCAAGCTGTTAAATACGTTGCCTGTGACTGATTCCTTGTGAAAAGTCTTAACTGCAGCAATGATCACAAGCAGGTTGTGGTCCAAAAAAGCCTGACGGAGAAAGAAAGTAGGAGAAAACAGCATGAGCAGTGTACACTTTGAGTGCAACAGAGCAAGGGTTGGCTTAAATACTTTAATCAGAAGGTCAAAAGCAATTTGGTTTGGCAGTTTGTATCATGGTGCCTGTAGATCCCAGCTCCTGAGAACAGGAAACCCTAAAATCACAAGTCGGTAAAGAAGACATTCAGTAGGATCAGAGGAAGTGTGAGGGACGGGAGCAAGGAAAGATAGGGTTTGCAGAAAGACATGACATGGAAAATGCTCATCAGAGGCAGAGATTACTTGAGGCAGAAATTAAGATACAAGGGGCCCAGAAAATATGACAGGAAGCTGCTCTAGACCTTGATGGCAGAGTGAAAAGACAGAGGAAAGGCTGGCAAGCTCAGATAAAGGAGGCGGTTGTGGCCTGGGCGATGGGGACCCAGACTGTGCAGAGGCTGCCGGGACACAGGGAAGCAGGGAAAGGTATTTCTGCAGATAGCGGGGCACTTTTTCTTCCACGGTTTCAGAGAGGTGGGGAGGGGGAGTGAGTGACAAGATCAGAGGGTACTCACCGAGCAATGAAACAGAGAGGAGGAATTAGAGGGGAGCTGCTGATCATTCCAGAGTGAAGGATCCTGCCATGAGTTAGAAATGGCAGGCAAGAATAAAGGCTTTTCAGGCTTCAGGTAATGACAGTTCAGACGGGCCCATCTGTATCAGAAACATCAATACAGTGTGCTACAGATGTTCGCATGCCAGGCACAAACAAACAAAACCCCCTTCATTTAGAAAGCACCAGAGTCACCTTTCCATAAGCCCCCAAGCCACACAGCTGGCATGATCCTTGTTCCCGTTCGCAGTGCCACAGGGTGTATGATACAGCCTGCAGGTGATGGAGACAGGTGGGTCTGTGCCTGTCCCCTGTCCCTGTGCAGAAGGTGGAGGGACACTGGAGAGCCGTGGAAGATGCTTGGGAGAGGCAGTAGGGATGAACTCTGCCAGTGGGACCCTTTCTGCTTTTGGCACCGGCACTAGAAGTTAGGGAGCTCTGTGGGAAGAGGAAGGGAAGTGAGAAGAACAGATGGAAATTGCCCTGCCTGAGCCCCTGCAGTCCTGATGCCATTGTTTGCTAGTGATGTGGAACTGTTTGCTTGGAGCAGGGGGACAAGCAGAGGAGAGGTTTGCAGAGCAAAGCAGGAAATCCGGGTTTCTTTCGTGGTTGTCACCACCGGTGGGGAAGCCGCTTAACCTCTGTGCTTCAGTTCCCCCACTCTGGGTGTTGTAGGCACCCGACTGGAGTCAAGAACAGGCACCGGCCCTGACGGGGTGGGAGGAGCCTGAACACACACGTGTGTGAGGAAAGGGCCTCTCTGCTGCATATTCACATCCAAAACCACAGCTTGGAATAAGCAGATATTTCATTACCCTGATCCTGGCAGTCCAATCTGAATCTTTCCACTCTATTCGTGCCCTGTTATCCGGCCATAAGCTGCAGAAGGATGGCAAGGAGGAGGCTCCTCTTGGTCCCCCTCGGATATCCCCTTGCATCTGCTTGCAGCAGGAGATTACATATGCTTACCTACCCTTCTCACTCTGCCTCTCCAGCAGTGTTGTAGATGGATGCCAGATCTCTGCCCTCATCTGAAAAGACTGAGGCATTTAGCAAAGATTATGAGGCAGTAAAGTGGTAAGAATAGTTGTATACTTAAATACTATGTGAGGTCTTAAAGCCAGGAAAAACAGCCTAGCATCAAACTGTTCAGAAGGTAGCTCGGGACTAAAACATGTATACATGCCTGTGGAGGACAATCCCAGGGTTATAAACACCTACAGGACCACAGTTCTAGCCCTGCCTAAGAGTTGACCCAAAGTAATTGCAGCTTTAAGGCTTTGCTTACATTTTTGCTGCTGTTCATGTTTATTGAAAGAGATTACTTCTTCATTTTCCACCTAGCCAGATTAAAGTTTTCACTGAGAGCTGTATCTGATATCTAAACAATTATTTCTTGTACATTAGAGGCAGAACTGGCTTTCCCCAGCCCCTTATACTGCTGGTTCATCCTACAAAGACATTGTTAAGCTGGTCATGGGAAGTAGAGGTGGGGAATGAGAGTAGAGATGGCACAGATATTTACTCTTGCCTAGGTTGTCCTATAAATCCTTAAGATCTTTTACCTAATAACTAAAGATTTGTTTTATATTCTACACCCTCTTCCTATTTTCTTCTCGTCTTCTGCCCTTATCTTTTCTATATCAGAATTATCTGACTCTCTTTATCTTGTCACGTTGACTCCCTTCTTCTGTTGCTAATGCTGTTTCCCTCTCTTACCTCACGTCCCTTGTAAAGTCTCGTTGCCTTTGTGCTCTTTTCCAGAAGCATCTTCTGTCACAAACTGCAGATTGTATCTTTTAGCCTTCTCCCATAGCGGTTGATTTTAATCCTTAGTCCCAGTCACTTGTGACTAATTGGATTGCTTTCGTGAAATCATAGGCATTTGCACTGGGAATTTACCCTGTGGTAATCTGAATTTAAGTAGCTCCACTGTTAGTTGTTACTACTTTCAATCAGTTACTCTTCACTGTGAAAAAATCAGGTTCAGGGTGGGTTTTCCTCTAAGTTCTTTGTTTTGAAGACCATTAGGGTGTATTCTCTAAAAAAGGGAATTTATTTTTTAGCCTTTTCCTTGGTTTGTGTTTGTTTCTGGGGGGTTTTGTTTGTTTGTTTGCTTGCTTCTTTTAACAGCCATGAAACCTAGAAGAGAAGGTTTTGAGTTAATTTCCCCCTCTTCCTGCATCCAGCAGTTGCTCAAGCCCTTTCTCCTGCTTTCTGTCTCTTGGCTCCTTGTGCCCCAGAGCCGCCTGGGATTTCTTTGCCACGTGTCACTGCACCAGGCAGTACCTTCCCTAAGACCTCAATAACAACTCTCTACTTGCTCTTAGCACCATGTGCTAGGCTGTAAATTTACTTTTCAGTGGCTCTTCTATTTCTTGTTCAGTACTGCTTTTACTCACAGATATTTTAGAATATTAATGACCTTCTCAGGCTGTCTGTACTTGTTTTGGTGGGGATTTTTATTTTCTTTTGGTTGGCTGTTTTGTTTATAATAGATAGGCCCTACGTCTCATACTGGCGGAAACAGCCATGCTGCGAAACCTTGGTGCACCCTTGGATCTCATGCAGCTGAGTGTGTGTGTGTGTTCTCCACATCTGAAGGAGGATACAGTAGAAAGAAAAAAGATAGAGGGAATGGCAATTAAAATGTTGAGGAGAGTGGAGCAAACTGCTTATGAAGAGAAACTGAAAAGGCCGGATCGCCTCGATTTGGAGAAGAGAAGGCTGAGGAAGGATGTGACAGAAGCTCACAAAACACAAAGGTGACAGAAAGGGGAATAAAAAGTTATTGCTCATCTGATCCATCAATAGCAGAAATGTGGGCACTCAGTGAAGTATGAATGAATATATAACGGAGAGTAGCAAGAAGAGTTTTTCATGGCAATTAGAGAAATTTGGGAACTTGTTGCCACTGAAGGTTGTGGAGATGGACAGTACCATCAGATGCAAAGGGACTGGAGAAAAACATCATGAGCAACAGGTCAACGAACAGGTCCTAAGGCAAAGAACCCAGGATGTACCCTCTAACCTCCGTAATCCTACAATTGCTATGTGGGGCACGACAAGGACAGTGGGCCTTGGGTGGCACCAAGACTTGTGTGCTGTCCCCAGAGAGCCAGGACATACAGACATTGATCTGATCCGATCTGATCTGATCTGATCTGATCTGGGAGGGCATTTCCTGCACTCTCCTGCCTTTCCTGTTTATTGCTAGGGAGCATTAAACACCAGGAGTCGCACCATGCAGGGAGAAGAAAGAAGAGCAGGAGCATGGCCTTTGGGGTGGATGAATGTTCGGAGGCTGGCAGAGTTAATAGGAGTCAGGAAAATTTCGGAGGGCTCAGGAGACTGAGGCACTGGGATGCTCAGCAGGAGAAAGCAGAGAGAAGATGTGATGGTCAGAGACTGGAGCCTCACTCTAGCAAATGCCGGGGGCAAACGGGTCTTCTTCTACACCAAGCTATCTTGTTCGATAAAAATTGCAAGAGAGGAAAAACTGATTTGTAGTTTTGCCCTGCTGCAACTCACTGTGGGTTGCAGCGATAATGAAAATAATCCAGAAAGGAAATACGTGGTGTTCCTGCAAACTGTTAAGAAATAGACTTGCTGTGCGTTAAAGAGAAAATTTGTTGCACCAAAAGGATACTTGGTGATTAAAGCCAGTTTCTGGTTTCACCCAGCCTTCCTGTATGGGCTGATGAGAGCTGCTCACCTCCTTTGATGTCGAATTTCTGCCCTTGGAGTGCAGAAAATACAAATCAGGGAGGAGTGGCTGATACACAGAGGACTGTGCTGCTGTCCAGAGGACTGTAGAAATGGGCGAGCAGGAACATCCAGTTCAAAAAGGAAATGCAAAGTCCTGCACCAGTACTAGCTTGGAGCTGACCAACAGGAAAGAAGCATGACAGAAAAGGACCTGGGGGTGCTGGTGGATGCCAAGTTGAGCACGAGTCAACAGTGTGTCCTTGGGGCAAAAAGGCCGATGCTATCCTGTGCTGTATTAGAACAAAATATTCCCAGCAGGATGAGGCAGGTGACCCGTCTCTCCTCAGCACTGGTGACACCCTACCTGAAGTGCTGGGCTCAGGTGTGGGCTCTCTGGTACTAGAGAGACACAGACATGCTGGATTGAGTCCTGGGAAGGACCAGAGAGAGGATCATGGGACTCGAGCAGCTGACACGCACGGAGAGGCTCAATCTGTATTTTTAAAAAATAGTATCTATTGCCCCCGGTCTTTAGCTTTGTCTACCCACACTGGGAGCAGTTACAGCCAGGGACCATCTCTTTGTGTCTAGTGCCTGAGAAACATGATTTAATTGAGCATACAATGCTATTCTAGAAGTGCTTTTTCCTTTGAATGGATGTGCTGTATTGTCAGAGTATGGAAATCCAGTAAATGTATCCACTGATGTTATAAGGTGGGAAAATCATAAGTGAGCAAGAGAAGCATTTTCCTGTTATGTATAATCAAGCTGTGGGAATCAGAAGCACAGAGGTGGCCTGACCCAGCATCTCAACAAGTTTTAAAATACCACTGAGCACATGCAAGGCGAGTATCAGAAGTTGGTCATGGTGAATAAACATTGTGCAAGACACAATACACTTCATGTTTAGAAAATCTCCAGCCCTGAGTGGGGCTGGGGGCCTTGTGTGAAGGTGGACCTCTTACCACTCCCCTTCTTGAAATCATGACCACCCTGCCTGGCCCTTCTCCCAGACAACTGTAAGCAGGAGGGGAGTCAGCTCAACTTTAGATCTGGTCCAGGATGGCAGATTTGCAACTCCGGTTTATTTGTAACACACAGACGTTAAAACATGTGAGCATATAATTGGTAACCAAAGGATAATCTTTTAAATAACAGATTTTGTGTGTAAACCTCTTCCCATTGTCAGCATTTCTGCATGATTCCTGTTTACCTTTCGCTAGAGAGCAATTTCACAATCAGCCTCAGCTAGTTCATTTTTCAGAAACCCAAACTGAAACTTAAAATAAAATTGGCTTCTAAAAAGAGCTCCAAAATATGCACAACATAGGAAAAAAAGGAGGGAAAGATTTGCCTTGAACCCTGATAAAGAGGTGAAGTGTAATCCTGCCCTGCTCCCTATTTACCCAGTTCAACGGGCAGCTGTGTTTGGTCCAGCCAAGTGAAAACAGCAGCAAAATGTTCCTGTTTATACTGGGGCTCCTTTAAATCTGTTTTGACGGCTGTTTGCTTAGCTCCAATTTATCAAAAACGAGACACCGGGAAAGAGTGGTTCCAGTTGAAAACCTTGAGGCAGGGATTTTTGCTGGCATCAGTGGTGCTGAGCAAAGTTGTCCAAAAAGTTGTCCAAGGCTCAGCCAGAGCCAGGCGCTGCTGATCTCTGCACACCGAATCTGCGGGAATTTGGGAGGTTAAAGGCTGGAGACAAGCCAGAGGTTGTACAAACAGGACACTTGACTCCTGTTTTGTGGCAGACGCTTGTGTTAGCATCTTTCTCTCCTACAGAAATCTTCCATCTGCCTGTGTTACTCAAAACCCACCAAGAGCCAGACTGGTCCCAGCAACAAGTCCCTTCACCACTGGCTCCTTCTGGAGCATTTCTATCCTCTAAAGTTGATGGTGTCTTTTTAAATGCAGGCAGGAGAAAAAAATCACACAAACAAACAAACAAAATCACAAAAACAAACAAAAACTCCTCAAGTTCTTTTTCCCTACTATTCGACCTGGCAGAACATCAGCACTGGAGAAACTGGATACTTTTCATTTCAGCAAGGGGAGGGGAGGCACTTTTATCACCTTTTCGCATCATGACTGAGGATAAATAAAAAAAAATTTAAAAAAAGAAAATAAATGGTTCAAGTTGACTGAATCCTCTGGAGGTGCTGCAATTTGTCAGATTACATGAAGGTTTTCTGAAACTTTTGAAGCATTTTCAGGTTAAAGACTTTCTTGGAAACTGATGACACTCTTTCATTTTGCCCAGGACTGTAAAATATAGCCTGAAATGCACTGTGGTTGGACAACAGAGAAAGAGATCCCCACCCCAGGATGTCACTGTTGAGTGCACTCTCAGCCCATTTGCAGGTGACACCAAGCTGACTGGTAAAGCTGGCACTCTGAAGGACAGGATGCCATCCAGAGGGACCTGGTCAGCCTCAAGCATTGGGCCTCATGAGGTTCAACAAGGCCAAGCGCAAGGTGCTGCACCTGGGTTGGGGCAACCTCCAGCATCTACACAGGCTGGGGGATGAACAGATCCAGAGCAGCCCTGTCCAGAAGGACTTGGGGTGCTTGGTGGGTGAAAGGCTGGACATGACCCAGCCATGTGCACTCACAGCCCAGAAAGCCACACGTGTCCTGGGCTGCATCCAAAGCAGTGTGGGCAGCAGCGTGAGGGAGGGGATTCTGCCCCTCTGCTCCGCCCTGGTGAGACCCCACCTGGAACGCTGCATCCAGCCCTGGGGTCCCCAGCACAGAGAGGACATGGACCTGTTGGAGCAAGTCCAGAGGAGGGCCATGAAGATGATTAGAGGAATGGAGCACCTCTCCTATGGAGAAGGCTGAGAGAATTGGGGTTGATTATCCTGGAAAAAAGAAGGCTTTGGGGAGACCTAATTGTGACCTTTTAGTACCTGGAGGGACCTTACGAGAAAGGAAAGGGACTTTTCACAAGAGCATTTGGTGACAGGACAAGGGGGAATGGATTCAAACTGAAAGAGAGTAGGTTTAGGTATTAGGAAAAAATTCTTTATTGTGAGGGCAGTGAGGCACTACAACAGTTTGCTCAGTGAAATTCTGGGTGCCCCATCTCTGGAGGTGTTCAAGACTAGGTTGGTTGGAGCCTATGGCAGGGGGATTGCAACTAAATGATCTTTACGGTCACTTCCAACCCAGTCCGTTCTATGATTCTGTGACTCTATGATTGTCCTTTAACCTGCAGTCTATAGGAGCCAGGACTGCATGTATTTGTTGGGGTAGAGTTCCTAGCTAACCTTTGCCCTTTCAGTCAGTCTGTTTTGTATCTGCACTGTTGATTCTTGCTGGGATAGTCAGCCACAGTTGTGCATAGCTTTGTGATTGCTACCTGCATAACCCCTGTGATTTCAGATTATCTGAAGAGCCCTGTGCTGTCGAGATACTGCTCAAAAATGCAAATATGCGCTGTGGGAATGCCCAGAAAAGATGGTTTCCCATCTGACTTCTATTTTTGCAAAGGAAGATAAACATTAAACAGTGGAAAGAACAAAAACATGATGGGAGTTGAGAGCATGAGGCAACAGGAGAAGATAGAAAAGTTCTTCAGATGAAGGTTTTTGCAAAACAAATACGCTTGCCTTGAAAGTCACAGACGTTGTTTTCATATGACAATGGCTCTCACACAGGGGCCTCGGGCCCAGCGTAATCTTACAAGGTATTTTTAGACGAGGGTGGCTATTGCTGCTATCAGAGTGTCTAACCTCAACTATCCCTGAGTCTGCCAATTCCTTGCTTACCTTTTAAATCTCTCGCCTTGTCCTTCAATAACAGCTCAGATTTCCGAGTCTTCTGTGTATGAGCAGATTTTCCCCAGCTAGAAGAGCGGAGGATTGGTGCAGTCTGTAAAGAAAGTCTGTGAGCTCAAAGCAAGGTTTAGGCAACACCAATACATAGAAACCCAGAAAAGAAAGACAGAAAGTCTGAAGACCATTTAGAAGGCTATAAAAAGGTCAACAATTCCCTTCTTCTTTTTCTTCTTTTACTCTTCTTCTCTGCTCTTTTTGTATCATTCAGACAATGTGGACTTTTTCAAGGAGATGTTTTAGCTATAACTTTGTGAAGTTAAGTCTATCACTGTCTTCAAATGGTTGAGCGCTTCAGGCATGAAGGGTTGTGGTCACCCAAAAGCTACTTTGCAAAGCATTCTTGGTGCAACAAAACCATCCTGGTATGAAAAAGAAAAAAGGAATTCAAACCTGAGACAATTTCAATACAACAATTCTGCACTTGGAAATAATTTCCAGCAATAAAATGATGTTCATTTACAGGGATGGGACTGGGGTCCAAAGGAGAGCTTGAAGACAAAACAGCTTGCTCAGTGAGGCTAAGCCCTTACTCAAAGTGGAGAGAGGAGAGGGGGCAGTGTGGCAACAGGAGGTCTAAGCAAGCCAGTCTTTAGAGCAGCCTGGAACATAATCCACTCTGTGGCTGAAGCCATTTCAGCTATAAAAGATGCCACCAAACTGACAAATGATTGATAGCTGATAACATCTTTTATCATACACTGCCTGAGTCATCCTCATCACAAGTAGCACACCAAGAGCAGCTTGTAAATTAGGGGTGTAATTGCCTTGACATCCCAACAGTCAAGAAAGAGAAGAAGGAAACTCTCGAATTAACTCCAGTTCCTGGAAGTGTGTCTCCTTCTCATGGAGTGTGCACCTACAATCATGATTCAGCTACCCCCTTTTGGTGTCCAAACTTGAGTAGGGAAAATTGGTTTGCAGGCCATTCTCCAAGAAGTCAGAAGGCAGCAGTGGTGGAGCAGGGTCTGTGTCACAGAGGGATGAGTGTGCAAGAAAGGGGACCAAGGCATGGGAATGAGGAGCTGTGTCTGCAGCAAGGACAGGCTTTCTGCTGACACCATGTTTCCCAGCAGATCTCCTCTCCAGTGTTCTTCTCAAGGTTTACGCAGTCCTCCCCAGCTATGCATCCAAGTGTCTTCCAGAGGACACTGGTGACAGGAATGCCATCTGCCACAATAAGCTCTTTCAGTTTCATCCATAACCCCAAAGGCAGTTTATTTCAACTGCCCAGCACATGCATTGCAATGATGAATAAATTGGTGCCTTTTCTCCTTAGAGATGGAGCCAGTGCCTAGGTCCAGCACTATGGATCAGAGAGAATCTTCAGAGGGTAATCCAGTGTCCCCAGATATTGTACAGGTAATAAAACAAAGGATGTGCATCGGTTCTGCTGCAGAGTGCGTCTTTCTCCCTCTTTGTTCACCTCCTACTGTCAGGAATGTTGATGCATTTTCTGTACAACTATCCAGCTCTTTCAGACAAGAAAAGTGACTGCTCTTCCCTTTGAGGCTCTGGAGAACCGCTGCCAAGAAAAAGTAGAGGAGAGATGTGTCTGGTACTGCGGTGAACTATGAAGACAAGGATAGCTTACCTCTCCTTTCCGAGAAAATTGGGGCATCACATTCCCTCTTTAATCTCAGAGCTTTGTGATATCCTTCTTGATTTCCATAATATTTCAAAATGTTTGAGGGGTTTCGGGGATGGCTTAGAATGGATACATTTTTGCACTCTTCCTTAGGTAAGTGCTACTACATCAGAAACAGGATCTCTGTGCTGCACAGGTCTGTCAATTCTTGTCTTCTCAACATGCTCGTATTTACTTCTATGCCAATATTTCCCACTCGATGAAAGAGCTTTTTTTGAATTTTACTCTAATATATTCACAGGCAACAAACATATCTACTCTCTGTCTTTGATTTGCAAGACTAAACAAGCTGACAGCTTTCTCTGTCCATTCACAGAAAAGGTCTCCTTTCCCTCAAGCATCCCACACTGCGAGAGTTCTGCTTGGAGAAGCCAAGGAATTCTTATGATGTGCATAGAAAATTACCAGGCGTGAAACATTTCTGAAAAATACTGTGGTTTATGGCATCCTATAATCAGCACTTTTTTACTTTTCCTTCTTAACACATTGAAGTTTCCTATTAAAATAGATAGATGTCCTAATAATACAATTCAAATTCTTAAAATGAAATTTCAAGGAATAGAAAATCCATAAAATAATTGTAACATTTTTTAAAATCCAAACATTTTCCATAGAAGAATTTTAATAAAATACACAATCTTATGTTACAAGTCAAAATAGCTTTAGTAGTTTCAATGATGCTTTAAATTAAGCTGATTTATACATGTGTTATTTAATATCTCTAAGCAATATTTGCCTCATTTCATATAGATTTCAGGTTGCTTTTGGCAGTTTATATATAGTAGCTAACTCCTTAACACATTTGTGGATGTGATTAATTTATTTTCAGTTGTTTATGGCAAGTTAATATGCTTCTATAAGTAGCAATGATGGTAGAATTCTCCCAAAGCATGGCAGTTACAGATGCAAGCATTATAAAGGCTAAATAGTGTGTATCATCTTATAAATTTGTCCTTGAGATAATACAAAATGAGGCACAGTCAGTTAAGATATTAATCCTGTATGTTTAAAGTCCCTGACAATGAAACTATTTTATGAAATAGCTTTTAAGGCAGTTATAAGAGCGGTTCTGTCTCCATTAACACCCACACACACATTAAGCAAGCCTCCATTTCACTTTGATAATTTTAGAACTGGATGGCTTTGTTATGAAGCTGAGAAAGCAACAAACTCTGTGTTCCTTTTGTGCTGCCTGCGAAATGGGGGAGATGATCTCCAGAACCGGGTGGGTATCCCTCGCACAAAAGGAGTCACGGACAGCAGGGCTTGCATCCGGGTGATGCCTCCGTGCCTCCTGGGGAGCTGTCGTCGTTTTACAAGGGACCATCACTGCTGGGACCCCGTGCTAACATTTTTGCAAACCTTTAATGTCACAAAAATGGTCTGTTCATGACAGAGGTGTGACTTGGCACAAAACTGCACGTCAAAGGCTGCATTGGAACTGTCCCTTCGAATTCATCCTGGAGGGTGTCTGTATGTCTATACATATAGCTGTCTGTGTATGTATATATGCACAGTCACATCTCCTTCAGCATGGAGCTTCAGTGAGGCACTTAAACCCAAAACGATGCTCTGAAGAGGTAGGGAAAGGCTGTGGGGAAAGGCAGACCTGAGGCAGACCTCGGCAGGATGTGGCTGCAGCAGGTACTGCGAACGCTTTCCCTCCTTTCTCAGCCTTGCCTGCTCTCACAGAGCTGCTGTGCTGCCACGGCGCATCCCCCCGTTTACGGCTCTAGAGCTGGGATGTTGTAAGTACAGCCTAGGTGAGCACCTAACTCCCAGCGGAGCTCGAGCAGGAACTGGATCCTCAGACTTATCTCCCTCTCTCCCTCTCCCCCCTCCCTCTCTCCTCTCCCCCTTCTCCTTTGCTCTTTCAGCTCATTAACTCACTGATTTCGAGCTTGGTCCCAGCAGATTCTCTCAGAGGCAGAGCAGGAGCTGAGCTGTACAGACATATTTGTGTGTTATTATCTAAAAGGAACTGCTGCTGATCTATTGACAGGAGGGCAAACTAAGAGACACCAAATTCTCCCCTCCTTTCTCTTCCTCCCCTCCTTCCCCCACCCCTTCTTTTGGTCAGTAAGAGGGAAATAGCTTGCGCCACTCAACGAGGATAAGGAACCAATATGGTAATGAAAATATGCACGATTCGATGATACAAGATGAAAAGCTTAGGCACAGAAGCACTCAGGCTTGGGGGGAAAGCCCAGCTCGTAGCTCATGGGCATTCAGAAGAGATCCTCAGCTGCTGCAGTTGATGCTGTCTGGTTTCATGCACTTGCAGATGAAGCAAGCATTGCTCTGGCAGGAGACAGACTGGCGCCAGAGCAGTGTGGCTGTGAGGAGGTGATCCATGGGGGGCTGTGCCCCGTGCATTGCTGCCAGACCCCCTGGCACCCCTCTGCTCCTTTCATGGCCATCGTGAGGAGGGCTCTCTGGAGAAACTATCATGCATCTACGCCTGTGTCCATCTCAGAGTTTGTAGTGACAAAAACAGCAGGATAATGTCTTCAGAGGTGTACCACCCAGCAATGCTAGAGCTGTTGAGTACACAGAGCAACTCTGGGATTTTTTCAGTGTTCAGATGCTCTTGAAGCCCCATGTTGACCCCAGTCTGAAATTTTTCTCCATGTCAGGATGAGATCCCACTGTCAGGAGAAACTCCAACATAACCACAGCACTGAGGAGGAGTGACCTCTCTAGAGCATTACCTGGCACAAAAGCTGTCCCGAGGCAAAACAGAAGAGCTACTGGTTACCACTGGTTCTGATGGTTTTTATGCTGGTGTCAGCCAAATCTCTTCAGGATGGCACAAGAGGGATGGGTGCAGAGGGGAGTAACTTTGCTTCACCAGAGGCTGGAAGGAGAGCACAGAACAGCAGGGTGGGAATCAGGTGTGGAAACTAAGCAGAGCAAAGGAATTAGCATCCTGTCCCCAGTGTGAGAAGTGTTCCCATGCTGCTTACAAAGCCAACAGAGAAAATGGGTGTTTCTGGGCCACCACTCCATGCAGGGACGGATGGAGGGTGACCAGCTCTGAAGGAAGCCCTGCAGCACTGGTGGCTGCCTCCGAGCAGAGGAAACCCCTGTCGTGGTGGCCCATGCTCTGCCCTCTTGGGCGTAATTATTTAGACTATTCATTTCCTAATGTTTGCTTTAGCGTAACAGATAGATGCACCACATGATATTTACTTGCGTTTTGCCTTGGTGCCAAGTACTACTACCCTGTATTCTCTGTGTTGAAATGTAGCAGGGGACACCACCTGCTTGCTCAAGATTTTTCTCTCCGTGCACAAGACAGAAAAAAAGCCAGATTTTTTTTCTGCAGTGTTACACACAGGAGGATGAACAAACCCCCATCCAAGAAGGGTTGCACTTCAGCAACTCTTAAGCACATCCGCTTTACAGCAGCATGTGCTCAAATGATTTGCTAAATCAGGACCTTCAAAGGGAGCCAAAGACATTTCAGGAAAAAGGTCCCAGTGCCAGCAATTAGACGGGGACTAGCCAGGTCCAAATTTTTTGTCTCAATTATAGGAAGGTATTTTATCTACAAGTGCATTCTTTCGAGTCGTACATATAAGTCTTCCACAAGTAATCCAGGAGGTCAAAAAAACATTTTACAAAGCTTCCAAGATGCAAAGGCACAATAAGAGGAAACAATTATTTTTCCCATTAAATGGCAAAAACAGAAAGAAAGGTGCCACTTCTCTGGAAATCACATTGGCTCTCCTGCTCCTCTGAGGCTCTTCTAGGAAACAGGACTGGGTTCCTTCGGTTCCCTTTGAAGAGGACAATGTCACTGAATTTCAAGCCATTCATTTGCAGAGACCAAAGACAAATATTTTCCTGAACTTTGACTACCTGAATCAGGGAAAAAAAATATTTATAAACAGACCCTGATGTTATTGATGACATACTTGGCTGAAATCACAAAGGCTTATCAGTATTCAGGGGCTTCTGAAGTAGGGTTTGTAAATGTCTAATATGTGTGTAAGTGAGCTATTTCCTGTAAATCAATGTACCTTACTTTTGACTTCAGCTTAATAGCAAACATACCCTCCAAAACAAATGACACAATCATCGCTTTATCTCTACATGAACGCTGTCCTATACCATTCTGCTCTTTTGTCTTTTTCTTTCAGCAGAAAATTTGTACTCGTCATAAGCTTCAATTAAGGTAAATGAGCGCTATAAATCTGGAATCCCTGAATGTATAATCAGCAAACAAAGGCTGGTTTCTTGGATGTTTTTATTAAGAGGATGTACCTTAATGAATAGATAGCAACAAATGCTAGAGATGACAACAGCATGGCAAAGTGGGGACTTGCTTTATATAGTTTTAAGAGTGCCTATTCTGATCATTTAAGAGAGCAGAAGAATAACATGGAGCAAACACACTGGTTCAGAGATCAGGGAAAAAAACCGACCCCATTTCTTCTTGTCCTTCAGACCACAGAAGGCAGATGGGTAGAGTTTCTGTATTCTGGATTTCTGGAATTAGCAACATTTTCATGGCCAGTCCCCCCCACCAAGTGGTGTAAACAGACAATGTGCTGAACTTGTTGAAGCCCAGCCAGTTTATCGGACCTTCATGTGCCCTTGTTTATTTTTCAGAGCTGCCATGTGGAAAGCACACCGTTAGCCAAGCAGCAGAAGCTGATTGAACTGGCTCTCACACCGCTGGTGAGCCTGGTCCACAGCTCCATCGTGCCCTTTCTTTCCAAGCCAGTACCAGGGTCTAACGCACATCATTTATTCTACAGAGCTTCTGGGATAGACCTATTTTGTCATTTCTCAGGCACAAAGCTGGCAAAAGGCAGTTTGTGTGTCTCTTTTCTGGCTCACAGGGTGCCCAGCTGAATGGCCATAGAGGGGGAACCTCCAACGTCATGAGCTTTCCCTGTTCTATGAACCCAAGGTAAGCAAGCAGCCCGGCCTTGCTCCCCCATGGGCATTGGCACGTCACAGGGTCCCTCGGGAGGCTGACCCTTGGGCCCTGCTCGCTGTCACGTGTGCTGAGCAATGCAGGTAAATATGTGATGTGGTGCTCTTTGGACAAGGGCTGTTTGCCAACCTTTGGAAGAGATTGAGGCTCTCGTTTCACAACTGAAGGCAGGGAAAGCTAAAACATTTGGGAGTCGGCCCTGTCTGAGTGCACACATCTCTCTTGCTAAATGGGATGCCTAAACTGCTGAGTCTTCAGCAGTACTGTTTTCATCAGTAGTGTTTTCATCAGTAACGTAGCGTTACACAGAAATCTCTCACACAGAGCGAAAGACAAAAAAACTCACCCCAACAAACAGTCAGGGCTGAAGATCACTTTGAGATTCATTAATTTTAAATTATCTTCTCAAATTGAAAATGGCCGCCTAGAGAGAGGGAGGAAATAGCCTGGACCATCTCACACATCTACGGCACTAAGCAGGCAGAGCAGAAGCTAAACCAGACCTCTCTGAGCAGATGGGTGTGGAACCTTGCTGCCAGCATTGCTTGCCTGTGTGGATTCTCTAATGTCCAGACAAGAACGAGTTTATCAGCCATCAGCTCCCTTCATGATAATTCTCATCAAAAGAGAAGAATTAAACCGCTGGATTTACACATTATAGAGGTAGGAGAGACATGCATATGCCTGTAAATTTTCTAAGATTGTGTATTAACCTTAGGAAACAGGAGTTATTTCTATGCTAGAGCAGGAGATGGTACAGCAGCTGTTCCTAAAATCAGAAGTGCTTACTGAAAAACCCAGCAGCCTGTATCCATTAGCTAAGAGGAATCTTTGCCATATATTCCAGCCATACAAACAGCAAAGGATTCACCTGCTCATCTCCCCGATGAGCACAAACGTGTGCACACATCCCCACTTTGTGAGGTCACTGAGATCAAAGACAAAATCTCCCTGCACTTCAGTGGAGCAGTCAAATGCACAGTGAGATCCTGCCTGGCCATGCAGTGTAGGAGAATGAGGTCATCACCATGGTGAACAAATGTAGGGAAAATCCACCCAGGCTCCCTTTGCCTAAACACTCTGTGCATTTCATGCAGCATGGATGCAGGATAGCCACCTCCTGGAGAGCCCCATGTGTCTGTCCATGGCATGGTCACCATCATCGCAAGGCTTCACATTGCCCTGCTGGGCTAACACTGCACTGGAGAGCCGGGCATGCAGCACCAAGCTTTAAATCTTCCCCTCTCTTCACCAGACACCTGGTTTTTGTGCCATTAACCCAATGAAAATTTGTCTCTGCAAACACCCACATTTCCCCAGCAATGTGGCTGGGACAAGAAATCCACTGGGCTATAAGGTTCTCAGGGTCTGTGAAAGCTGCTTTCATCACCATGGCTCAGGAACTTTGGCCATGATTTTGTATGGGTCTACTGAAATTCACCGTCCCCAGGGGATGGCTGCAGTGTGCTGTGCAGGGGCAGGGATGCAGATGGACCAAAGCATCCTGGGGCACTCCTCCTGCCAGCTGGGCACTACTGGAGCCATCCTTGGGTCTGGGAAAGTCTAATGCTCTGGCAGGAAAGTGTGCTTGAAAGCCTGCAATTCTACTTCGTGAAGGCTCCATGCATGTCTGAGGTCAGGCTTGAGGTATGCTGGGAGAATTAGGAATTCATTCCCTTGCTGCAAGCTCGGTGAGGGGGATTTTCTCCGTAATATCTGAATTCTGCTTTATAATAAGAAACTAATTACCTTAAATGAAGTAAGGCTCAGTGCAACTCGAGAATTAAATGTAATGTATAATCACCCCTTGTATCGACAGGACAGCAACTAATTGGCTACTTTCCTGCAATTTTCACCTCAGCTCACCTTGGTGTGCAGTCACTTCACTGCTCTGCCTCAAACCTCCCTTCTGTGCCAAGTAAATAAGGGTGCAATCTTTTCCATTAATTTTAAGAGGGTTTGGAGCAAGCCCTGCACATGTGGGAATTACAGCTGCAGTGTGAGGGTGCTGCCTGCTGTCTCTGAAGCTCTCATGCACAGAGCTCATCACACACCAGTCCATAGGCCAGCAGCCAGAAATGCACTTGTTAGCTCCTCGGAGATACACCTGCGAGGTGATTATAGTAGGACAAAGGGATTGTTGTGAACTGGTAGTCACTGAAAAAGCCAAAGCTCTTCACAGATGCAGGCCACTGGGTCTGGCCCAGTAAAGCAAACTAAGGTCAGATCAAACCATTCAACTCCGTCAGTCCATGAGAGTGTTTCAGCAGTGCTGTGTTTGGCACCATTTAGCGAAACGAGTACATTCCTAATAGTTACACGAAGCTGATTCTTCCTTTTCTATTCATACTCCAGGGTACTTTGGGTTTCTCCAGGCTTACTACCTCTAGCTTCCTGGAAAAATTTGAACCTGCCTTGGCTGTTTCCTTGAGCAATGTGGCAACCACCAGTTGGGGAATACTTTCAGTTACTGATCCTGGTGTCTATTTCTGGAGTAATTTACTGAATACATCATATTTCAGTAATCACTGAAGCAGACCCTGGTCCCCAGCTGCCAGTTTACAGATCCTATGGATTTTCTGTCCTCGTCTCTCAGTTAATGTTTAAATATTGAATAGTTATTCTTTATTGATAAATATTTAAGTGAGAGAGATATGCTTCTGAGGGCTCTTGCAAGAGAGATGGCTGAGGAGAATTAAAAGGAGAGGAGTTGATTTGAAGCCAAATGTAAATCACAGTGAGGAGATGACCTGTGTCTATTATCCCTTGGATGAACAGCCACAGAACTCTAGAACTGAAGAACAAGGCTATAGCACTGTAGGCAGCCAAGCCCTTTGAGGGTATTTGTTTGTTAATTTCTTAGGCAATGTCTCTGGACTCATCCAAGGCAGTCAAATATAAATTCCTAGAAGGACAGAGACCCTATCTGTAAATGAGAGCATCCTGCCATGCCTTACTGCGGCTGTTCCCTGACAAGAGGAAACAGCCTCAAGTTGTTCCAGAGGAGTTTTAGATTGGATATTAGGGTTGCCAAGCATTGGCACAGGCTGCCCAGGGAAGTGGTGGGGCCACCATCCCTGGGCATATTTTAAAACTGTGTAGATGTGACCCTGAGGGACAGGGATTAGTGGAGGACTTGGCAGTGCTGAGTTAATGGACTGAAGGATCTTGAAGATCTTTTCCACCCTAAATGATTCTACGATGCTATGACAACACCAGTGGCTTTTCTGTCCTCTTCCTCGGCATAGAATTAAGAGGAGCTCCATTTCCTCTTTTCTCTAGCTGATTATGGAGCTTTCTTGGCCTTCCCTTGCCACCATAAGCATTAGCTTTTCCGCTGTGCTAGGATTTGTGTTTACTGGGGTCTCTGTTTCAAAACACAGTAGCCCTGACTACAAGCATCTTACTGCATCTGTATTTGTAAACATGCTGAAAGGTGCACAGGACCGCATCTCTGGAGACAGCTGAGCTTCTCATGGTCCCGTGGAACACAATAAGAAGAGGAAAGAGCAAGACATCTCATATTTGGGTTAGTAATTGTGGTGGAGATCTAACTAAGGGAGAGACAGAAGAAAAATGGTTCTCATGAGCAGATCTGGTCAGGACCAATAAGACTGGAGGTAAATTGACTCCCAAAGGGATATTTTCTTTGGTACTTGAGCACAAGTACCCAGTTATACTTTTCCTTTGAACTGTGCCTCAGCCATGTGCTTGGGGCCACCCTCACTTGCCCTCTGCCCATTCAGTGTCTGGAGAGTGGGACAGCTTCAACTGAGGAGAGCACAACCCTGCCCAAAAGGTAGTCAAGGGGGTTGCAGCACTGCAGGAGAAGACGCTTTCAGCTCAGAGCAGGCAGAGAATAGAAGATGTCTGCCCATCCTTTGGTCTGTAAAATCAGTCCAAGGCCGCTTGCCAACTTCTCACCACCAAGTTGTGGTAGAAGTGGAGTTTCTAGATCCCAGCTTGGTTTTGTCTGTCTTGTTGCTTAACACTCAAAATGTGGCCAGCTCTAGAGCTACCCAGAGACAGGGAGCCAGCTGCTAAGTGGTATTTTACATCTTAAATTTTTTCATGGGAGCGGATTAGCAGATTAGTCATATTTTTTTCAAGTGCTGGTCCGTAGTATCTCAGAGTCCCAACTGTAAAAAACAGGATGGTTCCCAGCTTTCGGAACTGTTTGGGAAAGAATGACATTTCTTGTGAGGATTTTGAAGTCAGAAGTGAAAACTATGCTTTGGTGTACGAACACACGTCTCAGTGAGTTCCTAGGATAGAGGTGTTAATAGGTGCCATGGATACAATAAGAGAGAGGACTTGTTATCTGGTGGAGTGATATTTCTTTCTGTTTATTCATATTACACTTATTATAACACTATCAGCGTGAAGAGGGTTAGAATAATGAGGGCAGCAGAGATAAGATCATGTGCCTGCACAGGCTGCTGGTACCTTGCACACAGCTTGATCCTATTCAAAGGCTCAAACATGCTTAAATCCTATCCAAATCCCTTATCACTTTAAGTCTCTTACGGCTTTAATGCTTCAAAAATACACCCTGGATCACTCAGCCTGACAAACTGGAAAGAGAGGAAAGGCTGGGACTTTTGATGGCACCTGGGCCCTGTGCCTTGCACATCTAGCTCAGGGCAGAGGGGGTCCTCAGAAAATCCCCTGTGGCCAGGCAGGATCCCCCTGGGACCAGGGGCAGGAGGGGGCTCCCCGACCCCTGTCTCTGGGGAGTGAGATGGTGCTGGGCATCATGGGCACGGGAACACATTTCTTTCTGGGGGAGATGACATGGAGGTGGGTTCATGGTGCTGTAAATGAAAGCCTCTGCATGGCAGTGGGCTGCTTGGAAGGGTGAGTGTCCCCCTGGTGCTGACACCCTTTGTTTTGGAGCAGGCACAGTGCCAGGGATCTATGTCATCAGCATTTTAGGATAACAATTTGGAGGGGTAGGGTTTATTTTCCAGTCTGTGTGCTCAGCCTGCTCGGCATGACAGACACCCCACTCTGGCTAGAGCCTGTAGCTTTGACTGGAACATGAAGAAAGAAAAATGACGGCAACAAAGTCACTCTTTGGGACTGGGGTTTATTCTGCAGGGAGATCTCCTTTTACCTCCAAAGTTTAAGCATTGTGAGCTGAGGGAAGGGCATTATTATCTACCACAGTTCTTTTTCTCGAGACAAAATAAGACCTTAGTAGGCTTGACACTAAAGGATGTTTTTAAAGTGTTCTTTTGCAGTATATTTCGTTGCATATATCCACCAAGTGTGGGAATAAAATGTCATACTTAGGGGTTTACTCATCATGCGGCTTCTCTTGTTTCAATGAAAATAATTGATCCCAGACATGTGCATGCAATAGTGCTTCGCAAGGAACCACATACTGTACCAAATGCTGCATACTGTACTCAGATTAGAACTTTGTGTCAACCCATGTGAATTATTTGCAAGGCAAAATACAGAGGAATTCTCTCCAGGGTAACACTGAGGTTACAGCAGTTCATTTAGCAAAGACAGATCAGCTTCTGGGCTGGAAAAAAAAGAGTTTTATGATCTGCTTGTGGGGCTGTTCTGGTTTGAATATGAGTGTGCCAGCAGAAAATGCTAACAGGAAGAGTAAGACACATCTCAGAGATCAGCAGCAGTGACCGTATTCCAGCACACGCTGCAGACGGCGCCCTGGGGACGAGCTCCCGCTGTGGCTGAGCAGGGACAGGGCGCACAAGTAATGCTGGGCTCCGACTGCACCGTGGTGCTGGGGATGCAGGCTGGGCTCCCTCCCTCCTCTCCTCACCACCTCCCTCCTCTCCCCACCACCCCAGCCTCCCTGCAATTGGGGCCCAAAGTGACAGAGATGCTGGGATGACAGGGCGATGGCACCCACACAGCCTTCCTACTGCTGATGACAGACACGCATCAGGAGGAAGCATGTTTTTGGGTTAGGTGCTGCCTCCCCACCCCTGCCCACTCTCATGACAGCACAGCCTCTTCAGCCTGCAAGTTCAGACGTCCTGATTCACCACTAAACTTGTGACGTCCTGCAAAACCCTCTTATGTTATCAAGCCAGACCTCACAGAAACTGCTCTGTGGGCTAATGCTCATGGCTGCCATGTACATCAGTGACAGCGTGCATGTGCCAGCCCAAATTAGGCACCTGCCAGATGCATCTGGGCCCAAACTGTTATCAGCCAATTTGATTTTTTAACACTAGGACACCTCAGGTGACATAGGAACCCCATACAGCACAGCCTCACCTGAGAAGCCTCTTTAGTGCCCTGAAATGCTGACTTCATGCAGTTCAGATCCCTGAAGCTATTTGGGCTGTGTATGGGGAGAATTGCAGCCCTGACTCCTTGGCCTTGTACCACACTTTTCCTCATGGTAAAGACGTAGTGCTGTGTTAAGTCTTACCCCCACTCTGCCCTCCATCCTGTTGGGAATTCGCCTCTTCTCAGAGAAGCCCATGGACTCATCCAACTCCTTGATCCCCTATGACTGATGGAAGGGCACAAAATGGAAGAGGACCTGCAGCACCACTCAGGCGAAGAGGATGCCTCCATAGGCACTGAGGGTCAGAGGTATGAGCTTGTTGTCCGACAGCAACAAACCATGGGAGCTATAGGGTCCACAGCACTGCACGTCCAGGTTTGAGGTGTTCCAGCAATGACCACGGCCAATTATTATTAGCAAATTTAGGGAAATTTAAATTTCCCTGAATTACTTAACATTTACATAGTCTTTCTGATGACATGTACACCCCAAATAGATATGGGGAGGGTTTTTTTGTTCGTTTGCTTAAACTTTAATTTGCTGTTGTTGTTATTGTCAGGGTTTTTCTGTGGGGTTTTTTTTGGTTTAGTTTGGTTTTTTGTTATGTTCATGTGCTTGTTTTGTCTTCATTTCCATCCCTGCTTTTTTTTTTTTTCCAGCACTGCAATATTTGGAGTCCACCCTTGCAATATTTATGATGTGATTTACACCCAAAGGAGCTGGCTCCATATGATGGAGGCAATTCAGCACATGGACTACAATTTTCACATTATCTCCCCTTGTTAATCAACTGCCCAAGAAATCTCAGCCTTCAAAGATGAATTCTGTACAGGCTGTCCTAGAGAAAGGGAGAAGTCCATGCAGGGATACTGAGCAGCCCTGTGCATGGAGTCTGCTGAGGAGACCAGTGTCACGTATCCAAAGATGGGTCTGTCACTCCAGCTTGTCCATCTCCAGAAGAATTGGTACCATCCTCTGCACCACGTGTGTTATCACCTAATAATCTGATCCTTTAGTACTCTGACAACTTGGGAAATCTACCTGTGTCCATCTTCTGAGCTTGGTTCTGAGGATCAAGTCTGTCTGTATGTGTCTTCGTAAGACTTTAACACTGGTGTTTATTTTGCCTCTGTGTGTGTGTGTGTGGTTTTTCCTTTTTTTTTTTTCATTCTCTTTGACCTTAGATATGAATTCCTGGAGCCACAGGGAGGGAAAATTCTTGCATCACCTATGGAGGTGAAAATCACTTTCACAAATGTCATGTACAAACAAACAAGCAAAATGATGGCACCCTCTGTCAAACTAGATTTTTCTATCACAGCTGAGTGCTGAGGGGGATCTGGGTAGGAGGAATGGACATGCGACTTTCTACCTCTGGCCTAAACTCCTGCTGTGACATGTGAAAGAAATCAAGGAAGGGAAAAGCATCCAGCTGTTTTATTACATTCAGACATCTTGTGTCTTTCTGAGGCTGATTGAAGCATCTGCACGTAGAGCCACCGTCGCTTGAGCAATCTGGGTCTGGGACAGCCCCAGGGATGTTTGTGACCTGCGTGTGCTGGGGCTGTGTGACCAGGGTTTGCACAACCTGGGCCAGACAGTTCCCTGGTGCAGAGCAGGGTGAAGCAGATGTTGTGAAAGTCAGCTGGATGGCAGTAGGCTGAAGGCAAGTGAGAGCCTCATTTCTCATCCCTTACCTCTCCTGGATACAACCTGGCTCCCAGTCTGGCGCTGCATTCCTCTCACATTGGGGTTTACCCCTGAAGAACTGCTACACCAAACCCAGAATGCAATGGGGTCAATATGGCAAAACCAGAGCCACTCAGCCTCCCCTGCAGCCCCTTCTCCCCCTCTTTCATCACTCATCAAGTGCTAGGCAAATGTCTGTTTTCTAAAAATTACTTGACCATTCATTCTTTCCATTTCTAGAAATCAATGAGAAATGGAGAGAGCTTGGAGGGAAGCTGTGGCCACTTCACGATACTGCCAGCAGCTGTGGTAAGCCACTTGGACCTGAAGCAAGCACAAGGACATCTGCTCCATCCTCCTCATACTAGAAGCCATAGAAGTTCCTGCAGGATGCTAAAACAACCTTGGAGACTTCAGTAACAAAGACTCAGATCCTTAGAGACTTCACTTCTACCACACCCAGAGAGCAGAAGGGCCCTTGTACATATTTGGCCCTTACAGCGCAGGTAGGTCATGGCCAAAGTTGCTGAGAAATAAAACCAGTCCATTCCACTGTCCAACAGGCAAAGACAATATGAGGGCAATGGAGTTGCATCTCAAAGATTTGGAAACAAGAACTTTCTCCTAAATTGTACTGACAATTTTCTGGCAAGAAGCAAACATAACTTGTCCTCTCTGTTGGGAGCCACAGCTTAGGAAGCTTCCCTCGTGTCTTGGTTTCCATTGTGCTTTCTTCCAGGGCTGATTAGAAAGGTGTATTTTAAACTGGGATTAAGAAAGGCAAGACATCTGAGGTCAAGAAGATTAGCAGTGAAATTTTGTTTAGCTAGACAGATCACTAACTGCACTGCACTGCAAGAGTTCCAGTTCAGCTGGCCTGGCCCAGCTGCTGAGGTAACAGGCAGTCTTGCACCTTTCAACAATGCTGTGGGTTTATTTCCCAGCAGAAATACTTGAACTCTGTCCAAGTGAGTGACTGAACACTGCCTCTCACTTTTCCCCCTAGCACAGGAAGACAAGCAGGCCCGCTTGGAAGGGAGCTCGCGTTTCTTCCTGCCTCGCTCTCCGAAGGCATGTGAGCTCAGCCGTGTCTTATCACTCCAATCTCTGCAGGCCTGAGCCTCTGGGGTTAAGGGAGTTCAGGACCACACAGAATCAGATGCTACATTGGATGGATAACATGAGTCCAAAGCTGAGGCTAATGCTGAGAACTGTGCAGTGGCAAAGCAGGTACTGCATTAGCTGAGTTCCACGATTCTTTCAAACATTCTTTGATACCATGGTGCTGGGTTTTGTATTTTATAAGCACAATTTGAACACTTTAGTGAGATATTTTGCAAAATTCTGCTAATCAGTTGCAGGATCACCTAGGTGTTTCATCTTTTTTTAATCAGAATGTTACCCTGTCACTTATTTCACCATAATGATCCTATGAAAAGGTCTAAAAAGGTTAAATGCACTACTCTGATGTCAAGGAGCTTGGCAATGAAAACATAATTTTACAAGTTGCTGCCAGACAGTGAGTTGTGAAAGATTCACCGTGACCAGCAAGGAGACTGGATATGGCCTTCCCCAAAAGTCTTTGGAGTATAAATATTTTTTATCAGCTGTGTAAAATACCAATGCACTGAGTGTGTGCGAGAATGCCGACCAGGCTGCAGCATGCCTGACTGACCTCAAAGGCAGTCTGGGACTGAGAAGGCTGTGATGGATATAGGCTGGGAATCTTCTCCTTGGGACAGGCAGCAACAAAGTGTTTCTAGGATTTTTCAAGGCAGAAACTTCTCTGACCTCTGAGTGCAGAAGGACACTCATAGCAATCTGGCCCCCTAAAGCCTGATGGTTACTCTTCTGTTTACTTAAGCACCTCCCCAGTTCTAAATAAGTAGCAGCAGATGCCAGGCAGCACTAAGGCCAAGAAATGGATTATTGGTAGCTCAGAGAGATTCTCCCAGTGCTGGTCCCCTCCCCTGTGGGTCCAGTACTGCTCCAGCTGTCACCAGGGAAAAGCTGCATTTGCTGCAATTTTGTTTTACGTCCCCTCCCTGCCTCCCCCACAATGTACATTATGGAAAAATAAGAGCAGGCAATACCCTACAGTCACTGAAAAACAGCAGTGAAGTAGCCTTGTCAGGGGGATTTTCCAAAATTTCAAGGTCTGGTTTAGCATTTCATTTTGGCACTTGTATGTCTTGATGTATCAGGGGGAAAGGGGACCGGCCAGCTGCGACACTCCAGAAGGTTTTACTCAGTTATGATGATGGTGAGAAGTGTGCCAAACCAACAGCAGAAGGTTTGGTGATGTTTTCATTCTTGAAATCATCTGGTAATTTTAAGACGTAAGGCAGGTTTGACCCATGTATGCCCTGACCAAAGCTCCCTGTACCTCAGCACCCCATCCCTGCCAGTGCAATCCACAGTTGCTCAGCGAAAGCAGATAATACGAAGGCACTTCCTCAGATGTACCCTCCCAAATTCCAGCTGTCTCTGGCTCAGGGAGCAGAAGCTGTCCTTATTCATGTCCTCCATGAGCTCTTCTTGTATGAAGTGGTGAAAATTGGTTTACTGATGCTCCCCTGCCTCTTCTCTTGTATCTCAAACTGAAGTACAAAACACAAAATTCAAGACAGAATGAGGGGTTTGTGGCCGTGGCCTCAAACCGCAGCAAGAATGCTGGGAGAAGGGTGCAAAAAAAAGGAAACCAAAGTAGCTGGCTGTGCAACACCCTGACATTTTGATGGCGTAGCAATGTCAGATGCAGCTCCTTCTTGCAAATTTCAAGAGTTTCAAACACTATATTTTCAAACATTGTTGTTTCAGAGAAACGTTATTTCCATCAAACATAGAGCTATGTATTTCATAGTTGAGTGTCATCTCTCTAAAGATGGGATAGGACAAATACTACGTGACTTGAGTGACTGCTTACTCTTCATTAAGCGCAACTATTGTATATCTAAAAATCCAGGGCAGGAGCAACCTACAGGAAAGCACATTCCTGTAATCCTTAAAAATAATCAACAAATTCCCAGAAATTAGGGAATGATTGGAAGTCTATACTGATTGAATAATTAAGCCAGAACAGATGATTCACTTACTCTAATCAGCAAAAATACTGGGAGAGAAACTTGAAAACCACTTAACTGCTGAATTGCTTGGCCCAGCGGTAGTTGTCGCTTGTTTTTGCGGGCCATTAATTAACGGATACGTTTAAAAAGGCTAAACATAAAAAGGCCCCTCACAGAAAAACGACGGCGGCAAGCCGAGCGCTGTGTTTCACCATGACAGCTGGAGGAAAGGTCTCTGGCCGGTTGTCTCCGTCACTCCAACGCACTCATCTGGAGCCTCTGCTGCCGCTCTGCCTCTGCCCGCTCCAGGCACTGTTTGTCTGAGGGCCGTGTGCTCCTCGGAGCCACGGTGAGCACTGGGAGCAGCCCAGGGCCATGGCTGGGATGTCACCCACCCGTGCGCTGCACGCAGCCTTTCCCTGCACCAGCTGAGGGGATAATTTCATTTGTCCATGGAGCTTTGGTCGCTCTTGCCTGCGCTTCTGAGCGCTGGCAGCCGTGCTGCCTGGCACAGGGGCAGAGCCCATGGCGGGCGGGTGGTGGGGTGGGCTTCAGGCATCTCTGGGTGTATTTATAACTGCGCTCCACGACCGGAGGCAGCTGACAGCAGCAGACAGCGGGACTGTGCCCAGGACCCTCGTGCCTGCTCTCCGACCAGCCACTGTCAATCAGGATGCTGAGATTGAAATTTCATGAGCTAATCTGCTTCTACAGTGAAATATCTCTCAGCTGGAAAATGCTTGTTCCATGTAGACAAAATTATTTTTTCTGGAAAATTTTGTTTTTTTCCATGGAGGTTATTTTCAAAAAAATTGGTCAGAAGCCATCAATCAAAAGCATTCCTACTCAGCCTTTTTGAGATGAAATTTGATTTTCCATTTCATTCATTTCTACTTTGTATTAAGAATTTTTCAGATGTTCTAAGCCCCAGAAAAACATAGTATTTTCATTTTTTCCTAAAAATTAGTCTGACCAGAAGCATTATTTTTCTCTCTTCAACATTGTCTTCTAAATAGTTTATTCTTTTTGTCATCTTTTCATCTTCCATTCCTAAAAAGAAAAACTTTTTGAATCACCAACTGTCCTTTGAAATGTAAAAAGTTGGTTCCCACAGAGGCCTTTCTAACAGAGGGAATGTATTTCAGCGATTGTTCCTACCATAAAGAGCTTCCAGACAAAACTGATTTAAAAGTCATTTAATTTAAATTTCCTTTTCTGCATAAGCTTCTGCTGGTGCTCCCTATTGTTTCTAGATCTCTGTTCTTCATTCACAGCAGACTCATTCTGACCTCAAATCCCACTTCCTACTCAGCCCGGGAATAGAGATTCGTAACTTCACTGGGTATCGAATACCATGGATTTGGTGGAGATACTGCTCTTACAACATTTCACGATCTTCCTCTCCTCACTAAAGTCTCCCTGTCCCATAGGCATAAATGAGGAGACTGTCTCTGTTTTCCTGCTAAAATTAAGGCTACTTCACAGGTTCCAACAACCTCCTTTCCAATCCTCTGAAAAATATCTGATTACACTCAGGGCATTTGTTCACAATCCCTATTTAGCTTTGAAATTTGCTGCTTCTCTGTCAAGCCTGCAAAATGTCTTGCCTACCTGAGAGCTTGTCTGCTTTTTCAAACTACACTGTTTGTCCAATAAGGGAAAGTATTTGCAGACTTGACCCTGCCTTTTATTGCAGATCTATTTTACAACAAATATTACTCTCGGGGACAGACATCATGAAGAAGAGCACGAGACAGCAGGAGGAGAGCAGAACATCATCATTATGCCAATAGCCCATGTTGTAGGCCCTGGAATAAGATTCAGGGGACCAAATACAGACACATCTGCTTGCATCCTCTGTCTGCCGCGGTGGTCCCACTCTTGGTGCCAGGATAAGGCCGGGCTACTTCACACAAAGCCTGCTCTTCCATAGGAACACACCAAGTCACACCATAGGGAACAGCCCCCCCCATGCACCTTCCAGCTTGAAGACAGTTGCTAAAATAGGGAAAGAGGGTCTTCTGACTTGGAGAAACCAATGCAACTAGAGATAAAAGCCCTTTGAATATCCAATGAAGAACAAAGCCAAAATCCAGCGGTCCTTCCAACATTGTAACATACAATCCTGCTTCCAATTCTTCATCAGATAAGAATGTCTTGTGTACTTCGGGCCAATTTATTCTGGAGCAGAAAGCTGTAGCCACACACAGCCCACCCCACTGTTTCCTGTGGGAGTCACTAAAAAATCTGCTGTCCTTCCATTCCCCTGACCAGAATATTTCTAAACATTCTGGGAGGATCTTGCAGGCAACCATGTGACTACGCTTAGGAAGCAAGCAGACAAGAGCAGGCAGTCACCAGGGGATGCACATTCATTCCTTCTGCATCTCGCTGAAGTTTTTATGAAAGAGAGCTTAACCTTTCTTTGGCTTGCAGAGCCCTAACCAATTAACTGCTATTTGTACAAGATAATTCCTTATAATTGTAATAGGAAGAAATTCCCCCATCCAAGTCCTTAGAGACCATAAGAAATACAAGAACAATAAAGAGTATCTAGCCCTGAATATTTGACCTCTTCTACTAAATTTTAGAATCAGAGTGGAGTAATTATTCCAGCATAAATTCCCTTCTATTTCAGAACACAGTGTGTACCTAGGGAACTATCATGGAATCGTGCAATCTGTTGGTCATTTCCCCATGTAGATTAGACCTAAATCTTATTTTCCTACAGTTCCTCAACTACTGTCTTGCTTCAGATATAGTTTAAAGAAAGGGAAATTCATCCCATATGCACGAACTGTTCTGCCAAATGAAATTCAGTCGGGTATTCTGTTTGTAAATTTTAAAAACTATTAAGTGGAGTAGATTATTCAGCAAATCTCAGAGATAATGAATTATCTTAGGAACTATATAGAAGATAATGCTCCAAATAAGAGAGATTACCAAGAAAAAATTTTGTAACGGAGGACATCAAGCGGAAATAAAGCCTGTGGGGAAATCTTTTTTCATAGTTTGAGTTTTCTCCTCTTCCTATGCCTGTTTCGTCATTATAATGGGATTACCAATTAATGGCTCAAGTAAAGGATTTAGGATCCATGAGCTTCATTTTAGGGTGCACCAGGAAAGGAGCTGGATTACAAGAGAGCAGAGCCTGAACTGCCTCCAGCTCTGTGGAAAGTTCCTGTGCACATTTGTTAGTAGCGGAGATGAGAGCTTAGACAAGTCCTGCTTTTGACTTAGATTTTTCTGGCAGTAGCTCTGTTTGGGGCCACCCGCACCCCAGATTGCTCTCGTCCTCCAGTTCTTAATAATGGCCAATTAGGTCTATTACAAAATGAATTATTTATTGAATAGACACAAAATTAACAGACATAAGACTTTAAACAGGCTACTTACTACACCCTTCAGGTGGTTATCATAAATATCACAGTGGCCCCTTTCCACTGCAACCTAGACTTGCTCGCAACAGCCTAAACCACTGGCAGTAGTGTCCAAATTTTGTACCCTTGACAGGCAGACTAAATCCCCCCTTGGGTTTTTCCACAGGAGGCCCTCAATCCAACCACAACAGACTATTTTCCACTCTTTGGCGTGTGGCTTTCCTTGCTGGGAACCTTCAGCATGTTTGTCTCCAGAGGGGTTGTGCAGCTCTCTCAGTTGCCTTGGTCAACCTCAACCTTTCCTATAGTCCTGTCACAGCCGTCATCTGCTCCTGATGAGCCCCTTTTCTACCTTCTCACCCCTTGTCCTTTATGCCTCTAAAGCAGCCTGTCTGCAGCCAGGCCAAGAAAGCTGCCATGGCAGTTTAGCTCTGCTGCGGTGACAGTTTTGAGCGCTACATGGGTTGAGCAAACTTTCGGAAAAGTTACAGCAAGCTTGGAGCCAAGTTGTAGGACCTGGTGGATGATTAAGTGCTGTGGTGTCAATTGTTGTAATCAGAACAATCATAAAGCCAGTTTTTGAATGCTCTGAACTGCAGCCAAATAAGTTGTCCTGAACTGCAGCATATAGAAAATATCAGGATGGTCATGCTAGTTTCACGTTATTTCATGATCTTCCCGAAAACTCCATCCTCAGACAGGCACTAGTTTATTCACAAGTTAATGCACAGAATCCCATGTAAGACTAGATATAACAAAATAATTAATATTTCAGAGAAGTACTATGTAGCACAAATACCTAGGGTACCCCAGGGTATCCTAAAAAAGTGGAAAGAGGTCACCTGTGAAAGTCAGAGAGGTTTTCTGTTGGCTTAAAAGAGATCAGCATGTATAACCTTAAAAAATGCAGAATGCTCAAGAAGAAAATCAGAGGTCACTGAGTTTTTGTCACGTTTTTAAGGTGCTTCTGCTGTAAAATAAAGCCCTCTTTGCTGCCATTAAAACACCATCCAAAATATGATAGCCTTGATATTGTTGAGTCTGCAACAGAATATAAACACATTCTATTGGCAACGTTGCATGAAATAACCGCTTTCAAGTGACCTTCAGAGTGGTAACACAACAGATCATATTCTTCATTATTATTATTTCCAGGCTGTTCACCATAATATGTGAAGTATGAGCCAGACAAGCAAAATTGCATCTCACTGAGCTGATTTTTAATGTCTTGATTTGTCAAGTAATGGGGTGACTGTTGGCATACATGATTCTCATTCACATACATTGGTGATAATTGCAGGAGAGTATCCTGAGCAGCTATTTTTCAAGGACTCAATATTGACGATTATAGTGAAGAATTTCCCAGCCTGTCCTGGATATAATTAACAGCTTGAGCAAAACATCTTATTTACTGCTATTGCTAAGCTCTTCTGAATACACTTTCAGGGTGGTGAATTGTCTGGCGCATGCAATCTTTAAAGGATCAGATTGATGGTGCGTGCTGAGAAGACAAAAGGCTCTCTTTGACAAATAACAAGAAGCCTAGTTTGTGGATTTCACTGAGGAAGGGCTTCAGGTACTAAGAGCAAGAAATGCCGCAGTGTGGTGGGCTGTGTTTTAACTCCGTGCATGGACTTGATCAGCAGCACTGGAAAACTCTTTTAAACAGTAATTTACACAGCTCGGGAGGGGAAAAAAAGCTTCTGTTCATTGTTTGCACATTAGAGTAAATAACATTTGATGACAGGAAAAGGAACATTTGGCTCTCTCTGCCCTAGGACTCTGAATTTGTCTTTTAAATTGCTCACTTACGGTTATGCAGTGGATTCCTTAATGTCTTTTTTGTAGCATCCTGGGTTTGGAGGTTGCTGTATTTTCTTTTAATTAGTGCATCCCTGGCCCACCTTGGGATGCTTGGCAGGGACTGGGAAAGGTACAGTGGTTGAATTGATGTCCGCCTCTGCCCCACCAGAGCCGTCGGCTTTTAAAATAACCGTGCCTGATTACAGGATGGCCGTGGACTGACTGACTGCAAGGGCTCAGCTCATTAAAATTGGACTTGAATAATATAGCTTGACCCACTTAAGCAACCCCAGTAATCAGTCACTATTTTTACAGAGAAAAACGCTTAGGGAGGCTGAGTGTGGTCTCCAAAGCACTGGAGGGTTATTGTCCTCACCACTTTCTCCTCTGCCTCTCATAAACTCTGGGAGTGTCAGGTTAACCATTCCGGTATCTGCTGATGAGAGAAACCTTTTGCTGCTGCAAACCCTGGGCTGTTGTCACCCGTGGCTGTCCCCAGCAGACCATGCTGCTTTCTGGGGGCTTGCTCGGAGGTCACTTGTTATGGGTAGTGCTGCCCGCACGGTGGGCTCACAGCCGTAGGGCTGCAGCTGGTTTGATTGTTGTTAACAAGCACTGAAATATTCTGCTTAAATTTCACTGTAAAAGCTCCCCCTCCCTTCTCCCTTGTTTCTCCCAGAGGAGAAGGTGGCTGCTAGCCAAGCAGCTTTTTTAAGACGTGTTTTTCAGACAGGTGCCTATAGACCTATTTTTTGGGGAGGGAAGGAGAGGTAACGCCAGAGGAAGCCATAGCTGCTGAACCTGTGCTGGGTCACGTAGACTTTGCAGCGGTCTGCATTCCAGGAGGATTTCATCCCATGGCTGGGGAACCTCTGCACCAACACAGAGCTGCAGTGTGAGTCCTGGTCACCCATCGAGGAGTGTTTGCATTCTCATTTTCCTTAACCATTTTTGTTAAATTTGAAAAACAAACCAGCCATAAATCTTTCCATTGGTTTTGGTGCCTTGTTTTGTTGGCTTTTTTCCCCAAACCCCAAATATAGAGCGGAATTGAACCTGACAGTGTTTTCTTTATGTTCATCATAATCTTGCTACTAATTCACCTCATGCTATGCTGGAAATATGCCTGACAAGTGTTTTTAATTTGAAGGGAAAGTAGCAGAAAAAGTTATATCACTTGCAAATTGATGAATGTATTTTTTTTTTCTTTTTGAGAAATGATCTGCTCTCATTTCCAGCACCCTGTTCTTGTAGATGTTATCAGTATGAGAAAATCAAGGTAGTGGTGGAGTAGGCTGTTCACAGTTCAGCTAAGAACCATTCCAGCCCTTTGCGTGTTTGTTTGTTTGGGTTTTTTTAAGTGCACGAATGGTTTACAAATCCAGCAGTATCTCAGGTGACTGTGGACAAGATTCTGCCACTTTGTCTCCCATTATATACTGCGGTACTCCACGGCTCCAGATACCATACTCTGTCTACACAAGACTATCAAAACCATTTCGTTACCTCACTCCTGTTACTGATCTGGGCCCTTGATCTTCCCGAACCCCAAAGTGCCCTAAACAAGCATCCTTTGTTACACATGTTTTCTCAAAACTGTGGATATCCACACTCTAGACCAGTTCTACAGAGACTTAGGAAGTCAAGTGGAAAGACAAAACTTCTGAATTGTCGCAGTAAAGTAATTACAAAAACTCGTGTTTGCACCACAAAAGAAATTTAAAAAAAAAAAAAAAAGAAAACAGGAAGGGGGAGGAGGGAAAACAACTTTGAATACATTGAGTAGCAAAATAAAAATTCCCTAATGAAGCTGGAATGAACATTCCAGTGAAGACCATTTCAGAAAATAACTGGGAAACATAAACATATGCTCATCTCATCTCCTTTAGGGCCCCGTTGGAGAGGAAATGCAACCATGGAGGAACTTTCAAAGCAAAGCACAGGATTTCTGGTCCTCCTCCTGTTTTTGTCTCTTGGACACAGACCAGAGCAGCACAGCGGTATTCACAATAAATATTCCTCACTAGTCAGTGCCAGCAGGAGGAAGAATATAGGTTCAAGCTAAATGTCATGACTGACCTGGTGTGCCCTGACACCCAGAACGCTCTGCATGGGGAGAGGGGTAACTGAGTGTCACTGCCCTGCTGCAGCCCCACGCAAGGCAGAGGCACCACAGAGCACTCCCCGAATGAGTGTGTTCCCCCTGTCTCTGGTGGGCTTGGGCAGAAATGTTCCTTTTGATCAGGTTCTCGAGATGGAGCTTCTGTCACAAGTCAGGCTGTGTCTGTAGGGCACAACAGAGACTAGGGGGGTAGGGAATGTACTGCATGCAAATACCACATCCACCCCAAATCTGGCAAGGGGCTGGTGAGCTATACACTTACTAATGCATACAGTAATTTTTAACTGAAAATCTGTCGTATTTTGGCTGAAGCACTCTAATTGTATACAATAATTAAAACTGCTGACGGTAAAAATTCAGTTCAGTAGTGGCTGAAAAAACTGATTTCAACCAGGAAAAGAAAGACTCTCTTACCAAAGCGTGCAATTACTGCACTGCAATGAGTTAATACAGACTGTGGCTTGTTAAAAGGACAGAGATGAACCAGCAGATATATGTAGGGAGGTTTATGCTAGCACCTACTCCTACAGGGTATGAGTCAGGCCAGTGATGTTGCTCTTTCACTTTTATAAGCATTAAACTTCTTTGCAAGCTTTTGAGCTACTCTAAAATTTCAGGTACAGCTTTTCAACTGACTAACCAGCTAAAATGTCTGCATGGGAATAGAGACAAGCTTTAAAAATATTTAACACAGGTAAAAGAGAAGTGAAAGGAAAGAGAGAGAAAAAGAAAAAGAAAGAAAAAGAAAAAGAAAAAGAAAAAGAAAAAGAAAAAGAAAAAGAAAAAGAAAAAGAAAAAGAAAAAGAGAAAAAGAAAAAAAAACTGGGTCCATTTAAGAGTAACAGTACAAGAATAAAACTGAAGGTCTAAACCTTGAACGCTTGAGGCATCATAGAGATGTATACTGTTTTAAAGGTGATTTGCTAACTTGACTGGATCAGGGATTTACTTATTAGCTGAAATCCAGTCCAGCCTCTTTCTTAATTTGAGCTCTGATCTGTATTTGTGTTTAGAGTATATTAATTCCAAGGGTACTGCTGTCCTTTAGAGCAGACAAACAAAAAAGCCCAAACAAATCCCCTTTAAGACATTGACTGAAGCATGGGAACGAGCAGAGAGGTGGGACACATCATTTAACCCCACTGCTCTGAAGAGACAAGTGACAGCTTGAGGGTGAAACCAGAAGGTGAGACCAAAGACTTGTGTTCGATTCACCTTCCCAGTGTGGTTAAAGTAACTATTCTGGCTCCTTTGACTGTGAAGAAGCTGAGAAGAAGCACAAAAGACAGTCTCTATTTTCAGGTTTCATTGCAACACAATCTATGCTTTAGCATTTACTTCATTTCCACAGGTTTCTTTTCCTTCAGACAATTGAGTCTTATGAGGAGTTTTTATTTAGCTGTTTTTCCGTACTATATACAGCTAGAAGCAATTTTTTATTCCTCTTCAAACCCACACATACATGGAAAAGGCCGGTTTAGCTTCAGAGGTGTATCTGTATCTGAACCTAGTGGTTATGGCACTCCTGAAAGAAGGTGGGAATGTGTGCCTTCACAGAGTCTTTAAAGCTGGTTCCCAGAAGTTACATACCCAACTGGGAGCTATTTGAATAAGACAATCTCATCCATGCTGCCAACACTGAAGTCCTGCACAGCCAGGAAAGTGAACACTGAGCAATCTGTAGCAGCTAGCAGAGAAAGCACAGGAAAACAAGGACAATATCCTGACGAGCCGTGGTTGAGAGACATCCTCTAGGAGGCTCCTGCCAAGAGGAGGGCCAGAGCTGTCATTCCTGGAAGTTTTAAAGGAGGCATAAATGTGCAGAAAAACCCACAAGAGACCTTTGACGTAAGAAGGGCCAGGACTTTCTGAAGAATTTTCTTTCTGACACCGTTTGTTTTGCTGTACTCAGCCATTTCCAGTTTTGAAGCCTTTGTGCCTTTCTTCCTTCACATATAAAACTTAAAGTAATAATACTTTAAAAAGTCTACATGTCTGACAAAATTCAACACCTCTCTGGGTAAATACATCCCACTGCGCCCTGTAGCTTTCATTGTGAATCAGAAGAGATGACTAATGCCATAACTGCTTATTAAAAAGAAAATTATTAATTTCTTTGTGAGCTAAAGTCTTAGAATTCTTTTTAACACTTTAAAACCAAGGAAAATTAGTTTTAAGGATATAAAGCACAGGCATTTGGAGTTTTTGTAGATGTAAAAGAGCATTTTTTTCTCAAAAGCTATTGCTGTTTTTTCTTTTTGCTTGACAGATGAGCTTATCAAGTGTCACTGACATCTTTGCAGTACTGTGCTAAAATATGCTTCATTTGCTACTCATCTGAGCACTTCATATATGTGTCATTCAGATGGCACTAAAGGCTTGATCCAACAATCATGTGGGCTGGAAATGCCTCAGTTTCCTAGAGACCTCTTGGTTTCACTCCCAGTGCCTAAACCAAGAGCAGCAGATCACCTGGTGAATGGAGCTCTTTCCCAGGCAGTAGGAAGTGATGATTTGAGCCTCCTCAAGCTGGCCCAGAATGCCTTCCACCACCTTTGGGGCACTTTGCTCAGTCTGCAAGGCAGCTCGAGGATGTACTTAGGCATTCGGTGCTCTTCTAGGTGAGAATAAACTTAGACAATGAAGAGAGGGCTGTATCCATTGCTTACCCTCCGCACCCATGAGCACTTCATCCTCAAAAACCATTAGCCATTTGAAACAATACTGTAACTGGGGTCGCAAACAACAATACCTGACTGAAAAATTAAGTAGAAATTAACAGAAAAAAATTGGGTGACAGAGACCACTGCAGTCACCTCATCCAGATCTGTACTGAAAGGAGAGCCAACTTCTAAGCTAGATATGAGGGTGGGGGTTCTCGTACAGTCAAGATCTGATTATATCCAAGGATGTAGATTTCCCCAGCCTCTTTGGACAACCTGATCCAGTTCTACAGAAGCAGTTTCACAAGTACCAAATGTAGAGGAAAATCACTTCCCTGAACACACTGACATCTGCTGATGCAGCTCAGGAACCTCCTGACCTTCTTCACCCAAACTTGTTGTCCTCCTGGACCCCCAGGCTGTTGTCTGTAGAGCTGCTTTCCAGGCAGTTTGTCCACAACCCGTAGTGCCGGTTGGGATTACTACGCATTTGCGCTCATCTTCATTAAACTTCATGAGGTTTCTGCCAGCTTGTTTCATCAGCCTGCTGACACATTACTGAATAGGAGCCCTGCTTTCTATTTCCTCTCCTCACTTTGGTGTCATTGCTGTACTTGCTGTGGGTTCACTCGGTTCCATCATACATGCTATTAATAAAGATATCAAACAGTATCAGCCCCCTTATCAAACACTAAAGAATGTCACTCGTAACTGGTGATCAGTTCAAGCTATTGGCCTTTATTCTTTCAGTGGGAAAGCCCAGATAGATTTTTTTCACCAGCTTTGTGGTCCATCCACCAAGTCCAGACCTTCCCAATGTGAGCACAATTGTGCTATGGGACAGTGTATTTAATGCCTTGCTAACAGGCTTCTGTTTTCTGAGCCAATTATCTCACCAAAGAACACAATCAGACAGGTCAGACATGACTTGCCCTCGGTACTGGGGCTTGCCCTGGAAGTCATGTCCAGGCACATGAATTGTTGTTGTCCTGTACAGAGCAGGGGTTTGGCTTTGATGATCCTTGTGGGTCCCTTCCAACTCAGGATATTCAATTATTCTATGATTAAGTGATGATATTTCTACGATCAAGATGCCAGCCCAGACATCTTTCTCTCCTTCATGTTTCTGGATATGGCTTCCAGAACAATTTGCTCCATTGTCTTCCCAGGGACTAGGGTTGGGATGATCTTGACCAATAATCAATTGACTGGTTTGTTACTCATTTTTTAGTAAAGCTTCATACTCTCAAGCCACTCTTTCATCCAAAGTGGAAGCCTCCCCTCCTCAACTCCTCTCTCTGACCTTTTTAAAGACAGTCCATGGCACCAGCCATCGGTCAAACTCTCTTACTGCATCCCTCTGATCCTAACTAAAAGATTGTGGAAGGGATACATTTGTTACCAGAGATTTCTGTTTACTTCTCTCTCAGCAGCAGATGCAGGCTCAAGAAGAAAACACCCAAAGGGCGATATTTAGTTCCAGAGATTATATTTGTAGTTTCTGTTACGAGATTACAGCACATGAGTTCCTTTGACTTCCAGTATTGGTTTTCACACGTTTTGCAGAATTTGAGGACTTGTAAATGCTGGAAAACATGCTCAATGTATTGCGCCTCTGACAGTAAATGTATCCTTTCATTGAAAAGATTTGGTTGTTAAGTTTCTCTACTTTATGAAGATTGATGAGATTTACCTTACACTTAGGGCTATGCAAATAATTGATTTTGGAGTTCAATGGCAGAACACAGCTAAAGCCAAACCAAATATTTTGAAGACTTTCTTGCCAAAATAAAAAATTGAGATATTTAATTTTCTTTTGAAGAGAACATTGAGCTCAATCAGAAAGCAAATGTTTCACTTTGTTTTATTTTTAGTAAAAAAAAATGAAACAAAACAAAACCAACCCCCCCAAAAACCCAAAACACACCACCAACAGCTAAGGGGTAAAGTCACAAAACCAGCATGGGGAAAATTGTCCATTTTACCTGATTTCCCAGTGTTTGGCGGACTTCTCCAGATCACAGAATCATCACTGAATCTTTGAATTTGTAAGGGGCCTCTGGAGATCCTCTAGGCTAGTCCCTGTGCTCAACGTAAGGCAGATGAGAGCAGCTTAATCTGCAAAGCAGGCTCCACGTGAGTCCACACTTTCCACAGGATCTGGTTGGGGACAATCCCTGCATCTTTCTTGCCATGAGCTTGCAATGTCACTTTACGGGCACCAGCCTGAGTGGCTGCAGGAAGGTTGAGCAGATCATGAAACGTCACACAGGCACTAGGATATAGGTTGTTACACTAGTTAATGGGGTGAAAAATCCCTCTTCAAATCATTTTTACTTTTTTAGAACAATGGAAGAAATCTTAGCTATTCTGCTAATTAACACTCCTCTGCTGCAAAGAGAAGATACACAGCAGAGATAGGGTAAGGCAGAGCAGTTCCCACACTACTGAAGAAGCTTACATAAAGCAGGCTATTCATGTCCCTTACAAAGCATAATTCTCTGATTTTTTTTGCTGTTTGGTACTGATTTCCCATAGTGGGACTCCACTTAAAACAAAGAATACACTCTGGAGTGGTGGGGTCTGATCCTGCAGGGCTCACTCTTCTCTTACCCCTGGTCAGCAGAAGGAGAACCTCGTGTAGGAAGAGGTGGCTACACACGCGAGGAGGCTGGGTCATGCACTGCTGTATGTTTGTAGCCAGCCCTGGACTCAAGGCTGGCTCTAAATGGTACCCTCAGCATTCAGGGTATCTCAAGGCTGTTGTGCTTCTCATTATCATAAGTTTGGCCAGAGCTGAACTGTGGGAGAAAGATTCGACCTTGGCCACTTTGAGGACCTGCTGCTAATACAGCTCAGGTACAAGGTACTATGACAAGTAAAGCCCCAACTTTCACCCTGCTCACAACAGGTTTGGCTGCTCATTTGGTGCACCCTCCCTTCAGCTCATTTGTGGAGATGGAGACCCAGCAAGCCCCTGTGGTGTTACACACACTCCCCAAGGACCAGATCTAGCCAGTCCCTTGCACCTGCTGAACTTTTGCCTGGGTCCCCTTTTTCAAATAAGGAGGTCGCATGGGGCAGCCTGTTCCCACGCCTGAACAGTCTCACATTTGGCTGAAAGGTTTTGGGGGATGGCTTAGGCCAACATTCCCGAGGAAAGACAAGGACTTCCATGCTGGTGTGGTGTTGGTGTGGAAGCAAGCTGCATGACTTCTCCAGGCTCTGTTTCCTGTGGTGCTTCTCTTCAGCTTTACCCAGAAATCCCTTGCCCTTGTTTCTCCTCCTCCACAGTATATTCCTGTCTGATACCGGCAAAAGGCATGTGGAGAGCCTACAGCCTTTCCAAATGCCGAATATTTAGGCAGAAGGATCAGAGCAGAAGTAGAATCCTACAGCCAGCTTTTTCCTGTGCCATAGTCACAGCAAACTGCTCATAGTATCCAAAATTTCTGTGGCATGTGTGAATGGGAGAACAGCTTTACTGTTTAGGTTTGAGTTAGAGCTGAAGAGTGTTAGACTAGTAGATCCACTTTGTAAAATAGCTCTGCAATGTCCTCAGAAAAAAACAGGAATTTTCACCGCAGCCCCAAATTTGAGCCTTTATTTACATTGAAGGAATTTTGGACACCTTGTAATCAATCCCCAGATCATTGATGCTGGGGGCCCATGAGTAAAGAAAATTAAATGACTCCTCAGACAGCACTATTCAGTGAGTCAATAGCAGGGGTGGAAACAGAATTGAAGGACCCACGGTGTTGAAGCCTGCTTAAAAAACCCTTGTTGCCACTAAGCCGTCAATTTTTTCAGCCTCTCTTTTAGACATGACTATAGAACAGTTCATGAACAATTCTGCAGACATGAACAGTAAGACTTCAAAGCAGTTTTACAGACAGAGAGAGTGTTAAAGCTGGTTGCAAGGTCTTCTGATAAGTGACTCAGAACCTGTTGGACTCTACAAAATTAGTCAGTTATTAAAAGGTATAAGAATAATTTCTTAATCTATTAATGAATGCACTCTACTGTAAAGTGTGACTAACTTCCCATAAAAAGAGAACAAAACTGTGGGTGCACATAGTCACTTTGTTATCTTCCTGCCATAACCCAGTCTGCTTCTGCACTGTGCAAGGGCACATCCAGGAACTGAGCCCACAGGTGCCTGAAGGCACTTGGGGAGGGCTGACAGACTCGCTTCTTGAAGGAAAACGTTTTCTTGGAAAGTCTGACTCTACTCTTATTTGGAAGGCAGGGAAAGCAGCAGCAGCCTCTCTCATTTGCTTCACCAAGCCTAGACTTGTTTCCAGTCAAGCTATTAGTCCCAGCCACTTTTTAACTGTTGTGGTTTTTCTCACCCAGCCTTTATTTTATATTTAGGCCATTTTCTTGTAAGAAGTCACAGCTGTGACTGTCATTTTACTACAGTGAAATGTGTCAACAGGACTAAGAATAGCAGCTGTCTGTCAGACCTGCACCTCGTGTGTTAATGGAGATACCAAGCATTGGAAACAAAACAAAAGGCACAGAAACACAGAATGCAACTCTACAACGAAATTCATCTTTGAAACAGTATGCTTACTTCATTTCTTCCCCAAAAGAGAGAGTAGAGATTTTTAAAAATTAACTCAGAGGGGCTTATCACCTCCAGATCAATCCAAGGTAATGGAATTTACTGGGATAAACCTTCTGCTGGGAGAACGGGAAGGTACAGAGTCATCTGTACCTCTTCATCACGACCCCAGCCACCTATTCTGATTGATAATAGCTGAGAACTTGTGACTTCCAGCTTCATAGGAAAATAGATATGGCCTGGGAGTACAGCATGGTACTTGAGAGGAGGTTGTCTCAGCTCTGCCACAGCTGCCTCCGTTCCAGACATACAAACTTTCACTTCTGCAGGAGCTGCTCAGTTTTGAGATGCTGTGGTCTGTGGTGCAAAGGCCAGCTCTCACTCAGTAACTAGCAGAGTCCCTAAGGGATCTGAGACCTTGTGGCACCCCAATCGCTCACATGCTCAAATCTTTCATTTGACCTGCTAACCAGCTTCTGTGCACAGAAAACTGTTACTGAAGCCAGCAAGATTTCCATGGGAAACTCGTTTAAGAAGTAGTGTGTAGTAGTATTAGCCTACAGATGATAAAAAATTATGATTAAGTGACCCCTCAATATCTGTCAGGAAAATTTCACTATCTGGAAAATTTCAAGTGCCTTGACAAATCCTGCTTCCTAACCCCAAACTAACATATGGGGTTGAGGTCACTGCGTTGAGGGGAATTAGGCACAAGCAAATAAAGGAGTCTGCCTTAGCCTGGCTGAGTCACTAGTGTTGGCAAAAGTTAAAAAAACTACAGGTACTAAGGCACAGACATAGCAGAGGTAGCTGAAAGCACTTCCTTCAGCATCTGGACTGATGCTTAAGTGGTTCACACTAAAAGGCTTTAGAACAGGGTTTCTGAGATTTTTTTTCTGGGAGGGCTGTTTAATGAGCTGACCATCAAGCTGAGGCCAGATAACAAACTTCGTGTGAAATGAAATTTCTTTCTGTCTAAGAATGTAAAATAACAAGCATTACAAATTGAGGCTGAAGTAGAGCTAATACAATAGCATTTATTTTTCCATGTTTGAGGGATATGCATGTAGGGGATTTAATTTCCAATAATTTAAGACAACCTCTGTTCAAAACCTGCCTCAGCCTGAAGGACTGAGCAAAGGTAGTCCCCAGCACAGCTCTGCACATGTCACTCCTAAAGGAGATTAATCCAGGTCCCACAAGCATGGCTGTGTCTAGAACAGACCTCAAAGAAGCCTGTTAACTCAGGATGGGATAACAGGAGGGCTCAGAGGAGTGCTTAGGGACAGAAAAGTTGTAGAAATTAAACTCATTATTGCCCTTTCCAGCAGCCAGTCTGAGGTCAGCAGTTTTGTACAACATTGCAGTGTTTTATGGAAGGAATTTGGGTGCAGGGCAGGGAGAAAGAGTGGTACAGTAATTTGTACTGAGCCTTTTAGAGAAAGAAAAATATCATCGTTCATTATTATCATGTTACTCTAAACCATACAAAGAAAGAGTGTAGCAGCTGCAAGGACACATTCCTCCTAGCACTGATGGAAGTGGAGTTTGTTCAGTCTTAGACAGTACCGTATCAGCATGATGCACCTAGTTAAGAGATTCTGAGATTCTAAAAATGAGGAAAACCTGACACCTTTTTTTGAAATAGCCTATGGTGATGCACTTCCTCACCCTTAGGTGGGTTCAATGCTTGGACGTGGTTAAATGCTTATTTTTCAGAATGATACATAGAGATGGCAAAACCATCACTTCTTTCCAAAGCTTGTTCCACTGGTCAACCTCATTTGTCCCCTGACATCTTGCCCTTTCTGATCTGAAGGTCTCTGATTTCTGCATCTGTACATTGGCCTGAGTTCTCAACCAAACTGAAAGCCCTTTCCATATGATGTTTTGCCCTCCCAAGAGACAACAGTACCTATTATGGTCATTCTCCAATAAGCAGATTGCAGCTAAGCCTTGGTTTGGATAAGCAGACCTAGGTCTCCCCATAAAGCATTTTTCTCAGACCTCAAACCATTTTTATGACTCATGTTATGACCTTGGACACAAATACTGTGCTTCAGGGAACCTCTGGAGAGTGAGGGCTGAACCCATGAGAGTGTGGCTCTGCTTCAGATACTCCTGTAAGAGATAAAAGAGCTGGGATGAAAAAGATATGTGTTCCCCAGGAATGCTGAGTGGTTCCTTGGGGGGAGAGCTTCAAAGCAATGGATCTGAAAACCAAAAGTATCTTAAATACTGATATTACAGCAAAGAAAAGAAGAGAGATTCGATTCAATATGCAAAGAGTTAAATCAGGCAACACAGATGGATAATAACTAAAAAATGAATTTGTATTTATGAGTTTGTGTTCATAACCACCACTGTCAACTGATTGTACCATGTGTCACTAAATAACAGGCAATGTTGAGATCACACTCTCCTATTATTAGAAATGTAATAGTCATATCTTGTTTAAAAACCTGTTTTTAAATCTGTTGCCACCTGGAAAACTAGATTAAACAGATCAAGAGTTAAGGTTATCTACAAATATTCTGAGCAGAAACATAATTAGGGCTGTTATTAGGATTATCATTTAGTAGGCAGTATAGACGAGACTGAGAAGATAAGCCACTATCAGTTGCTGTTGAGGGCTAAAGTGATTATTAAGCTTGTAAGTTTGGGCCATGTGTTTTCCTGGCAATGTGGACATAATGTTGGATAGCTGCCAAAAACCCAAGGCAGGACTGCAGGTGGTTTCTCCCACCAGCAGAGAGGTAAAGTGCTGGTGTGCACCAGAGCCTGCTTGCAGCTCTCCAGCACCAGGGCAGGGGAGCACGTAGGATGAGGTTGCAAAGAGAAGCATAAAGCTGCATGCCAAGCGGCCCCATGTGTGTGCCTCCTGATGTGGCCCCCTCGGGGCCCCTTCTTTCCATCCCAGATCATTCACTCTGGACACAAAGCACTCAGCCCTGCTGCACAGCACCTGCAAGGGCAGGCTGGGATAAGACGAAATTCCATGCTAGGACAGAAGATTGAAAAAATTTTTGTATCAAACCATGATGAACAGGTTGAACCTTCAAACAAACATGTTTCAGGATGTGTAACAGCCCGAGCACTCTACATGTGTCTGCAGTGCATGATCAGAGGACATAGAATCATAGGACGGTTTGGGTTGGAAGGGACCTTAAAGATCATTTGGATTCAACCTGCCTGCCATGGGCAGGGACACCCTGCAGTAACCCAGGTTGCTCAAATCCATATAGGTGGAAATATTAACCAGATCTAGTTGAAGATGGCTCTGCTCATTTCAGGGGAGTTGGACTAGATGACCTCTAGAGGTCCCTTTCAGCCCAAACCATTCTATTATTCTGTGTGGGAACACCACTTGGACCGTCTTCCTGAGTAAGGAGAGCAGTCAGCTCCGCAGCACCAGATGTTCTCCTCTGCTCCCTCTCACCTCAGTGAGACAGACAACTCCTCAGCAACCTCACCCTCCCTTGGAGCTCCATTTCCCAACTTCCCCACCTTCTTCCCAACTTTACCACACCCACCAACTTCCCAACTTTACCATATCTGCCACCAGGGTTACATTGCTGTAACTTCTTGTCACATGGAAATTCTTATGGGATTAGGTACAGGGCCTTGTGTGCCTCCATTTCTCTCCCTGGTACCTGCAGGGGGAACTGGTGGCACCTGCAATTCGATGTCTGCATTGCACCAGGGACATGGGGAAGTCCCCAGCAGGGACCTTCCAACACACAGCAAAGAGCACTTGAGCTGACAAGAGAAGCTTGGTGCCACAGGCAAGTGGCAGAGGCCAGCACGTCTCTGCAGGGACTATAAAGGTTAATGTGGCTGTCACTTGCTCAAACAGGCTGACTAATCCAGAACATGCAGGCACTCCCCAGCAGCCCTCTCTTTCTTCTGCTGGGGCTTCACAGAACCCAGGTGATATGAGAAGGGAGTTAAAAATGACACAGGTTTGATGGAGTTGGTGGGCTCTTCCCCAAACATTCCTGTTCCTTGGAGCAGACCGAGCACTCCTATTGAACACAGCAAACCAGCGGCAGCCCTTTATTCTTTGAAGCTGCTGATGTTTTGCAGCTTGTGGAGCTGCTTAGTGAGAAACTCTCATTTTGTTTTCAGAAACAGAAATAAATTGCTTTCCTTCAGATAACTGATATTTTTCTTCCTCTCGAAATACTCAATGGACCTGTTTTTATCTGTGTGGTGTTTACTTTCCAGGAGGCTTTGCCACGTTTGCAGGTTCATGGGATTTTTTTTGCCTCAAGCTTCTCCACAAAATACACAGAGAGCCCAGGGCTGGTCTCTGCTGTTGGGAGGGTAAATCTGCTCCCAAGACAGAAAGGATGGCCCTTCTCATGACTTTTTCTTTTCTTGGTTCTGTTTTGACATTTTATTTTCCTTCATGCTACACGAACAGGAAGCTATAGGGACAGCCACAAATCATCTTGCTGCCTTATGTCCTTCAGCTCCACTATTTTTACACTTGTTTTTATACAAGTGCCTCTACATTTACAGGATGAAATGGTGATGGCAGAATGTCTCTGATTACAAATTCCATTACGTCTAAGAAGCCCAAGTGCCGCTCTCCTTGTTCAAACCCAGCCAAGGATCTTTCCTACTCTGAATTTATAGTAACCATAATTCCAGAAGATCCTCAGATACCTCACAGTGGTTTTTTTCAGCACGAATGGGTTTTACAGCTGGGCGAGGTCTTACATTACAGAGAAATTTATGCCTAAACATCTGCTCTTAAATGTCCTTCAGCTACTCGAGGTGGTTACAAATCTATCCACAGCGCCCGCTGGAAGATATAAAAAACCTACTCCCCTAATTTAATGTAGAAAAGTATTTGTTATTCCACTGACAGTCTGGATAGCAGGAAGGAAGATGTCAGGAAACTTTAGATTCATGTCAGACCTCCTAATTTTCTCAGCGGTAGGGAAAAACTCTCCTCCCTTTTTTTTCCTCTTTGTACAGCACAGATATGTGATCAGTTGAACCAGTTCAGTGTTGCTGTGAATAGACAGTCCTAACAGGTAGAAAAGTGCACTCACTTATTTCTGCTTGGCCTAAAACTTCTGATAAGATTTTGATGAAGCTCATTGTGGCAGACTGCCTCTATGTACATAATAAAAAGTAGTCCTTGGTACAAGAAATGCATAGCTGGGAGGTGAAACCTACAGAAAACTGTATATATGGTTTCTTTTGCTGTCATGAGTAGTGGTTTGTTTGAGATAACAGGCCAAGCATGTCTGTAAGTCTTGCTGATTTATTGAATTAATAAATACTTTCCCTTGCACATTTTGCTTCTTTAAAAAAAACCAAAAAAACCAACCAACCAACAACAACTAATAACAGCAAAAACCCCAACAAACCCGGAGAGTTGTCATTCAATAGGCCAGCCTGGCTTCATATGGTTGACCACAGGAACAAGGTCCAATGGGGTCATTCTCCATGGAGATCTTCCCAGTGGTTTTCCTAATTCATTTCTTAATTTAGCAGTGTGTTGATCTAGACCCAATCACTGTTGTACCTCAGCATCTTTGACATTGGTCTTTCCAGTAAGACAGTCCATACGACCTTCTTCAAAATCAGTGGCACAAAAATCCTTGTTACCCAAAATGTTACCCCCATAGATTTCCAGCAATAGTACACAATAGCAATTTCATTCAGTCAAAAAAGCTGTGTCAGTCACTGCAGAATGATATACATTTTGCTATAGCAATTATGTGAATTGAAAAATAGGGATATTTATAACTGAACATGTAAACTTCCCCAAGATGGCCTCATTGGGGTTCTGTAAAAGCTCAAAATAGTTTTTATTTTCTATGCCACAACCTCTCTTTCTCTGCCAGCACATTTAAACATGAATAGCTCTTTTACAATACTGCTGCGGAGTTTCTACATCTGCAACAGAGCCAGATTCAACCTCGTGCTCTCTTTGAGCATTTAATATAGCAAATTTCTTCTTGAATCAGTTAATCCAATGTTGAAATAAAGCTAGCATTTCGGGCGGGCTGCACATTCAGAAGAGTAGACAGATGGAATTATGCCAACTGACACCAAGCAAGGATAGAATCAAAGGATCATTTAGGTTGGAAAAGACCTCTAGGATTATCCAGTCCAACCATTGTCCTAACACCACGAAATCCACTATGAAACCATGTCTCCAAGTGCCACATACTCAATGTCTTTTAAATTCCTCCAGGGAGGGTGACTCTGCTACTTCCCTGGGCAGCATGTTCCAGTGCCTGACAACCCTTTAGGTGAAGAAAAAATTCTTAATATCCAATCTAAACTTCCCCTGGTGCAACTTGAGGCCATTTATTCCTGTCCTATCACAAATTACATGGGAGATGAGACTGACCCCACATGTCACTACAACCTCCTTTCAGGTGGTTGTAGAGAGTGGCAAGATCCCTACTGAGCGTTTTTTTTCCAGGCTAAACACCCCCAGCTCCCTCACCTGCTCCTCATCAGATTTGTGCTCCAGACCCTTCCCCAGCTCCATTGCCCTTCTCTGGACTAGCTCCAGCACCTCAATGTCCTTCTTGTAGTGAGGGGCACAAAACTGGACACAGGATTTGAGTCCAGTGCTGAGTACAGGGGAAAAATCACTGCCCTGGTCGTGCTGGCCACACTGCTGCTGATATAAGCCAGGATGCCATCAGCCTTCTTGGCCACCTGGGCACACTCTGGCTCATGTTCAGCTGCTGTCAACCAGCACTCCTTGGCCCTTTTCCACTGAGCAGCTTTCCAGCCACTCGCTGGCTGTAGTGTTGCACAGGATTGCTGTGGCCCAAGTGCAGGACCTGTCATTTTGCCTTGTTGAACCTCATACAATTGGCCCTGACTCATCGATCCAGCCTGTCCAGAACCCTCTGTGGAGCCTTTCCTACAGAGGGATCTGTAGAGAATATCCGATCTGTAGAGATAACAGATGCAGGCTGGTCTGCTGATCAACACTCCTGCCCAGCTGCAAACTGGCCGAGGATGCACTCAATCCCCTTGTCCAGATTGTTGGTAAAGATATTAAACAGAACTGGTCCCAACACTGAGCCCTGGGGACTCCATAGTGACCAGCTGGCATCTGGATGTAACTCCATTCAACGAGATTCTCTGCGCCTGGCCATCCAGACAGGTTTTTACCCGGTGAAGAGTGCACCTGTCCAAGCCATGAGCAGCCAGCTTCTCCAGGAGAATGCTGTGAGAAATGGTGTCAAAGGCTTTACTAAAGCCCAGGAAGACAATCTACGGCCATTCCCTCATCCTTTAAGTGGATCACCCTTTCACAGAAGGAGATCACGTTGGTCAAGCAGGACCTGCCTTTCATAAACCCATGGTGGCTGGGCCTCATTCCTCATTTGTCCTGTACATGCCACATATTGGCACACAAGATGATCTGCTCCATGATTTTGCACAGTACTGAGGTCAGATTGTCAGGCCTGGAATTCCCAAATCCTTTTTTCAGCCTTTCTTGTAGATGGACGTTATATTTTCTAGCCTTCCATCAATGGGGCCATCTCCCCATCAGGGCTGCTAATAAATGATGGAAAGTAGCTCAGTGTGCACTTTTGCCAGCTCCCTCAGTACTCTCAGGTGGATCCCTGAGGTGGACCCCATCGGGCCCCAAACACTTGTGCGGGTCTCAGTGGCACAGCAGATTGCTGACCGTTCCCTCCTGGATTGTGGGAGCTTCATTCTGCTCCCCATCCCTGTCTTCCAGCTCAGGGGGCTGAGTACCTGAAGAACAACTGGTCTTAATATTAAAGACTGAGGTAAAGAAGGCATTAAATATCTCAGCCTTTTCCTCATCCTTTGTCACTCTGTTTCCTCCCACACCAAATAAAGGATGGACATGGTTCTTAGACCTCCTTTTGTGGCTGATGTGTTTATAGAAACATTTTTGTTGTCTTTTACAGCAGTGGCCAGATTAAGTTCAGTTTGGGCTTTGACCCTTCTAATTTTCTCCCTGCATAACTTCACATCATCCTCGTAGTCCTCCCGAGTTTCCTTCCAAAGGTGATAAGCTCTTTTGTTCCCCAAGTTCCAGCCAAAGCTCTCTGTTCAGGCAGGCTGGCCTTCTTCCCCACCGGCTCATCTTTCAGCACATGGTGACAGCCTGCTCCTGCACCTTTAAGATTTCCTCCCTGAAGAATGTGCAGCCTTCCTGGACTCCTTTGCCCTTCAGGATTGCCTCCCAAAGGACTCTGTCAGCCAGGCTTCTAAATATGTCTTAAAACCTAAAATCCCTGTAATAAAAGACGGGAACCCACCTCAGCACTGATCAAAGTAATTTGGATTTTTTCCATTGACTTTACAAGTACATATATAAAGCTGTCACATTTTTTCTCCTTTTCTCTCACCAAAATTTTTCTTCTTTGGTGCACACTGTGGGTCTCTTGTACGTGATAAAGAGCTGTGTAAGACATTTTCCACTCTTCTTTATTTGATTCTTTTATAGCATTTTGCTATGCTGGTGTGTGGGCCTTACGTGACTGGTACAAATGCAGAACTGGCAGAAGATGCTACAGATGTAGATGAGAAGGGAAAAAAAAAGCACGTGACATCTTTTAGGAGGAAGAATTTCTGTATTAAATACTCACTGCTTTGCCAAGCTGCGAAAATGTCAGTGTCTGGAAATAACAGATCTCCATTTTTTCTTTCAAAACTTATATATAATATAAACAAACTCAACATGCCCAGCACTGAGAGAGTCTAGGTGGAGGTTGCAAAGCTTAAAAGGAGTCACTGACTTTCTAAATAAGCCTTAAATCCATGGTTAAAGCCAATTTCAGGGATGTAAAATCATACTATGGAAGACCAAAATTAGAGCCTAAATATTATGCTAGGCTGCGCTTGGTCTAATCAAATTCATTTAACCCCATTATTTTCTTTCTTGTGTATCACAGATGAAAACAATGGAGCCCTCTTGGCAGGAAGCCAGTCTGAAGCCATCTATTACCCTCCGTACTGAAGTTCTGACAAGGAGAACAAGGCAGCTGCCCTTACAGTAATTGATATTAATGACTCAGGTTAGGGACCATTGTGCCAGCTTGGGACTGACAGCAAAGAGAAACCGCAGCCCAGCTCCATGGCAATAGGGACAGGAGTAGTCTGAAGACAGATGGATATAATGGGAGCAGAGCAGTGTAGTCCTTTAAAAAGAACAATTTATTTTGTCTTGGATGTTATTTAGATGAGACATCAAGACACATTAAATGAGAACAAGAATTACGATTGTAATTGGCAGTATCTTTCTGTGCCATTTCTCTGATGTGTCCTGCACTGTGTTCGTGGGCTGGAAAAGGCAGATGTGGGGTTGGCCACCTCCCTGGAGTGGGTGCACACTGGCCAGGAGGACTGCATCCTTAGGCACAATGCAGTGCAGGGGTGAGCTGCCTACAGGTTCAGCCCCAGCTGCTCCCCAGCAAGCCCTGGACTGAGCCCAGGGCCTGCCCCGAACTCTGTTCTCAGGCTTCTTACAACATTCATGGTAAGGTTATTTTCAGTGTTTTGTGGAAGTCTGTTCTAGTTTTATCAGATGCCTGCATATTTCACACATTTTTGCTGAAAATTAGCTCTTGCTTTCAAATTAGCTGGAGCTATTCTAGCTAGCAGAAACAGTGATTTGCATTGGTGAAAACCAAAGTGATTGTACCTACTCTGTTTTACTTGTAACAGGCTCTGCTCTGACAAAACGTGTCTCAAGGTTGAAATGAAAGGATGGAGAGGCAGCCCTAACAATACAAGAGACAGTATTCACACCGGGGAACAAAAATTTTGCAGTGCTGCTTGGTTTAGTTTGTGACAGGCTTCGGCTTTGAGTTTATTAAGGGGAAAAGTGGTAAAAGGGACAAACATATGTGAGGGGGCCTCTGTTGTATTCATCTGGGGACAGATGCTGTGTTGTGACCCTGGGAGTGATACACCACTGTATGCTGTCTCAGGCCTAACTCAGGCTTCCCTGGTCTCCTTCATGTGCTATTTTCTCTTACTGCCTAATCCTACTCCTAGCGTTCATATCCCTTAGCCCCCAAACTGTCTGGAGCATCATGCAGATCACGTGAACGGTGATTACCACATGCCACTGTTCTGCCTCTTGGGGTGTTGTGTCTTTTGGCCATCTTATCATCAAGGTGTTGAGAAGCTCAGCATTGCAACATAGGCTGCCTGTTAAAATAAATGTAGTGTCTATGTTGTCATTGTTGAGTAAAAGGCTTTCCTAAGTAGGTCCTTGAGAAATACATTTTCTTCTTGACCTAATTCTCTTCAAAAGACTGAGAGATAGAGTCAAGTGTATCACACTTTTGAAATGAAAATAGCACTCAAGCTTGCTCTATAATTTCTGGTCTCTCGTGTAAACATCTGCTGACATTCCCTTCAGACTTTGCCTGCTTTTGCACCTTTGGAGTATTTTAGCGTGAAGTGAAAAGAATGAAGTCTTTCAAAAACAAAAATTAGTCTGTATGTCCCCACTGTTCAGGAAGAAAGCAAATCCCTGGGTTACTACACAAATATCAACATTTGAAATGCTCTTGCTTTCCCAGCCTCTTCTCTACTGTCACACCTCCGAAGTCCAATTAACACAAATCATTTACTCACTGTTTGTCTGGACTGATAAGTATTCAATGACACAATAATCTGAAATGTCAAGACACAATTCAAATCTGATTCCAGCTGTTACCTTTAAGCCACAAGAGATTCAAAACTGTTATATAGTCTCCTATTACAGGGAGTAGGGCACAATTTCAGGAAGCAAATACTTATCTGGTAGAGGAGACACCACGATCAGGCAGGTAGTTTTTCCAGAAGGAGGTTCATCCCCTGTACTACCTTTCTTTTTTAGATCGTGGATCAGATCATCTTTGAAGATATTTCGAAACATACAGAAGGCAGGGAGGTGATTGCACAGAGCCAACCAGGTTCCACCGAGGGCAAATCTTGCGTGACTAATCTAGTGGCCGTCTAAGATTAAGTGGCTGCATCAATGGACAAGGTAAGAGCTACAAATACCCTCTTCTAAGTACCTTGATAAGGTGCCCACAACATTCTTACCTCTAAATTGAGTGATACGGATTTGATGGATGAACTGTTAAATGGGTAAGGAATTGCCTGGATGTCCACTCAATGACTCAAAGACCAAGGGTAAGTACTGGGTCCAATATTGATTAATATCTTCGTAAATACAGTGGGGCACTTGACACGCCTGAGAGAAGAGATGCCATCCAGGGGGATCTTGGCAGGCTTGAGGGGTGGACTTATGTGAGGATCATGAAGTTCAATTAGGACAAGTGCAAAGTCCTGTACCTGGGTGAGGACAATCCCCGATACCAGTACAGACTGGGTGAGGAATGAATTGAGATTCATGGACTCACAGAATGATCCGCCCTGTGGAAAGGAATTTGGGTGTACTGGTGAGTGTAAAGTGGGACACGAGCCAGCAGCGTGCATTTGCAGTACGGAAAGCCAATAGTAACAAGTACAGCCAGCAGGATGAAAAATTCAATTCTCCTCTGCTCTGCTCTGGTGAGACCCCACCTGGAATGCTGCATCCAGCTCTGGAGTTCTCAGCACAGGAAAGACATGAACCTGTTGGAGCAGGTGCAGAGGAGGTCAGAGGGCTAGAACACTTCTCCTGCGAAGAAAGACTGTTCAGTCTGGAAAAGGCTCTGGGGAGACCTTTCAATATGCAAAGGGGACTTTGAGAAAGACTGTTCACCAAGGCCTGTAGTGACAGCACGAGGGGCAATGGTATTAAAATGAGAGTGGGTCGATTTAGACTCTATGTAACAAAGAACTTTTTTTCACCATGAGGGTGATGAGACAATGGAACAGACTTCTCAGAAAAGTTGTGGATGCCCCATCACTGGAAGTGTTCAAGGATAGTTTGGAAAGGACTTTGAGCAACTTGACCTTGTGGAAGGTGTCACTGCCCTTGGCAGGGGAGTTGGACTAGATGACCTTTAGGGGTGCCTTCAAATGAAAACCATTCTAGGATTCTATGAAATCCACTATATATGGGTATATGTATGTGCATATATGTGTGTGTGTTTGTGTGTGTGTGTATAAATGAAAAAAAGTAATGTCCCAAACAGTGCCAGACATTCAGTGCCTTTTGCCCCCTTTCTTGTGCTTGAGATGCTTTTGGGACCTTTCCATTGTCTCTAGGATGCCACAGCTAGAGAGTGTTAAAAGATTCAATGGTATAGTGTGACTTCTGGGTCAAAAGCAGCCCACGAGGAGATCATACAAGACCAAAGTAAAAGACCATAGCTGTAGTAAATCTGTAGAGGTGGATAATCCTAATCCCCAGATGTGGAAGAAGACATAGGAGACCACAGTGCCCCTGCCATCTCCTAATGGGAACATCTCCCGGAGCATGCATAACCTCTCAGCTGCCTGAGGTCTGCTGTAAATGTCTTGTGGTTGTCAAACTTGGACATCTCAGCTGTGTTTTGCAGAGTAGAAAAGGTCACTATCTCAACTGTATGTGGTGTCTCTTTTCTCACTCTTGGCAAGTTCACCTTGAACAGCTCCCTCCTGAGCTTTGGCTCTCCTTTCTCTTTATATTTGCTTTTTAATCTGTATTTACACACCTTTTCACACTCTGCCCTCTGGGAGCAGAATTTCTTTCCTAGGGGACCTGGCAACGTCTCCTCTCAGATCCCTCTGTAGAATTCTACTCTTCTATGAGTTGCCCAGATACAAGACTACTTTTTTTTCAGTTCAAGTATTCACAGACAGAACCTTTCTTTACATCTCAAGTGAAGTCTTGTCGTCACAACAGAATAACTGACATTGTTTACAAAAGTCCAGATTGTACATTAACATGAATTCTCCACTTGTGCCAGATTCTGTAAGAAGCAGCTCATAAGATAGTTCATTGAAAAAAAATAAATTAAAATATATCAATTTCAGAAACAATAGTATATACTGTCTGGAGATCTGGATCTTCCCACTTAAATCAGTTGCTTATTTTTTAAGCACTGTGGGTGCCTGAAGGCACGGTATGAACATCATCCATTTGCCCATATTTTTCTGAGCAAAGGTGAATCTCACTTTTGCTTCTAAGAGCTATTTGGCAAATACTGAAGAACTGTCTTGATGTAAGAGATTGGTGCAAATCTGGGTTTAAATCTTAAGGCTCATAGGCAACAGTAAGCCCCCTGTTACAATATTTGTGTTCAGATATTCTTCAATTTACAGTGAAACAAATGGGTTCAAGCCTAACATCTTGTCTCATCTGTGACCACAAGACAAATTCAGGGTCATGACTGCCCTTCAAGCCTGGAATTCGTGTGTGATGAGAGCTGGAAGAGTTGCTTGATTAGGATTTTACTTCAGATTAGGGTAGGTTGTTATTGAAGAAAAAAAGCCTTAGTTGTAATACTTAACTGTGCTAGTCAAAGCCTGTCAAACCCTTCGGATAATGTAATGAATCTTGTAAATGGAGTGACTGATATGCCTCTCCGAGCATCACATTCCAGCTAGTCTTTAAAAGATGAGAATGACACTGATGCTATTAGTTACTAGGGACTACACAATCACAGAATCACAGGTGGTGTTCCCCAGGGCTCGGTAGTGGGGCCAGTTCTGTTAATTATCACAGAATCAGCTGAGTTGGAAGGGACCCACAAGGATCATCAGGTCCATCTCCTGGCCCTGCACAGGACACCCCAAGAGTCACACCATATGCCTGAGAGAGTTGTTCAAACACTTGAACTCTATCAGTACTCTTGGTGCTGTGACCACTTCCCTGGGGAGCCTGTTCCAGTGACCAAACACCCTCTGGGTGAAGAACTTTTTCCTGATATCCAGCCTAAACCTCCCCTGAGACAACCTCAGGCCATTCCCTTAGGTCCTGTCACTGGTCACCACAGAGAAGAGATCAGCGACTGCCCCTCCTCTTCCCCTCACAAGGAAGCTGCAGACTGTGATGAGGTCTCCCCTCAGTCTCCTCTTCTCCAGGCTGAACAGACCAAGTGACCTCAGCCTCTCCTCACACAGCTCATACTCAAGACTCAAGGACCTTCACCACCTTTTTCACCCTCCTTTGGACACTCTCTAATAGCTTAATCTCTTGTTTATATTGTGGCACCCAAAACTGCCCCCAGCACTCGAGGTGAGGCCGCCCCAGTGCAGAGCAGAGCAGGACAATCCCCTCCCTTGCCCGGCTGGCGATGCTGTGCCTGATGCACCCCAGGACAGGGTTGGCCCTCCTGGCTGCCAGGGCACTGCTGACTCAGATTCAACTTGTCATTGACCAGGATCCCCCAGGTCGCTTTCCTCAGGGCTGCTCTCCAGCCTCTCATTCCCCAGTCTGTCCATACATCCAGGGCTGCCCCATCCCAGGTGCAGAATCTGGCACTTTCTCTTGTTGAACTTGATATGGTTGGTGATTGCCCAGCCCTCTAATTTTTTGAGGTCTCTCTGCAGGGCGTCCCTGCCTTTGAAGCAGTCAACAGCTCCTTCCAGTTTTGTATCATCTGCGAATTTGCTTAGTACCTCTTCCAATCCTGCATCCAAGTCATTAATAAAGATGTTGAAAAGCACAGGGCCAAGGATGGAGACCTGCAGAACCCCACTAGTGACAGGTCACCAGTCAGATGTCACCCCACTCACTACAACCCTTTGCCCCCTGCACTCAGCACTGGTGAGGCCACACCTCAACCCTGTGTCCAGTTATGGGCCCCTCACTTCAAGGATATTGAGGTGCTGGAACATGTCCAGAGAAGGGCAATGGAGCTGGGGAAGGGTCTGGAGCACAAATCTGATGAGGAGCAGCTGACAAATCTGGGGGTGTTTAGCCTGGAGAAAAGGCTCAGTGGGGATCTTACTGCTCTCTACAACCACCTGAAAGGAGGTTGTAGTGACATGGGGGCTGGTCTCTCCTCCCAGGTAATTTGTGACAGGACAGAAAGAAATGGCCTCAAGTTGCACCAGGGGAAGTTTAGATTGCATATTAGGAAAAATTTCTTCACCTAAAGGGTTGTCAGGCATTGGAACAGGTCATTCAGTGAAGTAGTGGAACCACAGTCCCTGAAAGTGTTCAAAAGAGTTGTGGATGTGGCACTTGGGGATATGGTTTAATAATGAACGCAGTGGTGCTGGGTTAACAGATGGATGGGATGATCCTAGAAATCTTTTCCAGCCTAACCACATCTATGAATTTAAGTGCAGCATTAGAAAGGTCATAAATAGCTATCAAGGGCCTTTATATCCATACCTGAGAAGATTTAAATACCATTAAAGCAAGCAGTGAAACAAAATTTGTACCACCTTCTACCAGTAATCCATTGAAGAAGCCCTTGGTGTGAAAGGTGCAGGTTTTGCTGAGCAACCATCCCCACCAAAATAATTTAATTCTAGCTGGCACTGATTTTTACATCTGCTGCTCACAGAGGTTCAGAGAGATCACATATTGTCTGGAGAAAGGAAGCCCTCCATTTACTACTTGCCTGCCAACAAATCGACCAAGAGGATATAGCCTACAAGCATGCATTTGGGTATTTTGCAGCGTTTAAAGCCCGTTGTCATTCACCAAGGGCGAGTTGGATCAGTGTGTAATTTGGAAGAAGCAGTTTCTCTCCTGAAGAGATGAGCGGACACTGACCCATGGTATTGATTCACAGCTCAGTTTATTCAGTTACGCACTTGACAGAATTGGGATGACAATTTGTACATTTCAGTGTCAGCATGACAATTATTTCTTTTCTCAGTGGTTTAAACTGTTTTCTATTACTCCAGTTTACTAGCAGCTCAGACAAAGCATAGGTTATAAAGCCTCAATTGCTAAGGTTGGATCTGGACAAACAGTGCAATAAATTTTGCTGATGCTGATTTGGAAAGCTTAGGTGCACGACTTTGGTTTCTACTCCCTTGGCACAAGGTTGCCAAAATTACTGAAGCCCTACCAGTGTAAGACAGAAGCACAATTTTCTCCTGCTGTTTTTTATTTGGTAGACATACGCGCTAGCAGGAACTCAAAGTCCCTTTTCTTGTAAAGACGTCATGGGCAAAATGTTAGGCTATAGTATTACCTGGTATTATAAAGCCCTCTGAAGCAGGCAGAGTCCAGTGAGTTCTCAGCAAGATGGGAACAGTGGCTCATTCACGTCACAGCTATATGCTATTTTTGGCATGCAGTTGACTTTTCCTTATTAGAAAAATAAAAATAATTCAAATAGAAAGTTCTTCTAGCTGGGTGTATGTACCAATTTGGCTGCTTTCAGCCATATTGATTTCCTTTCACCTGCAGAAAACTTACTTTTTTTAAAGTCTGCAGAATTTTGTTTGAGGCTGGTTCTTTCCAAGCTCCCTTTTGTCTCTATGCTTCCTCTCTGAATGTGGAAAAGGGTTATCCCTTGGGAATGATGATGGATCTGGTTATGTGCCCAGTGGAGAAGGAGTTAAGGTAGACAAAGAAAGGGTGGTGAATGCTCAGACTCAATTTGGCTTCCTGTGAACAAAGCACATACCCATGTACAGATTTGGCCCCTCACACAGAGACTGCGGGGATGCCACGTCTGGGCAGCCTGTCCATACCACTCTCAGTGTTTCCCTTCTACGTAACTCCTCCTCAACTTGAACTTCTAAAAACAAGCTCTGGAGCTGGCTGGGCCAAGGATTTTCAAAGAACTAAGACAATGTTGATTTTGTGCCTTCCACAGAGATGAAGCAGAAAATTTTAATTAATAATGTCTGGAAACCTTGTTCTTTTATTGTTCTAATTGAAATAGTGCATCTGAGCTCTACAACAAGGCCTGATTCAGGGCAAGTCAGTTTGAATGGCATCACTCCAAGATGGTTTTTGCTTTATGCATACCAGTCCATTTTTGCACAAAGGTAACAACTTAATAAATTGGTACTTACTGACGTACATCAACATAATGTATAAGGTGTAAGAAAAGATGTGTTGGGCTATTTTTTATAGACTTTACTGAGGGGACGAGATTATACAGTTGTACAACATGACTTTTCCTTATTAGGAGAATAAAATCTGTAACGTTGGAAAGCATCTCTTGGTCATCTCCTGAAGTATTTCAGATTTTCTCCAGTGTCTTCTTGTTATTTAAAAGGAATGTAATTCACATCCATAGTGGTCATGGGTTATTTTCTGGACTAGATCTCTGTCATGATGGCAGGTATGTATTATACAGTAAAACGGTGCAGGGCCAAGGGTAGTTTCCATTTTATTCTGAATGAATGGAGTGATAAATGGAAGACAGAAAGCTCTTTATTTCAGCATGGAGATCAGCTCCCTTCCAGACTAATGCAGAAAACGGAATTGAATTTTGTCGAAATTATCCAGGTTTTTTTAATATATATGTTGAACCTAATCTGCTTTCTGAAAGTTTCATTGGGTTTAACCAGAACTAAACAGGAGCAACTCACCTGCAGCTGAGCCTGAACTGGAACTCACCCAGAGCAGGTACTGCTTTGACTTACTGGCTTGTAGAGGAGGTTAGCATGCCCTGATGCCACTTGAGCACTGCAGGAACCACATCTCTTGGGAGATTTGGATTGAACCAGGTCTTTGTTGTGGTTAATCCAGAATATAAGTATTCCTTTACTGTCATGCTCCGCCTAAAGATGATGACTTCATGAAAAGAGGGATTCATCCCATCTCAGAACTGGACATCTGATTCGAGCTAGTTGTCTTCTCCATTTACAGTGGCAGACGGAGGAATACCCAGAGGAAGATTCACAGAGAGCCCAGGTGACTACTTTAGACTAATTTCATGATTACCAGGAGACTGTTGGACAAAAATTTCACAGTTGAAATGTCCGCACGTGTACAGACAGCCTTTGATATTACAACCAACTGCTTCTTTGTTCCATAACTCTCCAGCTGACATCTTCCCTCTTCCTGAGGCACCTCAAAGCAAGAGCTTTGTGAAGTCCCCGGCTTCCACGTCATGTGGAAAGTTCACATTTTTCAAAAGATGGCTTTTTTTCCTCTGTTTTATCACAAACTGGCAGCACCAGTCTGAGCAAAACCAGTTGGAAAATATGCACTGGAAAGTCGTCATGAGCTGGGAGAAGAAGTGACAGAAGGAGATTTTTAAATTTTTATTTTAATATAAGTTTCCACAATTGCGTGAAAACAGGATGGTGAGAATCTCTCTTCCCTCTTTCCTTAGTTCTTGTTCCATCTGTAACTAGTCAGGAAGAGATTACAAAGAAAGAATGGGTTGTTCAAAGTTGTTTGTCCATGAAAGTATCTGTTGCAAGAATTATTTTTTCTCCCAAAGATCTAAAATGCTTCATTTTACCAGCCAGACTGGATGAATGCTGTGAAGTAGTTATACAAAAACAGTTGAAATTTTTAAATGAATCTACTTTAGTTATCTTTGCATCTGGTGTGGTTTTGCTTTCCACAAATATTCATGCAAATAATTTTTTTTTGGAACAAAGTCTTTTTCAAAATAAATATTAAGGATGAGCAGTCAAATGTATATGCAAAGGAAATTTTACATTGCCTTTCTGCAAGGCTTCAGAAGTAAAAAACTCAGGAGTATTAGGTTTATTCCTGATGTCAAGAAACAGTAAGAGTAAAGAGTAGCTGAAGTGACACGTCCAAACTGAGAAATCCAGGTCTTATTTCAAGGGTGAAATCCTAGTTCCCCTGAATTCCTTAGTGGAATGCCAATACGTTTCACAATGATGAGATTTTATCATACTTCTAAGGTACTGAGTCCACTTTTTTAGCCTAAGGGTTAGACAATGCTGACTTAATAGACTCAAAAATATCCCTTTATATTTTGGAGAGCTTTAAATAGCACAGAGTAGGCAAATAATCTTTTTCCATTACTGTTCCAGGTTAATTGTAGACAATTTTTGGGCCGTGTCGCTGCCAGAAAAGGTATTTTGCCAGCCCTGGCTATGCCCTCTCATTCCTTCCCTCACGCCCGGCACTCGGGTAGATTTCTTTAGCTTGACTGATGAGCTGAGTCAGCAGAAATAAAAGGTTATGAGCTGGTTTAGAGACAGATTGGCTTCATTGTGATAAGCCCTCTTGATCTGGCTGGCAGCTTGGCTGTACAGAAAGAGGAGTCTGTGGAGGGAAGATGTGGATCAACACTGGCTGTGGGGCAACACTGGCTCCGGGGGGGCAGCGCGACATGGGACTGCCTCCACATTGCTTTTAAGCCAGCTACATTCTTGCCCCCTCATAATAAGCAAGAAGTGTGGGAAGAGACACCTTTAGCTGCTCCTCTGACTTTCTGGACATTTTGCCTTAAAAGGTGGAAAAGTAGAGATGCCATTTCAGTAGTTTTCAGTAGCAGACGGGGGTTGTTCAGGCAGCAGGCAGCAAAGCAGCACACAAAAGCATGCCAGTTTGGAAAACGAGGGTTTTCTGCCCTGTATCAAAGACAGGGAGGCACGTTCTCCTCCTTCTTGGCAGCATTTGTTAAACAAACAAATATTGGCAACATTTGTTAAAACAAAGAGGCGGCCCCCCTCCACACCATGTGCTTTCCCCTTGGGCTGGGCGTCTGCCCCAAGGGGCCCACAAGTTCTAAACCCAGCTGGTGTTCCAGAGGCTCCAGGGTGATGCACCTGAGGTGCCGTGTTGCTCTGTTCTCCTTTTCCCACTCCCACAGCACAGCCTGCCAGGCTTCTCCTGCTCCCTTGCTTTCAAGGCAACAAAGGATACACTGCCACTGAATTCACGTGGATGGTATTGGATTCACAGCTCTGTTACCTCTCCTGGCATTAAGAAGCAGCCCTGAACTGTCTCTCCCAAATGTCAGTTTGGAAGTCAGTGCCTCCACAGAAGCAGGGAAACCACCTCTTTCCACTACCAGTGGAAATCCCTCCAGCATCGGGAAGTTAAACCTTTGGCTTTTACCTAATCTTGTCCATCCACCCCTTCCCACCGTTCACTATGGATGTCTCCACAGCTGTAGATGTGTTTTGCCGTAGCCACACTCAGTCATTTCAGGTTCCCACAGGGCTACTGTTTCTAGACCCTTATAATTTTCCACTGTGCCTCTGCTGAAATAGAGAACACTGAAAGTCTTTTATAGAGGAGGCTTATAAAATATGAACATCTGTTTGTTATGAAACTTAATGCTGTCAGCTTGTAAGATCCATCTAGAAAAGTATTTAACTCAAAGTGCTCTTTGTGTGTATTGGAACAAAAGGCTTATGTAGCTGTATTGGAGGAGACACCAGCCTCAGGTAAGATTTATTTCAAGACAGTGTCATTGGGGACTTAGAAAGGATTCAGAACAGAGAACGTGAATTCTCCTGAGACTCCTCTCCAAAGTGCACGTAAAATGCCAGATTTTCTTGGCTCAAGCCACTATCAGACACGTTTTGTTACCTGGATACACCTGCGTTTCTTTAGTTTTGGCTCTCCGAGATGGTTGCACTACGAAGAGAAAATCACTGGCATTCACCAGCTACAGGTGATGGTTGACAAGGTTATGTGTTAATATTCTGTGACTACAAAATGCTGCCTCAGATGAGTTGATTCCAATGGAAAGTTAACAATGTGCTTATCTTTGAAGTGATACTATTGGATTACATTTGGTGTAGCAGTCGATTTTATACCTTGCTTTTGTATTAAACCAGTTTAATAAGCAGCATGAGAACAGGAAAAGAGTAAACAGTGAGCTTTGTTCAAAGCATTCGTCAGCTCATCTATGTATCCAAGAGGGATGAGAGAGTTACTCTTTTATGAAAAATACATCTGTCATACTAATAGAGCATTTGATACATTGCCACATGTGAGTGTCAGCTATTGCCAATACTGGTGACAGTGGGATCTTAGAAATTAGAAATGGAAGAAGGTCATCAGATTTACAGACTGCCCTCCTTGTTGATACACCGCTAAATGACTTTCTCTGGTGTGTTCTGCAATTGCATTTTAAATGAGTCCAGTGTTACACTCTGTTAGTCAGTAATCAGGGCTGAGGAACTCAGAGCCAGAGGAAGTGTGCAGGTTAAGTGTCAAGTCTAAAGAATTTGTTCCTAGTGGAATTTTTTTTTCCCAAAGACTATTTACTGTTCTGAATTAATTCAAATGGAGCCAAGAAGACTCAAATTGACAAAGCTGTGCCTCAAAAATAAAGTGCAAAACAAAACCTGCTGGTGATGTTTTAAAGAAACACTGAAATATAGTTGGACCATATTGCGTCTCTATGTTCTCCAAGGATTATCACTTTTTCATCATGATTTGTGTACTTTTCCCCCTTTTTGCTTTATAAGCAACAAAGAAAAAGAGAGGAGAGTACAGGAGACACAAAATAACTGTATCACACACTGAGTTAAAAAAGGGAAGGTTTCTTCTTCTGTTTAGTCAGATTATCTCAGGTGTAACTTGAAACACTAGGAGATCCAAAGGGAAACTGAACAGAGGGTAAATTTAAAAGTTTTGAAGAGACGATGTAAAATATTTCAGCTTAAACTCTGATGAGCCTTTATTTGTGTGCACAACTGCCAGTTTAAACAGCGATGTGTAACAAAGTCATTCAAAGTGTACCACAGCCCATAACACATTGTCTTTCACACCATGGTATGAAATGTCAGCTTAGCCAATACTACGCTTTTGTAAAATTTACCGTTTGTCTCACAACCCAGGACAAACCTCTGGTGCCGTGGCCAAGCTCAGCTCACAGTTGCTGGACCACACATGGGCAGGCTCATTTGTGAGATATGAGTGCATATGTATGCAGGGCATGCAACATCTCCTGTTGTTGGGATAATGCACTGATATGATTATCCCTGGGTCTGTTTGGGCTGGCTGTTATTAAGTTTCCAACATGTTATCTTTTATCTATAATTTGTAGCTTCGATAGCCTTAAATCCCTGAACACACTGAAGAGATTACTAGGGATAGGTTAATCCTGGGGGGTACCACAGCTAGGAGACTTCCGTAAATGCACTATACCCTCCCTCCCCTCTCAAGCTGAAAGAGGCCAGGTTGCGAGGATGTGTGCTCAGGTCTCAACCTCGCAGGCAGCAGAGCTGATTCCAGCTGTGCTCTGCAGACCAGGGCCTCGGGGCATGCAGCCGTTCATCTGCCTCATGAATTGTCCAGAAAGGCACAAAGAAAACAAGTTTTGCAGTAGAAGACCTCTTTACTTTAGTTTTGCAGTAGGAGACCTCTTTACCAGTCCCCAAAGGCTCTCAGAAACTCACCCCCAGTGTGCAGCCCTGTGCTATGAGCTCCGCAGTTTGGCACAAAGTCAACTGTACTCCAGCATGTAACCACATTAAATGTGATTACTTTGCTCGTGCTAACTCTCCTTCTAAATAAGCCAGGCTTCACAAAATGAGAAACCACAAAAATACCTGAAGCAATTAATTTTTTATTGACATGATGCTACCAGCTCCAAGTGCCAGATTAAATTAAAACTCACTTCCAGTGATCAAAAGATGCCCAGCCAGCCTACTGCTTGCAAAGCTCCACTCACTCATGATGTTTTTGAAAACAGGAGTAGACAAAATCCAAGAGATTTCTTACAGCCTTCTGGCTGTATTTAAGGCTAAGGGGAATGGGCCTTCATCACAGTTTCAAACCACAGCATAAACAAGAGTTCTTGTTACCAAGAAAAATTACAGAGACTTTTAGAAGATCAGGTGAAGGGATTAAATATAGAACAAACCACCTTCCTGCAATTATTCACTATATTACAGCTTATATTTAGCCAGAAAAGACTTCATGATGAACATACAGCAAAGACAATTTCTGAACAGAAGAGGGAACAAAATGGGTTACTGATTTCTTTGCTTTTTGAATAATCAGTCGGTTATTTACAAAACATTTCCCATGAACATCACATAAAATACTACTGGAGTCGCATTCTCTAACACTGCAAGTGATTACGTTATTTAACTGTTGACAAAACTGCATTAGAATGTCTAATTCTATACAAGTTGGAGGGAAATTAAGCTGTAGTCACTAATACATTGTTTTGCTTATGGTTTTCCTTATTTTCTACCTGCAGTACTCAGGGCATTAGGGTTGGCTTCCACTCCTGGACTGATAAACTCATTTTGGAGAAACAAGGTGTCTGAACTATGTGCAACTCAGATGAACACTCAGTCTCTTGTCAAGAGACAATCAGGGCCAGTTGAGTTTCAGAGGCTTCAGGAGTATTTGCAATATACTCTCTTTTGCAGCAGCTGTGTTCACACACATCCAAAGGGAGAGCTCGGGCCCAGTTCTAAAAGGGTTTCTGTTCAGTAGAAACCCTATTCCCTTTTCCAGCTTCACAAAGCTCAGCAGGACTCTGCAGGGTGGCTCAGCAGATACCTGGCCATACCAAGAAACTTAACTGGAAGTTACCTGTGGCAAGTCAGTCTTGCTTCTAATTTCAGGGTGTAAACTGGGAGTGATCCAAACAAAGTGAACCCTGGATACACCTGCAGTGATAAATGCATTGTTTTCAGAGGGTGATACCTGCAGGCTCCACAGTGATCCATAACCAGTAGCTGTCTTGGCAGAATCCAAAGAAACAGCTAAAATCCTGCTCGTCGAAATGCTCTCCGGGCAAGGCTCTCCTCCAAGATCGGTGTATGTCACACCCAGCATCGATGTTTTGCCTTTCCTACATGTGAAGAGCTCTCACAGTTGCCAGTATCAAAGAGCAGATATCAAAGCTCAGGGGTGCCCTGCAGATCCTAGAATAGTGCTTTGCCTCCCTTCAGCAATTTACACAAGGTGCAATGTATACTACACTTGGCATGGAAATAAACTTGTCATTTTCATAAGATTCCTTGTGATTTTTCAAACCTCAAGAATGAACACCAAGCAATATGTTTGTGTGACTGGGAACACCCTTGTGCTTGCAGTCTCCTGGTTTCACACATTTTTGGGCTCATCGGGTATTCCTCTTTCCAGTGAATCAGGTATTTGAATATTAAGCAACAAGCAAGTGGAGGGGCATAGAAATTTTTCATCTGTTCAGGTCTAAGTGTGCTTTCATTTCCCTGCTTTTTGATTATTTTCCCCAGGCCCATTTGTTCCTCAGTGTTTTTCATGCTGCTGTTCTGAAAACAAACACAAACTGTGGAAGACTCTCTCTGTCTATCAAAAATTAAGTCTAATCTAACTGGAAGGAAGAAGAAGGGGGGAAAAAAGTAGCATAAATATGCTTGCAGCCATACTTTAGGGCAAACTTCAAAGTAACTCCATGTGGGGTTCCAGGAGGTACTTTGCTACACACATAAAGGCAGCAGCTCTGTGCAGAGCTGCATACATGAACATTAAAAAAAAAAAAAAAAAAAGTTAGGCTACTTCAGTAATTTGTCTATAACTTTGATGTAGATCTCGTATTGCTAACGATATGTGTGCCATGCCTTTTGGGAACTGTGTTTTACACTACTAGGCCAATATTCATTGGTATATCTTCTGGCCCTTGGAAGAGGCACTTCTACGAGAGGCAAGCAAAGCAGAAAAGGAAATACTATGTATTTTTTTCATTTGAGGTCTTAGACATGCTGATATCTCCAAATACATCTTCTGAACACCTGTACTCACTTGAGAACCTGCTCCATAAATAAGGCCTCTCACTCTGTAAAAATTCCTTCATAATCAAATTTGAGGGAGAAATGGTGTTCGTTTCTCACCCAAGTTTTTCCAGCATAAGCCTCAGGACAAAAAAAAAAAGAAATAAAAAAAAGATTCCTTCCCAGAAAACTCTCTTTCTCCAGGCACTCACATCCCTGTAAACATATTGAACTCAACTGAAATAAAATTAGCCTCACTGGCTCTGCTCCCAATGCCTTACAATCAAAGGACAGTACAGATATTGTCTCTATTATATCCTCACTGGACAGTAAAACACATACCTAAAGGAGTAGTGAAAGAGAAGGCATAAAGTTTAAAGAAAGGGTAAAAGCGAGAAAAAGCATGCAAGAAATGCAGGTGCAAGAATGGAGACAGCTATTTCAACAAGCACAGCATGAACAGGCTGATGCCCAGGGCAATGACAGGTGTTGGGGAGGGCTAATTTTAGGACTTGAACTTGTTTTGGAGTGGGTTTGCCAGAACAGTAAGCACAAGCTCAGTTACCATCAGCACGATGCCCTTCCCTGGCAGTTTGACTACGCAGAAACAGTTGCTGACGTTTGAGTTCTAGCTGAGATCCTGCACTGGCCTCTCATTAACTTCACATTTATTGGGCTTGGGAGAGATCTTCCCTGCAATACAATTTATTTGGTGAAGATGAATGGAAGCACAACACAAAATCCTTTTCTAGTGATGTTTCTGCAATGTCAGGATAACACGTTAAGTGCCACACCCATTCCTGTCCTCTCTCTTCCTGTGTCCCACTCCAGTGGCAGAGTATATGAAAGTCTCATCCTAGGATCTGAGACCCATGGGTTCTCATCTCCATGAGAAGCAAAGCATGCAGGTATATCTCTTGGGGGAGGACTCCTTGGCAGATAGATGCATTTGTGTCACACCAACAGAGGCAGAAATTGCCTCAATTTCATATGCACTTAACTACGCCAAACTGACACAGCAGAGAGACCCGGTAATGCAGAAATCTGGACACCTTTTGTGTGTTGGAGCAAAAATTGACAGAAAAACAATTAAGCAAATGGATTACATTAAACTTGGGGTCTTGATGCTGTGAGAGAGAATACTGGTGAATATAGTAAAAATACAAATTAGGCAAACTGGGATTTCTTGATTGTTGTAGTTGAACAGATGATTGCTTAAAAGACTGAGCAATAAAGATCTCAAAAACACTTCAAATGTATCTTGACTAACAAAAACTAGGGAAAGACTAATGCATTTATTTGTTGAGCAGAGATATACCCTCTAAAATTGTTAAATCTCTTCTGTGTTGAAGTGACAGTAATAAAACTTCAAAGAAAAGATCAAGCAAGCAAGGAAAAGGGATAGGAATTTCTTGGAGACACATAGTTCGATTTTTTGACTCTCATAGAGTTTTAATTACTTTTTTTCTTAAGTTGTTATTAAAGCAAAGCCTTCTTCTTCCATGGCATGCAGTAAACAGAGTCCTCTCTGGACGGTCCTCTTTCCATTAAGTTGCCAATGCATTTGATATACAGGAGTAATTTGTTTTTCCTGAGTTTTAGCATTTAATACCTTTTCCTTCCAACAAACATTCATACAATAAACTGCTGGGATTGGCAGTGAAATTCAAAGAGAGCAGCATCCATCCCTGCCTTAGGCAGCTTAATTTGCAACGTTTGTCCTCCCACCTCCTTCCGAAATTGTGACAAAAAAGTACAATTCTACCTGATGTACAATATGATGTAAACAGTGTAAATAACTAAGTGCGAATAATGCAACTTAAGTCCCACTTTTCCTTCTGCAAAGATTTTTCAGTGCTGGAAACTGATCCACTTGGTAGAAACCCGCTAAACTTGCTCTGATTGGTAGGACTTGTACAACACAATATCATTTTTCCATTTGTCCTCCTGACTGGTTCCATGAAGAGCTACCAAAATCATAGAATCATAGAATGGTTAGTGTCAGAGGGGACCTTAAAGATGATCTCGTTCATCTAGCTCCAACCCTTCAGCCATGGAACCTTCCACCTGACCACATTACTCACAGCCCCATCCAACCTAGTCTTGTGTATTTCCAGGAATGGGGAGTCCACAGTCTCTCTGGGCAACTTTTTCCAGTGCCTCACCACCCTCACAGTAAAGAATTTCTTCCTAATATCTAATCTAAACTCCTTCAGCTTAAGTCCATTCTCCCTTGTCCTATCTCTACATGCCCTTGTGAAAAGTCCCTCTCTAGCTCTCTTGCAGGCTCTCTTTAGGTACTGGAAGGTTGCTCTAAGGTCTCCCTTCTCTTCTCCAGGATGAACAGCTCCAGCTCACTCAGCCTGTCTTCACAGGAGAGGTGTTCCAGGACTGTGATCCATTCTGTGGCCCTCTTCTGGACTTGCTCCAACAGGCCCATGTCCTCCTTATGCTGGAGCTGGATACAGACTCAAGGTGGAGTCTCACAAGGGCAGGGTAGATGGGCAGAATCCCCTCTCTTGACCTGCTGGCTTTTGATGCAGCCCAGGATGCAGTGGATTTTCTGGGCTACAAGCACACACTGACGGGTCATATTGGGCTTCTCCACCACAAACATCCCCGAGACTTTCTTCCCAGGGCTGGTCTTGATCCCTTCTCTGCCAGCCTGTATTTGTGCTCGGGATTACCCTGACCCAGGTGCGGGCCCATGTACTTGGCTTTGTTGAATTTCATGAGGTTTGCACCGTCCCACCTTTCAAACCTGTCAAGGCCCCTCTGGATGGCCTCCCTTCCTTCCAGCATGTTCACCACACCACACCACACCACACCACTTGACAAACTTGCTCAGGATGCATTCAATCCCACTCTCCATGTTACTCACAAAGATGTTAAAACTTGACAATCCCAATACCAACCCCTGGGGAACACCACCCGTCACACCTCTCCACTCGGACATTGAGCCACTGACTGCAACTCCTTCAGTGAAATTCCTTATCTGTCGAGTGGTCCGTCTGTCAAATCCATGTCTCTCCAGTTCAGAGGCAAAATGCTGTGGTCTAGAAAGAAAAAGAAGGAAGAGAATGGAAGAGCAGCCCCATACTCCATCAGGAATTATTCCAGATCTCTGCAAGTTTAGTGGAAAGGTGGGGATGTTGAAATATCAAGCAGAGGCATGCAAATGGTAGGCACCCAACCATTGGTAGAAAAAAGAAAACTGGGAGGGAAAAGCAGAGTGGTGATCAGCTGGTGTCAGTNCCATCAGGAATTATTCCAGATCTCTGCAAGTTTAGTGGAAAGGTGGGGATGTTGAAATATCAAGCAGAGGCATGCAAATGGTAGGCACCCAACCATTGGTAGAAAAAAGAAAACTGGGAGGGAAAAGCAGAGTGGTGATCAATGGTGATCAACTGGTGTCAGCAAGAACTACCAGTTTTCCTCTGCTGAGATTTACATGTTTTGCTGTGAAGGTAGCATGCACAGACATGATTAAAAAGAGCTGGATGAGATCTCCAGCACTGAAGACATATCATCCACCATGCCATACAAAGCGGCATGATTCAGACCAGTGATACCATTTAATCTCCAAGTCCATCCAATGATATTGATGACAATTTTGAGAACTATGCTCTCACGACAAAATTTCCTTTCCTTTCCCAGCAGCAGATTTTCACCTGTAACTTACTGGTATTTTCCCATTCTTCTCCTTCTCAAGTTTAATTTCCCAAACTTTCTGCTTTCTCTTCACTACGCACTTACTTTCCAGCAGGTTTCATTTGGGGAAACAATGCCTGCACCATTGGTCTCAGAGAACAAATAACACAATATACTTCTGCATATCATATGAAGCCAAATTGCATTTTTGTTTCCTTATACGTCCAAGGGAACTCATTAAAGAATGAGATGAAGATCTCGTTCTCCAATCACATAAGCCAGATCAAGTTTAGCACAGAGCAGTAACTAAAATGCTGCATTCTGGCTCTGCTGCTCCTGCAGACAATAAGGACATTTCCAATAAAACAAACATAAACAGTTAACACAGAGTTGTGAACTCTAATAGGCTTCGGCTTATTGCCTTTGCAGGAGCACACTGTACCAGTGAAGTACAGAAATTAGGCATTCAGGCAAATGATCCGGGGATTGGTGACAGAGTGCGATCTTTCAGACCTTTGGAGCTATTTAGCTGCTCTCAAAACACACACACAACAACTCTGATAATTACACTCACTGCAAAACCTAGGCACGGTGCACTGGAAGCCTTTTAGGGGCTCTTCATAACTTCCTGCCTTTGCCAGAATAAGGCCAATTTACTCCTATTTCAGCGGGCTTGGGCAGAGTGAGAAAAGAGAGACTGGGTCGTCAGCATTATTGAAAAGATTCATGATTAGTCACACTCACTTGAAGGCAAGTTACTTGCCAGACACTACACCACTCATTAAAAGACCTTCAAGCTGGCAGCCCTCCAGCAGCGGTGAAACAGCTCCAGAGCTGGCAGACCCAAGAGGACCCCTGAAGCCCCATGCTGTCCCACACACTGGAGCGCAAAAGGCCAGGTCAGTCACGCCTGGGTGCGGTTGGCACCCCAGGAGTTTAGCAAGTAACACTCATCATCTACAGTGAGGAGAAATAAAGAAAATATTTCATAGCCCAATCGCTGCTAATGCCAAGGTAATGCCTTTTGAGGCTAGTCTGAAATTGTCGCCTTTGCATGACCCCCATTTCTTGGTAAAGCTCATGCCAGGGTGGACAGAAGATTCGTGCAATGATATGGGAATTTGGAGAGTTTCCTAACCTGACTCAGCTCTGATCTGATTCCTGCAGGAGACACTGAGACATGTTGGAAATGCCCTGCTAGCTCAGGCCCACAAGAGCCGGTTCCCCATCTGTGGTGTCATGTCCGTGCCCTTGACTTTGCCACTGCTTTTATGTGAGAACAGAGCATAAACAATTCGTACTTCTCCCTCATACGCTTGCTTTGGATTTGTCCCTTCTTGTTCAGTGCCAGCTCAAGCAAGACTGTCCCAATTTTTCCAGCACTTGATGAATGCTGACTTCCCACCCCCATTCCAGAAGCATCAGAAGAAACAGATGTTCATGTGTACCTTACTATGTGTCCAGGCCGTTTTAAAATGGGATGTAGGATGCAGCATTGGCAACCCATGTTTAGCTCACTCAACCCAGGAACTTTGTGGGAGATTGAGGGTTGGTGAGATGGCCAAGCCAGGCCAGCAGCTCCCTGGCTATCAGCGGCACGGTCCTTTTCCTCTCTCTGTCTCATCTCACCATCACCCAATTCAGCTTTCCTATCCCCCTCCCAGCTCTACTTCTTGCCTTCATCTGATCTCTCAAATATTCCAAAAGCTAACCAAGCCCTGCTAGCTCCCAACAGCAGTCCACACAGCGAGAGCAGGTGACTCCAGAGAGAGGGCCAGGCCACATCCACCACAGTGAAGGTAAATAGTCACTGCCCTTGACACCTTGGAGAAGTCCTTGCAGCCTGGTGGATCAGCATGGACCTAGGCCAACATGTGCTTTATTCTCAGCTGAGCCAGGAAAGACCACTGAAGGACATAATGCCAAATGGAGAGCAGCATGTGCAAGTGTGTATGGGGAACAACTTCTCCTAATAATCTGAAGCAAAGTAGTGTTTCCAAGAGGAAATGTTCTTTTTAGTTAATCACTCTTGCTTTTCCCTACCCCTCTTATAAACAAGCTTTTAATAGAAAACTAGTGCACGGTATGCTCCTACTATGCTAGATTTGTATATAGTATATAAAGGGAGTGTTCATCTTAATATTGAAGAAGTTAAACTGCAGTGTATGAATAGCCGTCCCCATGGAGAAAAAATAATCCTCCATTTTTTTCTTGATGGGTAAAAAAATCCAATCAGTACCAAGTTTACACCTTGAGTGGTTGGTTGGACTTAAACTTTTTTCCTGTTTGCAGCAGTGACACTGTGTTTTGTCTGCTGCACAAACACCTCTGAGGAATCCTCACAGCATGGCAGGGATGCCAGGGCTGATCTTGTCCCCTCTGTCATCCCAGAGCTCAGAGCCAAGCCATTGCCCAGTGAAAGGCAAGGGAGAACTATTACCAGCACAGAATCCTGGATGACAATTCTCCCTCTCTGTGTTTCTGCATTGCAGCTCTGAAGAACTTCTTGTCAGTTTGCATATGAGGGACACTAAACATTATGTGCTCCAGCTTGGGTTTTTATATACCTAGGGCTTGGCACATTCTCTAGGCCTGTGCAAGTTCAGAAGCCTTGCTGGTCACACCTCATCTATTCCAGCTATCTGTCCCCATCCTCACTAGAAAGAACCTGAGAGTGATTCTAGGCCTAGAAAAAGGTTGCTTTTGCTTTCTCCAGTGGTCCTCATTTCCACTCACTGGGATATAAATCCCTGTTTTTCCCTCCATCCTTGCCTTCCAGAAATACTGGTCACAGGGCTGAAGTCTGAAGCGACTCAGTGAAATAATTTGAACTCAAAGCAAAACTAAACTATTCCCCCCTATATCTACCTATCTCTTTGTGTTCAAGAAAGGGCTGGATGTGGCACTTCGTGCCGTGGTCTAGTTGACAAGGTGGTGATCAGTCTAATGTTGGACTCCATCTCAGAGGTCATTTCCAACCTTAATGATTCTGTGATTCTGATTTTTCATCTGCAAATCATCTCTTTGTGGGTGGTTCAATTTTTTCAGCCTTATCCTTCCACCATCACAGTTTACTGCCTGTGAATGCTCCGGCAACGACTGAGGAGGGGCGAGCAATGGGCTACTGAGACACAGGAGCACAGGAGGCTTTAAACTGGATTAAACCACCTATGTCAGTATATACCACGTAACAACATTATCCCGGCCCCACTGCGGGACTCTCCTGGCAGCGTGTGCTACCCTGTTCTTTGCCCTGAAATTGCACACTATGACTTTCCATGACAAACCTGACTAAGAGCTTCCTACACCTGCCCACTCCCAGCTGCTCGCTGCTGCGTCCTTCTCAGCTGCCTCCCCAGCGTGGAGATTCAGCTGAGCATGTGGCTACTATCTAAAAATGGATGGGTGTTGTTTCTTTTTTTTTTTCCTTTTCAGAAGGAGAGGAAGTGATTTGGGTCATTATAAACAAACATGCCAAGCTGAGAAGTGGTAAAATTGGAACTGAGAGGAAGGGTTTGGGGAGACAGGATGGAAACATATGATTAGGATACAACATGGAAAGACACCTGGAGAGGCTTGACCTTCTATATCTGTACAGAAACACAAAAGAAATTGGGGGAATCGTGGTGTAAAATATAATGCTTTTCTTTCCATTACTGGAATGTCTTTTGACACCTTTATTCTGTTTACTGGCTGAAATTAAAGTTGTGAAGGTTTTGAGAAAAACAAGAGAAAATTCGCTTCTTCTCTCTCGTGTTTCTGATCCACTCAAAAGCCTCGCCGGTGAAATGTGTAAGGTACAGCAGCCTGGACTCCCGCAGCTGAGAGTGGTCTGATTCACATCCTGTGCTTTCCCACAGCACTATCCCTGGCCTCTACCACTCCAAGAAGCAGCTTTTAAAAATAAAATAACCTACTTTCTGAAGAAAATGAGGAGTCAGTATCGATGTTTTCTCCGGGCAGAACCTACAGTTGAAAGATTGTATCCTCTTCCTTCAAGCATACCATGTCACAGAGATCTCCACATGTGGGACTCAGGAGTGTGGTTTTGGGAGCCAGGGTGGTGGGTAGGGCCCATTCACTTCTGAGAACCCATATTCATGCACATGTCCAGGGTGTGCATATTCAGCACATATTTTAGACAGCTGTTAATGCTGGTGTGCCCTGGACAACATTTTAAAATGCAGTTTCTCACTTTTCTCACCACAGACGCATTCAAAGCACTTATGGTGATAAAATTTCTGACCATTTCCCTGAACAAGAGACCCTTATCACCTTTAAAAATCCCCTTTTCCGTTCCATCCCTCTTGCTGTCGGCATGGATGCTGGCCATCTGCCTGTTCTCACACTGCCGTGCTGGACTTCCACTGATCAGCAAGGACTCTTTCATTCCACATAGAAGGTCTCACTGGCCAAAGCCGAACCTCTCGGTCACAGGTTCATGTCCCGGGTTTTCTGGAAACTTCTGGAAACACTATGAAGCCTTCCAGAGAGCTGCCACATCCCATGGAGTGGAGAGGGAGCATCCAGCTTGTGTTGGGCGAGCGCTGGTAGGTTTTCAGTAGGCGGAGGGCAGACAGCGAGCGCAGGAGCGTGGGATGTGTGAGCTGAGGCAGAAGGTTAGTGATGAATACCAAAGAATCCCAAAATTATGAGTTGTAACCCACAAGCGGTTCCAGGGGAGTTTCCATTCAGGACTGTGATTCAGCAAAGCTGCTGTCACAGGCAGTAGCATATCAGCCTAAAGTCGCCACTAAAACCATCTGTGACAGTCAGCCTCTTCTCAGATGGGTGGTTGCCTCGCCCCCATGGTTTTTCACTAACTACCATTTTGCTCTCACATAAAACGTTGACAAGGCAAGAGACCAGAAAACTCTAGGCTCTGGCAGGTTTGGTCTCAAAGTTAAAGCACGAAACCCATGGCAAAAAGACATCGGCTGCTTCTGGAGCTGCAGACGGGACTCGTCGAGAAAAGTCTCCTCAGCAGCACCCTGGCCTGGGAACGGGCGACGGGGAAGGTGGGCTGAGAGCGCTGGAGCCGTGCGAGGCTCGCCATGAGATGGCAGCCTTCCCCGCCGCCTTTGCGTGCCCCGCATGCCGGCAAGACGTGCCAACACCGCTTCAGCACAGAGCACTTCTGTCTTCCCGGCAGAGATGTGCTGCCAAGATTTCAACAAAGGG
>VZTA01013396.1:195152-230347 GCA_013398855.1 Mohoua ochrocephala | reverse complement strand
AAAAAAAAAAAGAAAATCAGCCTTGCTTTGCAATATATAGAGCAATCCCTTGGTGAAATCCTTCTCCTTCGTTGAAATAAAACCCCAATCCAGTAATTACACATTTCCAGTGCATGTTCTCCCCACACAAATCTACCCACTGCAGATTGGCCCCACAAGTGAACTTGGCAGTCCTGGGCTGCTCCAAGCTTGGGCTCAGCAGGCACATCGCCCTCTCCCTGGCACTGCTTTGCACGTGGCAAAGGCCTCTGAGTGCTGCCAGCCACATCTCAGAGAGAAGAGCTCTGTCATGGGCTGAGGGGCAGCAGGAGCTGGGGCAGACAGGCAGCATCCCATCCAAATATTCCCATGTCTCCAGCGCATTCTGGAAGCACATTCAACATGATGTCAACAGAAAGTGCTGGCATGAAGGAGTAGGAGTCCTGGGCTATTGGCCCCATGGCAATCCACTCCAGGAAAATGGCCTGTGTTTCAGAACCCGCCAGGATTTACACTGTGGAGCAACCTGTGCCACTCATTCCTTTAAGAACACAGGGAGACCGGTCAGAGCTCTACCCCATGCTGGTCTCACCTGTGTGTTGTCGTCACAGAGAGGATCCAGACAGATTTGGAAACATCAGGATATCTTTTGACTCTCCTGGTAGTTGTGCTAGTAGGAGTTAACCCAGGGGACAGAGACACTGCAAACCTACAAGGAAATAAAGAAAAAAATTCATCCACAGAGCTGACTTGTCCCTTTCCTTAAACAGATAGAGTCACTCCACATGCAGGATTGTGTCTATTTAAGCCCATTTCAATGAATTTTGACTTGAAAGTGCACTAGGGTGAACCTGGAGAATCAGCATTGCCTTGGGTGAGTCAGAGAAACCCTCATGTGTCAGATGCTGATTTCAGTCACACCGCTGTGACTCTCGGCTCTCACACCTCTGAAGGTAGCGGTGTGATTTCAGTGGGAGAATTGCACAACCGTGCTCAGAATCAGCCTCACTCACCCCAAGGTGTTGTACTGGTATTACCGACAGCAGCATCTGACCTCTTGCAACTTCAGTCTTCGCTGGGCTCACACATGAACAGAGGCCAGCTGCTGAGCACACTGCTGACAACAGGAGGTGACAGGATAAATGAGCAGGACTTGCCTCCAAAATCAGCTTCACATATGCCACTGTACAGCTGTGTCAGCAGGGATGCAAATGTGGCACAGCCTGCTCCCCTCTCCAGGCTCTCCAACCTTCATTTTCAGAGCTAGATCCAGAGTAACTTCACGGCCTTCAACAAAGCAATTCCCAACTCACCCTTGTATAAAGAGAGACTGAATCTGTCCCTTTGGTTTTTCATTAATGCCACACTTGATGACTTTCTAATTGTGCTAGAGAGTCCCCTTTGCCTTTCACAGCTTTCTTCAGGCTGTAAGTACAGCGGGCAACTTTAAAATCACGGGCAGCAGCCAAGCTTGTATACAGAAAACATTCAAACATAGATGACTTTTCACCTTTACTTGCCAGAGGCCAAATCCTTTCAAACAATGATAAACCTTATTTAACCAGGAAGTCTTCAAACTCTGGAGTGGGCCTAAAGATCACGAGGTCTGAGATGACCTTGAGAAGTGACTTTTATCTCGGTGGACATCCTGGGGACTCAAGGCTTAAACAAATATATTCTAATATCTAATTCTCCCAAAAGCAGATCTCTGGTGCCAAAGGTTATATACTTAGTGAAATATTCTGTGCAGACATGCAGAGCTGTATATATTTCCTCATAATTAACAGGGATTACTCTTAATTAATAAATACAGGTCTTTAGGAGGAGGATAATGATTTGGAACCTGAAGGACGTCCTGCAAAATGCATGACAATCGGTATGATGATTACACAGGATCAGAAGATGCAAAGCCAGAGGCAGAAGGAAGATCACTAATCCTTGGGCCTGAGCATGGCAATTTTGCTGTTTTGCAGCACAGCAAGGAAATAGCAAGAATGCAATTGCACCAAGGACACTTCAGCACAGAGCAGAAGCAGACTGCACAAAGCTGCAGCTACAGCTGCCCATGCCCACAGAACTAGCATGCAGGCCAAGCAAACAAGGCAGCAAGAGGCAGAAGGCAAACCAGGGCGCAGGGTGAGAAGAGGCTTGCACTGGGGTCGGAGATCTGAACCCACCAAAAAGATGCGGAAAAGAGACGAGCAGCAGCAGAGTGAGGAGGCTGCAAGCCTCCAGCGTCCCAAGGCTCGGCATGAGTAACAGGCTAAGCATGCAGGGCTGGGTGGAGCGCCGCTGGGCAGTCACCCAGCCAGGGCAGCCCCGCTGCAATTCCATTTATCTTAGGACATTTACTCCAGGGATTAATTGCAGCAAGAACCACAGAGGTAGTAAGGTGCTTTTGAGGCACCTGAGTATTGCTGGGCAATCAATCCATGCAGACTCTGACCATGTGGATATTCTGGCATTCAGAAACATCTACCTTTTACTAACTTAAAGTGGCTTCCCTTTGCTTGTAACTGGAGCATCTCACTCCATTTGCTGTGATATTGCAGCCTGAAACTCTGCATCTTCTCCTGCGTTCTTCAGTTTGTATTGAGCCTGGCCAGATGGGAGATCCCTGCAGTGCACCCAGCAGCTGCTGTGTTTCGTATCCAGGGGCTGTGGGTGTCTGTAAATCCCCTGTGATTCCTCACCAGCATGGGTTATAAATATATGCAGGTAACAATCTGAGAAGTTAACTCAAGGACTCCTTCTGCAACAATCTTCCTTGTCTCCTGAATGCTTTCTCTCCCTCGGTTAAGGTCTCTTTGGCTCTGACTCAGTTTTTATCATGGTTATCTGCAGACATGTATGTGCATCACACATGTGAACACTGGCATTTCTACTCCATCATAAATGCCCTTTTTATCACAGCCAGAGTAGGCATTTAGAAGGTGCTTTACTTAATCTTTCTTGTGTATGTTGCAAACAAAAGGATGCATTCCAGGAACCACAGGCTGGTCTCAGGAGCCTGTTCATTACTACAGAAAGTAGGGGAAAGGCTTGCCTTAAGACAGCTGTTCTGTTGCTGTAGATCAGACCTGCGTAATGAGTTTGATGCTGAGGGTGCCTGTGAAGTGAATGGAGGTAAAAGGACGATTGCCAGCAAGTTGCATGGGGAGACACCTTATCTCACTAATAGGATATGCCACATAGAAAGCTGGGTCTTAAGTCCTGTTTCTGGCAAGGACTCGAGTACTTTATTCTTGTCTGAAAAAGGGATGTTTCCTTTCACTTAGAAACCACAGGTCTATTTTTTTTTTTCTGGAGTTGGTCATTCAAGCCCTTTAAAATCTCTCCCAAAGAACATCCACCAAAGATGGTGGGGCTCACATCCACATCATCCTCCTGTTCATTAGCTCAACATTTAGAGCATAACTAAATACCTCTATTCCTCAGGCAGTGGAGGGAACCAAGCCCATGCCCCACAGGCCCTGACAGGACTGACCTGCAGGACTGACTAGGAGGGGAGAGCCAGCAGTCGCAAACCTGCCATCACGACGGGTTGGGCTGAGCCCTCATCACTCCAGTAAATCCTGCTGCTCTCACTGCCAAGCTGGGCTGGAAGTCAGACAACACAACAGGACTAGAGAGGACAGACAAGGCAGATCCTGAGGTAATAACACTGTAGTCAAGACAGATTTTTTTCTGAATATTTGCAGGCAGAGCTGTGCTGGAGATAGGTTGGTCCCATTTGATTAAATAATGGCTGAAATCAGAGATGAAACCCAAACTGCCTGTTACAACCTGCTTCAGTGCCCCATTCTTTCTTACTGCTCTTTTCCCTTTGACCACATCCTTAGCCTTCATTTCAGGAGGCAGCTCCTTTTGCTTTGCTCAGTCTTGGATTCATACACGGATGTTGCTGCCCCATGTCCTGCAGCTTCTCTTGATGTCTCTTCCCTTGTGTCCCTTCCCCAAGGCCTCTTTCTCCTCTTTCTGAACAAGGTGTTCTTGAAAGCTTGAAGTGCTCCTGTGTGGAGAAGCAGATCCTGATGAAGCTGGGGAAATTTACTTGAGCACAAAGGTCACTGGGATGGCAGGTGCCACCAGCGTCCAGTGGCAGAACCTCTGAGCATTTGAGAGTCATATTTCTGCATACAGCATCTAAACCCACTTGTGGCTCTAGCCACAAATCCGAAAGCCTTGCCCCCTACACAGCAGAACCCTGCTTTGGAGGGATATTGGCTGCCTCTGTCACTTGTATGTTTCCAGGGAAATTGAGCATTTTGCTGGTCCTCTGAAAAACAGGGACATCCAAAGTAAAAATTTCTCAGCAAAGTACTGTCACTGAACTGGTAAAACAAAGCCTGATTATATTATTTTGTGCAACCAGACACTACCACCTTGAGACAGATTGTTAGCCATATTCAAGGCATGCAAACAGCAGTGTTACTCATCTGCAAAAAAGGTGTCACAGTCGGGTTTCAAGGCTGGGATCATTATTTTCTTTTGCTATACATCAGCAGATTACATAGAAAAGACATCATTTAATGGCAAAGCTCATTCAAAGCAGGTCAGTGTAAGGTACTGTATTAGTAGGGCAATAAGCGTGCCTTGTAATTCTGTATCATTCATGTGTCACTCCAAATTTACACCTGTACATTTCTCCTCTAAATTCTCCCAGCATTTCTATGAATTTTATACCCTATCAACTCACCAGTGTGTTTGCATACCCTTTCCACACTTGCATTAGTTTAGAATGCCAAGGAATTCTTGAGTCAGAAAGTTCTCCGAAGGATGGACAATCAAAGACTAAGCAGGCATTGCACTTGGTAGAAAATGGCATTAATTTACTTCCAACTGAGGTTTCTTTTCCTTCGGGCACACACACACAGAGACACATCTTAGTAATAGCTGTGTCAGATCAATCTGGGAGTAGCTAGGCTAAGCAAGATTAATATGATGGTGTTGATACGTCAGCTTTCAGTGGCAAGGTCCAAAGCTAAAAAGTTGTTTGCAATATTCATTTTATCCAGCCCTAAATCCCACTTCTGGTTTTATTTGTGTGCATCATATTTTCAAGATTTCTGAGGTATGAGAAATAAATAGGAAGCTTGGTTGCGTGTGGTGGCAAGTGGAACCCCCAGCCCTCAGTGGTTTTTTCTAACCTGTGCCTGGTGCTGTTGCAGAGTCCCTGGGGCACCAGGGTTGATGCAGGGGAGAGGTACCAGTGTGCTCACCTGAGCCCTGCTCCAGAAGGATGGGATGACGTGGTCAGAGAGCATACATGAAGGCGGAGGTTTGCAAGATCTCCTGGGTTTCCTGCAACAAACCTAGGCTGTGAAAGGTGATCCTACATGTATTTTCATTGCTTTTTAGAACCCAGCTGTTATGCAGCTGACACTGCAAAATCATGTTTTGAAGAATTGATGCATATTAACACTCCTCAGCATAGTACTAATAACAATAATAACAAATAGTAATGAAATGAGATCATTCTTTTGGGGTGGAAAAGCAGTGTATGGAGCAAGACACTGAAGAGATTTACTATCAGAATAGAAATCATAGCAAATTGCTTTGAAATCTGTTCTGAGGTAAAACACTTCCTTCTCATCAGGAAAGGTTATTGATGCACTTGGGAAGGATGCATACACATAAAGTGTGTCCATTTCTCCCATTCTAACAGTTCTTTTTGAAAGGATGCCACAATTCTTTACTCATTTATATACTTGTACTGCCCTGACTACACCAACTCTATAATATATGTTTACATTCTTCCACGTGTAAATGGTGATTGAAAGACTTGGGGATGTGGGGTAGGTGGAACAATTGTTAAAGTTGTTCAGTCTGTCTTATTAAGACTTCCCCCTCTCCCCACAAAATCATCTCAGCTTTACAGCTGGACTTGCAGATGCCCAGTGTCTGTCTCAATTGGAGCTAGGAGAAGCAAGGCAGAGGCTGTTCAATGCCATCCCCTCAGAAGCCCTTCTGGTAAATCCATTTGTTGATCCCACACTTAGCTTCTTTGCTGGATTGCCCTCAAAGGAATCGCCACTTAATTCTGGCAGTATTTGGGAAATTCATCACTGGGAATTGGCTGGATAAGAGCTCATTTGGTGCACCCAGCCAAACTGATCCACTTTGAGCTGGCCATAGTGTCTGTTTGGAAGCAGTCTGGTTGGGCTCAATGATCTTGAAGATCTTTTCCAACCTAAAGTATTCTAGGATTCTTTGACCTACAGGGAATTATTTTGTTTCTCCATTGCAACATTGTGTTAGGTTTGAAATGAACTTTCTCGGAATCAGTGTACTCCACTGATTGCTGTGGCAAAGATAGGGTGTGCCATAAATTCTGCCCTCTTACTAGCCACAGGCAGATGTCTTTTGGTGGCAGTAAGGCAAATATGGGCTGAAAATGGACACTATCTCTTCCTGGCCAGTGCCACACTCTCTCTGGGCAGCTTCCTGTGGAGCCCTGGGGATCTCTATCAAGTTTTTGTGAGTGTTAAATGTTCTTATGCAAGTGAAAGTCAAACGAATGACTCATGGAATTAAAAGCAATTCAGATTTTTTTCTCCATGAAAAACTCCATATTTGTTTTGTCTCTAATCAAAATGCAAGTTAATGCATTAACATTATTTGAAGACTCTCAAGTTCTCCCTCAAATTATTTCCTAAATGCAATACAAAGAGATTTCAATGTTATCAACTAAAATAAAGTGTTTGACTATTTCCACATCCAAATATTTCATTCTGTACGCCAATGCATTTCACCGAAGGTCCATTCAATTTAAGTTACACTCTATGCCTCAATAAGGTCTTGGTACTCCACTGCCTTTTGTTGTTCATTTTCCCCACTGGATTGAACTTCCTAGACAAACTGTACTTCCCATAACGTGTCTGCAAGAGTTCCCTTAGCACCAGCTACAGGTCTCAAAATGCACAGACAGTTCAATGGAACATTTCTAAAAAAATACCAAAACAAAACAGAGGTTGATTTTCCTGAAGAATACATACAGAAAAAGAATAGAGTTATGGCAAACTCAAGATTTTGTAGAAATGACAATTTCAGTGGAAGTTTCCCACATGAGTAAGAGCCATTTGTCATACTGACAGTACACTGGAAAGCTCAGGAAATGGACCTGGACTGTCACATGCCCTGCCCCTTCCACCCACCGTGGCTCCCTCCTTATTCCTTTCTGTGGCAGCATTTGCCAGCCCTAGAGGGAAATTTTCCCTTTTCCTAGGAGGAAAGCAGGCAGGCGCCTAAATTACAGGGGAAAAGGAGGAAGAGTGGAATGAACCTCCTGGAGGCTTCAATTTCCATAGCTCTACTTCTGCGCAGTCAGAGAGAGAAATGCAAGTGAGCCAGGGGTAACTGAAAAAAATAAAGAAAAGACTGCTCTGAGTTCTTCCTTTAATCTATTCGCTCAGGCAAAGGTTAAATTACCATTTGAATGCCGCTGTAGAAGAGCTAATAATGTTGCCATTATGTTCCAAGGATCCTCTCTCCTAATAATACATTCTTTTCAACTCCAATTAAGGAAAGCTGTGGTTCCAATCATCTCTACGATGAAGATCCCTGTTTTTGCCATGCACTAGCTGGTTGTCCTGTTGTTCCCTCATCGATTTCCTGCAGCGCTTTAGGTAGTGATTCAGGAACAGCTGACTGTGAGGATATGTTCCTGTAGTCAGAGAGAAGGGAACTATACTTTGAGGTCTTTATGAAATTATGCCAAGTGGCTTGTGACTTTCAACTTCTGGACCCCAGGGAGAAACCTGAACCCCTGGCTGAGAGCGGAACAAAAACCATGGTACTGTATTACTATCCAAGAAAGCATTTTTGGACCACGTTTAAAGGTACGCTCTCCCTCCTGATTAGGAGATTGTGTTTTCATTGCCATTTAGAATGGATTTAGCTATCTATGAGGTTATCCTGCAGACTTTCCAGGCTTTCCCATTGTAAGTTATATGTACGCTAAGGAGGAAATCAAAACAAATGCGTATTTGTCTTCGGCACTGACAATGGTGTCAAGTGAAAGACAAACACAGCCAGAGCAGCAAAAGGAATAACAAAAGTACTTACAAAGAACCGAGCCAGTATATATAATTTTTTAAAGGGCTGCTAATTATTCAGCAGATCGCAATGGGAAAGGATTTGCAGAGCAGTGTATCAGTGTCCAAGTGAGGACAAGGCACAGTCCATCCTGTCCTTGGTGTTTGCTTCTGACTTTCCCCATCCTCACAAGTAGCTACCGACTCTCTTCTGGCTCAGAGGGCCCACTGGACCTGTATTACCTCCTTCTGCAGTTGGTCCTACACTGCTTTGGACAAGCGGGAGAGAATGTGTCCCCCTCGCCAGGGACTCAGCAGGGGAAGAAGTCCACCCCCTTGTCCTGAGTGCCCTAGTCAGTTTCTGAGACTTCTCTCTATTCATGAGAATCAGATAGGCTGAGCACATCTGGGAGGATTTGTGGCACTTCTGAGTCAGGCCTCTGGTTTCTTTGACCTAGTAACCCACCCCTCTGCATCCAGAGACTGTTATCTCCCAAAGAAGCAAGGCAGAAGTTCATTTAGGCCCTCTCATATTTTCCTTTCATGAAGGTCTTCTTCACTGCTGGCTGAGGGTATTTACATATTCTGTATTCTCATTTATGAACCCTTTATGAAGATAAAGGCAAGCAAGAATGAGACTCTGGGGACAAGTTTGCTGTAGAAAATCACAGATCCTCACCCATACTCCAGGTTCTGATGGCATGACCTCTTTCCCAGTGCTCGGTCCCTCCCAGAGAGGCCACAGTGGAGCTGTGTTCTGACTTTAGTACATTAATTAACGGCTGGAGTTGATGTGACTTGTGGAAATGGAGGAGTTGAATCTACTTACAGTCTCTGTTCAGCTCTGTGTGCACCCTCTGCAACTTGGGAAGCTCCTCCTGTGAGCATAACCTCACTCATCTCAAAGCCCTGAATAGCTCCACACCTATGCACTGCACAAACAGACCAAGGGAAGCAGACTAGAGGGCTCCCAGTTACACAATATCCCTGAAGAGCCCTTCCATGAATCCCACAAAGGTCTTGTGGCAATTGGTTTTGCAAGACAGTTCTGAGAAAGGTCAAAGACCTCTGTCTTGCAACCGAGTATGTGAAACTGTGCCTCCTCATTATTACATTGCAGCAGCATTGCAAACACTACGGCCTTGCACACACTAGGAGGAACTTCAGTGTTTCCGGTCACGGCCCAGCTCCGCCTTTGGTAGCATTCCTGTGAGCCATGGAATCAGCAGCAGGGACCCTGGCTTTTGCATGGTTAGCATGTGGAAACATGGAGGCAAACCCCAGAGAGGTACAGGCAAAAGCAAAGCTGCTGCATCTCAACACCTCACTCGGGCGCAACCCAGCTGGCCACCAAGAGCTAGAGCTTCCTTTGCTGTTACCCCAGGTCTGCCAGCCCAGTGAGGCACACCCTGGACATCCTCCCCACAGACTGACCAAGCTGGAACCCACGCAAGATTCAGTGACAGCTGCTCAGAATGCCCCTGAAGGGAAAGCGCCGCATACCTCATCCTTTTCTTATATACTTTAGCTAACTAGCTAGAAGTCTCACCCTGAATGTAGCTAAGCAAAAGTAAATGAACCCTCCGTTCCTCCTTTGCAAAGAAAGGCTTAAACCATAAAGCTTTCATGCATGTAGGACTGCTTTAAGCATGCTGTGTGCAAAGGAATGGATGACTGAGCTGAGGTGCAAGAATCCCCAGCCCCATGTTTATTATTCCCCTTAGAAAATGAGACGTCTTTTGAAACATTTTTGGGTAGTGCACAGACTTGCACTTGCACAACATAGCTCTCCTATGTCTAGTAAGATGCTTTCTCCATTGACGGAAAGAGTAGCTGTCCTCTTCCTTTCCTGGTCTGTTTCAATAATACAGGAAAGCACAGAAACCCAGGTTTTTATCTTTACGAGGTGGCTCACATGGCTAACCAAGGTATCAGGCATTACAGAATTTAGCATGGCAGCACCCCAGCCGACCTTTGCATCTGTTTCCCCTCAGTGTGCATGTGACTCTGTTATCTGACAGCTCAGAGGAAAGGAAAGAGGTGCCTTCCCATATGGCAGCTTTTTTTTTCCCCTGAAGACATTATAGGAAATTCTGATCAGAAGCTTTAAACACATTATCACAGAAATGGTCAAAAAGTAAAGGTCTCTTTAGGTTTGCATTGCAGTAAAGTACAATCATGGTTAGCCTTATGGCAAAATGAGCATCAGACTTGAGCTTTAAGCCCTCAGACAGATACAAATAGCTGCAGACCCTTTAATTGTTTCAAGATCCTTTAACTTATTCTTTGGGTTTCCTGGTAAATTAATCTATGCATCTGTCAACTCACAATGCAAAAACTCACAGGACTTCATGGCCAATTATACTCCTTTGGCAGAGGAAGAGCTCCTAACGTTGGAGTAAATTGTATTAAAATCTATTATAAAGCCTTTCCACATTGTTACAATGGGGGGAAAAGGTGTCAGTTCGGATTTGGATCAAAGCCATTTGCAAAAACCTCATTTTATCCAGTCAAAGATCTTATATATCTTAACAGTGTCTTTGCTTTTTGTGATGGGTTGAGAAGAGAAACAAAGTAGCTCTGAGAATGGATATCAGTAATGCCTCGCATTCCACAGATCTGTGTTTTGTGGCTTATGGTAATCTCCAACTAAAGTTATTTCTGTGGCTGGGGCACCTGTATGGTCTTTCTTCTTTTGCTGACAACGTATGAATTCATTTGCCAGACTTCCTCTACCTGGGCCATTCATAGGAGGTATTTGTGGACTTTTACACCTCCACCTGTGTACTTATGTTCTTGACACAGTAATGTTGCTCTATTACATTTATTTTCCTTTTCTTATCTGGGGTTCAACTTGGCCAAGAACAGAAAAACAATTAGTGAGGGATGATCGGACAGAATGATGACACCACATGACCCCATAATTCTCATTTCACTAGTAAATTGGGCTAAAAAATGAGCAGTTCATTAAATCCCAACACTGGGTTTATATTTTCTTTTCACGATATGTTAACAGCAACTGGATTTTTTTCCCTTTTATTTTTTTTCCCTGGAACAATGCACAGGAGTTATCTCTTACATTCAAGTGAACATGGCCCCAAAACATTTCCTGCATTAATTCCCTATGGAGAAGGCAGGATGTTTAGGAATCGTGATGTTGAGGAAAAAGGTTGGTCAAAATACTGCACCAGTCCCATGCAGAAGTGGAATAATGGTTTCAGTGATATTTTTCCATTTTTTGTAGAAAACCAAAAATAAATGCAGTTCAACTTTGTTCAGTGGTGAGCCAACAAAAATCACTTTTGCCTCTGACAGAAGTCTGTCTCAAGTCCAGGACATGTCCAGACAAGGGTGTATTTCTCACATCCCTAATCTCCAATATGAGACTAATAAATTTTTGAAAAATCTGTGCCACAGTCATTTAACACATATATTGCTCAGTGGCAAAGCAGACTGTTTGATCTTTGCTCTGAGGGTAAAGCACCATTTCAGGGTTGCTTGGCAGCTCTGTTTTCCTTCCCTTAGCAAAAGAGATGGATTCATTTAGAATTGCGGGCCGCAAAGAAGGGAGCTCAGGTGTGGCAGAAATGGCAGGTGGCTGGAGCTGACTTGACAGCAATTAAATGTACAAATCTTTGATTAGGCTTACGGGAATGGAGTCATTAGCTGCAGCAAATGGACCAGCTTGCTTTCCACTGCCTCATTAGCCATAATACTGATATTACTTTAAAAAGCCTGGAAAAAAAGCCCTCCCATACAGAATTAGGAAAGCTGAGTTTCAAGGGAAAAAAATACGCTAGTGTAAGCACTTTCTGGCCGAACAAACAGAGCCTGGCTTTTCTGGTCACTGACAAAAAAAGCCTCGTGTTTGCTGTACTGTGAGATAGCCCTGGATCCAGTGCCGCAAGCAACGATTCACAGAGATCAACAAGTTGCTCTTGGCCACTGAAATTTACTGAGGACCTCATCAGGCAGCGTCCTGCTGTGCTCCAGTTCCGAGTGCTGGTGCCTTTAACAACATCCTACCCTGCAAGCGAAGACCTTCGGTCAGTCACACAGTGGAATTATCAGGCTGGATATAAGTTGCACATAAATCTCCTAGCTAGCAGGCTTAACCCAGGGGAAGATTTGGCTTGGGCTTTATTTATCTTCCTGTAACATGACTGGTTGAAGAAGGGCTGCAATAACAACATTCTGCCATAAATTAATATCCTCCTGTCCCCAGCTCTACCCTTGCCCCTTGCTATTTCATGGAAAGTTCATCATGAAATAATCTGTACCCACGTGCCCTTTCTCTCCCACTCTTCCTTTGGCACTCTCTATCCCGCCACATTCATTTCTCCGACCTGCTAAACCAGAGTCCTCTGAACAAAATCAGAAGAAATATTTTCCTCCAGGGCCCTCATGTAGTGTTTCATGCCAACAAGTTGATGGCACAAAAGCAGTTTGGGACACAGCGAGGGCAGTGGCTTCTCGCCTCTCACATTGCTCAAGCAACTGCTAGCCCAGATGAAGCGGGGACAGAGGGAAATAACTTTTCTGATTCAGTGACAACACTGCTGGGCCACTGTTTTGCCCTCCACAGCAAGAGCAAGATGAGAAAAAAAGATGCAGCATTCTCTAGGGATGAATATTGTCCTCTCATAACACGGGACACTGAACTGTCATGCACTCATAACAACATCCCTTGCTTGCTTGTGAAGTCTGGGTTCAGGTTCTCCCGTCCCAGTGGTAAAACAAGATTGCCAGTTCCATTTCTTGCTCATTCCCATGTTTCACAGGGACCAGACACTACAAGAGAGCCGCATGTCACAGCTGACTTACCCATATGGGCACTAGGTAGAAGATTTCAGTTTCCACATAGGTGTAGTTTGAGAATCATTGCACTGTCTCCTTGCAGTAGTAGCAGCATACTTCACCTTCTTTAAGCACATTTGTTCCTCATGTGCTTTTTGATATGTAAAAGATAAATAGAAAAAAGGGACTGAGCTGAAAGGGATATTTTCTCTGAAGAAGGAAGTTCGAGTTCTGAAAGAAATATAAAATACGTGGTACAAACTCTCCTATGGAGTTGCCTCCACAGACATAGGTAACTCCACTGAAACAGAACACCCAGCCTAGCCTCAGTGTGTCACTGATTCCCAAGGCCAGGTGAAACATACCATGCTAGCTGACTAACTCACACTTCAGCTGAAAGATTCCCACCAGGGTAGTCTTTTCCAAGACCCTTACAGGGCTGACTGTTTCTTTGTGGTCTGAGATGGCATCTAAACAGCTCGCAGAATCAACAAATACAGATCAATCTCATCAGCTGTGCAGCACCACTTTTCTTTCCATGATGGTGATGTGAGAAATATGAGGTGAGATTCAGTCAACAGTGTCTTTGTTCTATTTCAGTGAGCAGTGAACTTCCATGGTGAAAGAAAGTGCTGTGAAAAAAAAATAGAGGTGGTCTTTGAGGGAGAGGAAATCCCAGCAAAGAGGGAATGAAGAAGAATAGAATAAGTTTAAGAGGAAGGAGAAAATGAGAAAAAGCTGCTAAACAGCTTCTAAATTGTTCTACTGTAGAAAATACAAGCTGCATTGCTTTTGCTTTCCTGTGTCTGCCTCCTCCGCATTTTAACGACAGTTGAGTGTCCAGCATGATGGGCATTTTTACAAGTCTTCCTCGATTCCTACCTGCTTATGGATGCATGCATTTTCCTTTGCAGACCTGACCTCGAGTAGTTTCACCCTAGAATTAGGACGTTGATGGTCCTTCACCACACCACAGGTTACTTTTTACGTGGACATTAAAGCCTCAAAATGCTCTGACAGATGCAGAAAAGAGCGACCGAAGTTACTCCCACTTCTCCTATGTTTCCTTCTCTGAGCACTTGCTTCTTCCCAGAGCAGTCAGCAGGAGACTGACTCCGCTTCAGTCACAGTTTATTGCCTGATTTCTTAACTGTAGCTGCTGTGGGGATGGCATGGAAAAGACTTTGGTGGGCTGCAATATCTGGAATTGCCACACAGAGTTTCCCTGGAGGTCATTTGTCAGCGTGATAAGTGATTTAAAAGCCTTGGAAAAGTTCAGCCTCTATGACTTATTATGGCTTTTCCATCTCTAATTTCTGTGGCTCTGAAGAAAGTGCAAAATTTGTAAACAGTGCAGGAGAAACCCTTTACAGTCAACTTTTATTTTTTTCCTTTGCTTCCCATTCACAGCAAATATTTTGGTAAAAAGACCCACTGAAACAGAAGACAAAGATTAAGCAACATCCAGAGCTGCAAGTAAAGAACTTGCAGTCCTCCACCATCGTGCTGCCCAGCCAAAAGCTGTGTCACAGCCAGCATGGAAACAGGAGGAAAATGTGTTTTCCACCATGTGTTTTGACTCTGCTCTAGGGCTTCGATGACCTGTTGGTAAAAATGCCTGTGTCCTGTCTCCATAACAGATATATCAGTTGTAAATTATCTGTCCAGTTTTGCCATTGTGAGTAGGGCCCCTGTGGGAATTGATGGTACTGTATTATTGTTGGTTTTGGCAGACAGCCTCCAAACAAAACCAGCTTCCCCACTGCCAGGGAGGGGACAATGCTGGTGTGGGGAATATTTCTATTTTGGGGCTGTTAGGTGTTTTGGGAAGAGATGGAGATGGGGTGCCAAGCTCTCCAGTGGGTGCCCTATGCCAGGCAGGACCTGCCTGTACCTCTGCCAACTCCCTGCCGTGCCGCTCCACGTCCTGTTACACGTGGTGGGAGCCTTGGAGCGGGGAAGCGAGGTAATTTGTAGTCATGTTACATTTCCTACTTCAAAACTGTTTTTACAACTATTGGCCCAGCCTGCCCCAGGAGTGCTGGCCTCCGCAGCGGGCTGTGTTGTTTCATTTCTGTCAGCAGTGGGTCTTTTCTCTCTGCTCCTGCAGGAAGGCTTTTGTTTCATGTCTTTCCTCCCTGCTGCATGCTGTGTCGGCCAGGCAGCCTGCCACGTGCTTGAAAGCCTCCTTCCCACCCTTCTGCCCTGCACGGCCACAGCCCTCCCTCTCAGCTCGTCCTGCAAACACTCATTAGGGGCTTTGGGTGCAGATGCTCAGGACCTGCTCCTGTGTCTGACCGCAACGTGTTGTGTGATAAGAGGGTGGACACCTGGACAACGGCCAGTCCAAGCATTACATTACGGCCCTCTCTCTTAGGCTGTTTACTTTTGTGACAGTTTCTCCTTTCAATTCTCATGTCTGCAATGTTGATCTAGGAGGGTGGCCATCTGGATCTCTGCCTCCACGCCAACCCCGTCTTTGTCCCATCTTCGTCTCCACCTCTTCATTTCTCTGACAACCAATTCTGCTAAGTTTTGCTCCAGCCGCTCCCCATATTGAGTTTGCCACAGCTGAGGGGACCCAGCTTTCATTTCTCACCCTTGCTTTTTGCCCTCCTCAGGTTAGACTGACCACAAGGATCACACAGAGACTACCTCGGCTCTGTGCCACGGCAGTGGTTACAGACAAATCAAGACTAATCCTGAGCTGTTAACAAACTGAGACCCATCTAACTCTCAGTTCAAAAAATGGACAAAGCCTATAGCAAGGGATGTGAAGGGAATGCACACACTCGCTTTATTATGAGGATTGCCATCCCCCGAGAGACCATGACCTCGGAGACACTGCCTCCATCTCACAAAGGGTTTGAGCAGAGCAGAAGTATCCGACCTCATCTGAGACCCAAGGGTCTGGGGTACTTTCAGAAAACATTGCCTCAAGTCGAAAAAGCAGAGAAAAATCTGCATGAGTTTTTTCTTTTCTGTTTTCTTCCAAAAATTTTTCTTAGAAAAAAGAAGCAGCATTTCAGCCTGCCAGATCCAGCTATTCTCTTAAGTCCTCAGCTGGCCTCTCCATGGGTTTTGCTGCCAGGGTCCTGGGCTCATGGGAAGTGTTGGTGGAACATCTGCACCATGGTGTGGAGATACACACACTGACTGGGACCGAGCGAGAGCTGGAACTCACGAAAGTACAACTCTATCAGCATGGCTCCATGCCCAGCCTAATTAGACCTGCCAAGAAGGGCTAATTAGCTAGGCTCGGTGCCACACTGATGTGACTACACCATTTTCAAGAACCAGCAAGCATCATGTGCAGCTCACTTTAGCATGGAGATGCCGTGTGAAGCTGGACAGAGTACATATACTCACCAGCCTTTCCTCTCCAGCATGAGCACGCTGAGCTTGTAAGAGCCAACTGCACATCACTTTGTGTTCATTTTGTGGTAAGGGGTTTTGCAGCAGGACTGAAGCTTCATGACACCCACGGTGAAAGAAAGAGCACTAGATCTTCTCTTTTGCTGGCGAGGAAAGCCAGAGCACACGGAACATGAGAGGCTTGCTGGAGTTCCCCGAGGGAGCCCGCGGCCGGTCTTGTCTCGCAGCCCAGCCTGCCCGCCTCTCCCTTCCCTGCCCACGCCCGCCCTGCCCGCCTGCCCGGCGGCGCTTGGCTGCCTTCCCTCACCTCCGCCGCAGCCGCGGCCACTCCTGCAAGGCTCTCGCAGGACCGCACCGAACGTGCTTTGGGCCCTGCTCAGGCCTTTCGGAGGATCCCTTCCCTGCCTTGACGAACAGTCACACGCTGTATTTTTCCCCTGACCTCTGCTGCCGTACAAAATACTGTCTGCAGCCTCTCATGCTTTGGGGGGACACTTGCAGGAGGGCACTGGTTCCACCGTGTCTGCGGTTCCCCACAGCCATAGGAGGGTGGAGAAATCTGCTCCTAAGGTGCGTAAGAAGGTAGTGAATCATAGGAGCAGCAAGCTCTTGTTTACCAACACCTCGCTCTGCAAAGATTTCTTTAACACGGTAATTTGTGAGATAGCTAAAGTCTGGTTTCCAGCTGAGACAAGCTAAGCCCTGTGCTCAGCTGGGGGAAAGGTTCCTCTTGGCTAACGTAGTGAGGACAGTGACCATGGAGCACGATGGCCCCAGCTCCTCCTGTGGATAGGACCTTGTGCAAAAGACACACACACACACACACACGGAAACACAGGCACACACAAACACAAATACAGAGGAAAGGCTCCTAGAGGAAAGGCTCCAGAAGTTGTCCCTTTATTTCCCAGGTGCAGCTGACAGTTTAGCAGGGCTAAAATAAATGAGAAGGAGTGTATGGAGGTAGTAATATTCCTACCTTTGGACCATCATGTCGAAGTATAGTGAGAGGAAAGTGTGGGTTATGCACGCACAGAAATACCATGACATATATTACAGTGCTGCATAATGCAAGCAAGCGTAGCAGCAACTTGTTACCCTGACTGAAGGCTACAGTGTAATTAGTGTAATTACAACGCCGCTGGCTGAATTCACTCGAGAAGTATGGCATTCTCTCTGCCCTACAGGGTAATGCATAATCCCAAATACTTCATCAGCTGAAAGCGAGCTCTGAGACACATTCGAGCTGCAATGCAGTCTCACAAGCCAGGGTTTTATTTAATGGTATTTGTCCCCAGCTCTCCGGAGGATCCAGTTGGTGCCACCGATACCTTTACTCGCTTTATCACTTTTGGGGAGAGATTGTGACACTTCCTCTTTAGGGGAGTTGCAAGTGGGTCAGGGCCACAGGGCCACAAGCAGCATCAGCTTCCTGCATGCAGGGCGCCGTGAGAGAGCAGCAGTGCTCAGCTGGCCCACAGCTGGGCTGTGCCAGAGGAGCCCAGCCCCAGAGCTGCTGCCCTGCTGTAAAACAATAACTATTCAGGGTGGCTCCAAGACCGGGTCAGCCATAATGCCTTCCTTACAGAACTAGTTGGACCTTCATCAACTGCTAGTTTTCATCTCCAGCTCTGCTCCCTCATCACCTTCCGCCCCACAAACATACTCTTCTGTGAAACTTCACCTCGCTTCCCAATAATTAATTAATTAATTCCCAATTTTTTTTTTTTCCTAAAGAGCAGTAGGAATAACTGCCTTTTGAATTCAGCACAGAAAGGCTACAATTACAAGAAGTGTTTTGGGTTGACAGGAAATTAAACTGTATTTTCTTGGTAAAACAATAAAACCCCCAAATTCCAGTTTGGATCAAGCAAAGTGTTTGGTTCAACCTGAAACAAAACACTGCATTTTTGTGTTTAAACTTTTCACCCCTTTTTATTTATTGCAGGCAGGAAAACCTCAAAGCAAAAACAAATGTTTCAAACCAAAAAGTTGAGCTGTTTCCCTTTGAAATCATCACATTGCATTGACTGCAATTTCTCAGAATCACCCTCTTTGTCTTTGGCTGAAACTCTTTGCTAGATTTCAGGCTTAATTCACAAAAAGTTTTTCACAACACCAACCAGTATCCCAAAGATTTCACCTTGCCCCACTTACCTATTATTTGAATTCACATCCTGAAAAAATTTGGAAAAATAATGCTATTTTGCCAACAATATTCTAAATGCCAATGCCCTTTCAAAGCCATGTTGTCAAAAACGCACTGGTCTTCTCTTCATAATAAGTCATGCAGGGGTTGAAAGAGAGAAGGGGTCTTGCCTTTGGTTTGGTCCTTATGTGCCCTGAAGGCAGGGCCAAAGAGCAAATGTCAGCCTCTGTCACTGGTCTCTGCAGGCTGCAGCCGGGATCCTGTGGCTGAGCTGGCCAGAGTGCCACTTCACACTGGGCATGAGGCAAGTGGGATCCAGCTGTGTGGTGCCGGGAACTGGGTGCATCTGGAAATGATCTTCAGACTTAAGTCCAGGAAATAAGGAGCTATTCACCCAGTCCGCTTTTGTCTTCCACTGCTCATCAGCCAGTGGGAAAGTTTAACTGTATATGGGGTTTTTCAGGCTTAAAATCTGTCTATGTCTTATTTGTCTATAAGGAATAGAGGGAAAATAGCCTCTTGATTTGTTTTATTATTTCTATTTCTAATTGCACACGAAATAGCAGAACAGGGAATAGGTTTGGCTTTTGACCCTAAAAGACTTTAGGGCAAAGATCCCATCTGTTGTGCATTTTCACTGAACCTATTCACCATTTCTGGTAACATCTGGATATGTTAATGCTTTAAAGAGTGGAAACAGCCTTTAACATGGATATCTCTGCCTCTAAGCAAAACTGTGTCTTCCTTATCCTTATATCTCTGCTGAATCACCCAGATCATAAAACAGTTATAAAGCTGCCTGGTCATAAGCAGATATGCCACAGAATGAGAGGTGAAAAGGAGGAGCAGAAGTGAAAGAGTTAAAAAAATGCTACGGCCTCTCCCAGTGTTTTATTGGGTGGAGTGTGTAAAGGTTAACGATTTCTAAATATTCAGGAGTAATAAATGATCTGAGTAGTTTTCTGGCGGTACCTCATGTTCTCAGAGAAACAAATGCTTCAAGGATATGCACCATTTCAGAAGAATGTGACAGAGAGAGGGAGAGATTTATTTTAAAAACTTGTGATGATCTGTCTCATCACTGATAATAAAGGCACAGGTTCTTTCCACCCAGAAATACCACCAGGTAAACAATGAAGTACCTTGGGATTTTTGTTTCTGAAAAGTTTAAAATTATTTTATATGAAGGTTTTCTGTTTCCTTCACATGCATCTTCAAAATTCTCCCTTCCTCCATAGTCTTTCTCCTTCTCCTTGAATTGGCAGCACGCTGGGTGTTATTCCATTCCACGGTAAAGAAATCAGCTGTAAGGATCAAATGGGAGTAAAAAATCTTTCAGATATTTGAAGTGTAATCACTCTTGTCCCCAGCTGCAGGGGAGTGGGGAGGGCTGACTTAGGTGGGAAGATAATTGTGTTTGCAGCTATCCCACTGCCAAGCTTGGATGAAACCAGTCAAGCACTGAAGAAGCTACCGAGGGAGTCAAAGAGAAGACATCCCCAGGCTGAGCTGTTGAAAACACTTTTTCTTACTTCCATGACAAAAGGGAAGAAGACTCTTATCTCTTGTACACCATTTACCTCAGGAGTAGATTAAGGAAAGAGCCAAAGAGCGTGGGAGGTCAGGTTAAGACCTGGAATGGAGAGCAGCACTGGCTATCCCTCTTCTCCTGCTTTTGAATGTGAGGCTAAAAAGGGGGCAGGAAAAGGGATGCAGCCTGTGGCCAAGATAAGCGTCAGTAACATGATTCATAAGTGATGAGGCAGCAGCAGTAGGAAGCAGAACACATGGGTAAAAGCAGCTCCTGGGAGGAAGGGCAGAGGAAGGTTTACCTCCCACAAAATAGGAGCAAGAGTAATGTGAGGATGGGTTGAAATAGGAATCTCAGGGCCTGGCTGAGATTGTAGGAGAGGTGCAAGTGAGTATATGTGTTTATTTATTTTAACCTGGCTGACACCTGGGCACGTGACGAATGGAAAACCCACAACCAGAGAGCTGATGCTTTGGCAGATCATACCCCCCTTGAGTGAGCAGGACCTGGTGACCCTGCTGGCATTCACACAGGGATGCTATCTTTTAGCAAGCCCTTCTCAACCATGAGCAAGCAAGACTGGGGTTTCTTACATGGCAAAAGGGAAAGCAGGAAAGGCCTTCTGAAGATTCAGGGAAACCTGGATTAAGTCACTGTGGTTAATTATGCAAACATTAGAGAGCCCAAGTTAGATCGGTATCCATGGGGAAGGACCCCTGCACATCAGATCTTAGCCTGTTCTCTGCCAGTTCCAGTCTTTCATTCACCTCCAAGTGCACTCACACTGTGTACATTGACCTAGATTGGTGCTAAGTACTGTGACGATGATCTGCTTCAGTACATGCTGCACCATGGGTGTGACAGCGCCCCTGGCTCTGCAGACATCCCTTAGGGTCACGCCAAGTTCACCCAGCTGCTGCTGGCAAACCCTTGGCTGAAGATTTAGTGAAATACCACAGGATCAGCCCCACTTCTGACCAAACCCTTACCTGTTGCTGGTGCGGCAGGAGGAGCAGTGAGGGACGTCAGCCAATTAGCTCCCAGCTGCAGGTCCCCATGAGGGTCTTCTCATGGCAAGAGAACCAAAAACTGTTTTCAGGGGGGTTTGTTGGGACAACAAATCTACCTATGACCTCACAGATCCCTCAGAAAACTTAAAAAAAGGCAACCTCTTATACAACACTGCCTTTTAGCAGAAACTGTGTGACTGGCACTGAAATGTGTGTGGTGGGATAAACCCTTCCCTGTGCGCTCTGTGCAGGTTGGTCTGCTAGAACAAGTCCATGGCTGAGTGCTCTGTGCATACCTCTCTTGGGTAACAGCTGGGCTGAGGTCCAAGGAATCTGTATAAAACATGCTCAGGACTGCTCAGCCAATTAATCTTTTGTAACTTGTGGGGGGAAAAATGGCATGTGATCGTGTAATTAATGGTTGGCTCCTAAGGTGTGTGCACTAATTAAGGTTCAGGCCTATAGTTGCTCAGCAACTGTGTTTGCAGCATTTTCTACCACTGAAATGCTTGACTTTATGGCCTGAATAAATGCTCTTTCAGGCCATTTTGTGTGTCAGTATTCCTCAGCCAAGAAGGGCAGAAGCGGACAGAACAGGCAAATGGCAGCCTAGAGCACCCTCTGTCCATGTTGGCCAGGGTGAGTGAGACCTCTGACTTTCCCATCCAGAGCCCTGCCCTGAGTGCCGGTAGGAAGCCATGAAAGGTTGTTGTGCCCTTCAAGAGCTCATGCTGCTGGAGAGGCAATGCCTGCCCAGTGTGTTCTGCAGGCCGTCGCTGACAGCAGGAGAATGGTGGTACCAAGGGTTTGGGGGTCTCTTCCAACACCACTACAGAGAAGCAGTCTTCTGTCTGAGCCTCTTCAGGCTTGTTTCTTTTTGTCTTTGCCCATCACCTTCAGCCTGTCATTGTTTCAGGCTTGTCTTCTCCTCCCCGCTGATTTCTCTCAGCCCTCAGCCAACTTGCTGATTTTCTCCCTTGTTCATCTCAGGTTCCTTTGACCCTCCCCTCCACACATCCCTCTCCCTCAATTCCTTGGAGTCAGCAAATGGAGAGGGGTACGGTGCACACTGAAAGGAGGCAGGAAACATCCAGAGAGACCCATGGTGAGCCTAGCACATCCTGTGCCCACGACTGCAGTGAAGTGTGTGTTCCACCCTTCCTTCCATGGGGAGACATGCTCTACGTGGTCAGAGTCCTTTGCTGCCAGCGGTCTACAAATCATTTTTCAAAGGTTTGCAACTTGGCCAAACTCAGTGCAGATTATCCTGGGCACAGCAAAAGGTATATTTCTGCTTCAGAGGCCCCCTCCTGACAGATTTCAAGCCTTTTCCCCATCTCTTGTGGGAGTGCAAGCACTTCAGGAAGAAAAGGTTCACCAAGATGCAATACAGAATCTTCCATTAAACTCTCAGAAGTCCTTGAAACAGGGTAGCAATGTCACAGACAGACACTTGACACGAAAAAGGTCAACTTGCTCTTTAAAAGCCCAGTGGTGTAGTGAAACCAAATAAAATCCTGCATTATAATGTGCAATGTGAGGGTAGCTGGGCATTGTTCTCGAGGTATCAACACACAGGGTAATACCAACTGAATTCATACCAAACTGAAAGACATTAGGTGGAACTGAAACTGAGAATTGCACACGGCAGCACCAAGGTCTAAAATGGGATGGACCTTGATGGATGGATCTGTTGATACATTGACAAACACAGCACATAAACTCCTCCCTAGATTTCATTTTCATTCTTTACATAATTTGCTGAAGTTTAATCAAAAAAAGACACTTTTGTCACCAAAACCCTGAACAGCCCCAACGACCAGTCGCCCCACTCGCCCCACTCCTTGTGCTGGGCCACAGCCAGGGACATGCTGCCACTGTGGCTCCCAGGAACAAGCACGTGCCGGAGGGTAAGTTTCCCTTGTAACTGTCAGTGGACTGTACAGCCAACATTTTATACCTACGGAGAGTTTTGTGAACTGAATTGCAATACCTTTCTGCAAAGTTATTGCAAAGCTCTTGGACACTTTGAACTGGAAATTCGTTGTGAGAAATGAATGTTCGGATTTTTTTCCCCCTGTCCTCTCAGGTGCTGTTGGTGCTTGCCCAGCTCGAACAAAGTACAGTCTGTACTTATTTTTATTGTTGAGATGTACTCATTGAGGTTGTCTGTCAGACTGCTCGTTTCAAAGGACATTCCCACGTTAAAAATTAATAGATAAAATAACCCAGGTCATTCATAATTATTTCATTCAATTCCAGCCTCCTACTATCTATGCTGTTTTATACAGCCTGATTTAATGGAAACTCAGAATTTTGGAACACAGAATGGAAAATTTTACCATCAACAAGCTGATTATGATTTCATTTACTTTACCCAAACTTCATTTACTTTGAAATGATCAGTCACGATTTCTCTGGTTAAGAATCTAATTGGATATTACAAATGTTATCAAATGACACAGAATATAGCCAAGAAATGCATCGTGATGCCTATAAAAAAACCTGCCTTTCTATGTGTTCAGAGGCTTGGGGGAAGAGCTTTAAGACAGGATGAAGGTATTTTAAAATTAGATTTTACTTTTGAAATCCTCTTCACCTTATCACAAATGTGATGAAATTGTGTTTCAGCTGTCATTATATGCCTGCATTTTACCACTAACTACACCAGGTCATTACAAGAGTTCTAAGGTGTATGCTTGAGTATGTTGTTGCTGATTACATACCGAAATGTCATTGTTCCATCCAAGTGGGCAGTCATTTATTTGGAGGCTCTTTCATTATGATAAGACAGTCTGGTGGAAATACCTGAGATGATCTATTGCTTAAGTTCATGTGCCTAAATTAATTCTGTTGGCTTCTCAAAAATCATTGTCCTAAATACAGAATTCAGTGAATACAGGAAGGCTGGAATTTGCTATGTAAATGAATCTAAGTGCTAAAAATCTCACCCATAGTCAGCCAAATCCTAAGTTCTTTCCTCTAGATTCTTTTTGTTGTTAATGAAGAGAAAATCCAATCCTTCCAGAGGGAAATTGCTTCCAGTTGTATTTAATGCTTATCTTTGGATAAGAGAAGTGTTTTCTCAAGTTGCAACTCTCTTTCCCCCTCCCTTCCTCCCTCCCTCCCCCTCCATTGATGATGGAAGAGATGCCTAAATCTTCAACATCCAAAGTCACTTGGCCTAAGTTCCGTGCTTAAACATGTGCATACTCTGGCTTCAGCCCGGTTACTCATCTGGGTGAAACCACAGTCAAGCTCAGGCACCTGCTTGTTCTGGAAGGGATTTTTCCCCTGTACTTGGCACTGGTGAGGCCCCACCATGGGTACTGTGTCCTGCTCTGGGCCCCTCAGTTCAGGAAGGACATTGAGGTGCTGGAACAAGTCCCGAAAAGGGCAGTAAAGGGTCTAGAGGGGAAGTGATTCTGTGAAAACCTATGATGAGAAATACGGACATATCTTTTAAGTGAGAGGCACAAGTTTCTTCCCATCCTTTGTGGGAAAAGGCAGTGAGACCTCGGCCCTTTATTTCTTCTACTGGCTCCCGTACCCAGATGTGTTATGTGTGAAAGTGCAGGTCTTCCTGTCCAGCAGGAAGAGCAAGTTCCAATCAACATGGGATGCAAATGGATGCAAATTATGCATTTATCAACCTCAAACACTTTTCCATGAAAATAAGGCAACACACACACCCTTGCTGTTGCAGAGTGGTTTGCAGCTCAGTCTTCAGTAGATGTGCAGAGCAGAACTTTCCGAATTACTAAGTGATGCTTGTCTCCAAATGTCTTTGAAGAGTATTATCTTTGATCACTTTTCAGCTGCAGCTCATATTTCACAAGTCTGGGAGAGATAGTTTTTTCTGAACCTACTTACATAAGTTGCTGGATTTTTGCAATTTATACTTCTTTGCCAAGGAAGATTACCCTCTCAGTAAGCAAGCAATGGTCAATTGATTTCAAGAGCAAATCCTGTTGGTACTTAAGACAGAAATGATTAGACCCCTTGTTACCAAAGTTCCAAGGTCAAGTCGTCATCAAATATGACTGATTACATTTTCTAATGGTTTTTCTATGCTCATTAAAGTGCATTCAAATATTCAGAATCACCTCTGATCATGACATTCAAAACCCGCTCTGATGGCTCCTGACAAGCAGAAATGTATTCTCTAATCTTTAACCACATAAACAATAGATAACTGCTTGTAATTGGGTTCAAATTGATTTCAGGTGGCTTCATAGAAAAGCAATTTCTACAACAGATTAACCTTTTAATTAATGTTTATTAAGGATATTACCAGGTGCAGGAATCCTCCTAAAGCAGAAAATTACACTTCATTGACATTCATTTATGATAAAATAGTTAATCCATTCCCAGGTCATTATTCATGTATTTATCATCATTTCTTGCTTTTCAGGAAAACGCCATAAAGTCTAATTAACTATTGTAACACTGGATGTTTTAAATTCATTGTTCCTTATTGAATAGAGGAATGGGCATATGAAGATGTCCTTTGGCACAGGTTTTTTTGGAGAAGGAGCCAGCACCCTCTACCAAGTGGGACTATGGTTGTTCAGCTATAACATCAGCCTTCTCTAAAAGCTTGTGGATACCTGATTCATGAAGGAAATGCAAACACATGGAGCACTCTGTCAGAGTTCACATACCGTAAAGAACTTCATCCACAGATGAAAGATAGACTGTTCTACTGAGAGGAATGCAACCTGGCCTACAGAGGCATTTCTTTACCATGTTTGTGGTACATTAATGCCTCAGTGACTGAGTGTCTGAATCCAGATTGCAAGGAAAGTGATTTCTTAGATACATTTGGAAATTTGCAACTCTAACTGAGGTGTGAGGTGATCCACCTGAGGCTGATGGTGATACCACCTCTGGATCCATCACTAACTCTAAATTAAAAAAAAAAAAGGCCAATTGTTTTCTGGATATGTCTGTAATACTGTATTTAAAAGTGTCAGTCGCTGGCCATGGTGTTCAGCTGCGTGCCGTGGAGAGGGATGGCCCTGGCTGATATAGATGTAGACCAGCACATACCATTTGGCTTTGGGGCCGGGATCGGTCCCTGACCCTCTTTCCTGTATTGTTGTAGATAACAACTCTGTGGCCACTACCAATTTGCTGCTGCCCAAACGCTTCCTGCAGCCTCAGGCCAATCTTTGGACGAAGAAATTGACAAACCTTGTTTTCTCAGGGGGTTGATTTATTTTATTTTGTTATAATTGTGGAAGGAGTCACTCCCAAGTATTGTACATTGTTTCTCTACCCATGGCTTCAGTTCAGCATGCTATATACACAATTCAGGCACTAACTAAAATTTTTTTCCTGAAAACTTCTCATTGTTCCACAGTGTGCTTACCATTCTGTAAAATTATGTCAATTAAAAATTAAAAGTTGCAGAAGTCTGTTAGTTCTTTCTAATGATAAAGCTTGTAATTTTCAGTGGAAAGCTTTGTTCAGCTACTGGTGGCGTATGTTTTCCTTTCAGCATCCTTTCTTACCTTCTCAGCTCTGTTATCACTATTTCATGGGATAATATAAATGTATTTTAAAAAAATACGGGAAGGTTTATGCTTGGTTTCAGAGAAGTCCTGGGCATACATGGGCAAAGACTCTTACCCAGAAATGGGAGAACTTGGTCAGTATCTGGCTAGAGCATTTCTTCCAGAAGGCAAGGGCTTTTCCACCAGGAGAGTCAGACTGAATTTGGAACATCAGAAGCCACATCAGAAGATGCTTGCAGGAGCTGACAATATTCTTCACATCCCTTTGTGACTGATAACTACCTGGAAACCTCCCAGCAAGTGTTACCTTTTCTCTGTTATCTCGGCAGGGGTATCCTATAAATTTCACTGAATATGCATTACTGGAGGGATATCAAGCACACAGACAAGCTAATCACAAACCAGAACAAGCCATAGAACTTTTCAGGGTTCTCCTACAAGTGTCTTAGAAGCTCAGGCAGAGGAGATCCCATTTTAGAGGTTATCTGAAATGTATATAGAATTATATATACATATATCTTCCTAAATTTCAGTACTTGGGTATATCTACTTACTAGAAAGATTTTCATACTGAAATAAACTGTAAGGGGGCTGGTAGCACTTTTGTACTTGTTTTAAATAGGTTTTCTGATGCTACAAAATTCTATTGACTTCCTAAAGAGTCCTATTTTCAACCAGGTTAAAATTATATTCCTCCTACCATTTCCATTCAGTTTTCTGATTCTTGAAAGTTTGACAATTTTTTTTTTTAGATATCCCAGAAATACGGAGTTAATTTTCATCCATTGAAACACAAAGGAGAGTTATTTTTCTCTTTGTTAAACTTATCTGAACTGCAACAAGAGCAAAGTGAACTCCTCTGCAAGACTTACACAAGACCACTTAAATAGCACAAAGGAAAAACATCTATGAAGCTGCATTACTAGGCTCTGCTTAACAATATGCTGCTTCCTGATTAATATAATTCAACTGTAATGCATGAATAAATTGTAATTTAGATGATTGCATGCATGTACTATCGTATCAAAGCTAAAATGAGATACTTAGATAATCATAGCTTTCTCTTTTTTTGTACTTTTTTTTTTAATTCACATCTTTCTTCCTTCTAACAAGGGGATTTGTATGTCATACCTTATTCAAAGATTGTCTGCAAAGGCAGGGCTAGTTACAAGGCAGAACACTGACAAATCAGGGGGAAAGGGCTACATAGGCACAGATGCAGCCAGCTTTTTGGACAACCAGAAGCATGTTATAACCTGTTAAGCAAAAAGAGAAAGGAAAAGTGAGCTGCTGTTAAGGCACCACCCTGGGACACAAGAGAGCTGGATTCAAGTGCCTTCTGTGCAAGAAAATTCCTCTGACTCATCAGACACGTGCTTTCTGCGGTGGTTTGTGAGGCAGCAGCCCCAGGGAGAACTGAAGTAACACATCTAGGCTTTGAGAATCTGTGAGCCTGGTTGAATACCTTTGCAGGGCCCAAATATATTGCAGTGTCCTGGAACCAAGCTCAGAGATTGTCCATCCTTTACTGCTCTCGTTCCGAAGAATCAGAAGTTATTTGGACATCAGAGCCTGGCAGTACTGCAGGTACTCAAACAGGGCTTGGTGGCAGGGCTGAACCATGAACAGGCACCAGGGATGTAAACTCATCGACCCTGTAGCTGATGAGTATTTTCACAGAGGGAGAAGTGACATAAAGAACTGGTGAAGACCAATTACTTAATGGAAACTTCCAATGTACTACATTTGTTTTTCAAGCACAGGATCTGTAGTTCTCAGATAACAATATTGATTGTATGGGGAAAAAACGTCATAAGCCTAAACTGATGCTCTTTATACATTTATTTTGGAATGGCTGCCAACTGGTTGGTCATCAAATTGTTGGGAAGGCTGCAAGAAACATGATGATGATGATGACGAGGAGTAGGTTACAACATAGCAGGTAGCATTGGGACGGCTCTTGGCTTGGCCAGATAGGAGATATTTCAGCTGAAGAAGTTGTTGACATAGGACATCATCTTGGGGAAAATGGCTTTAATTTAGTTAAATGTCATTAAATTTTTTGTGATGTTATAGCAAATACTCCAGTTGTGTGTGCATATTATACTTGTGGTTTGCCAGGCACTCTAGACATGGTATCATTACAGAGAGAACCACAAAAATACTTCAGATTCTTTGGAAAACTGAAGAGGAGAAAAAAACCTCAAGAGCTCCAAGAAGAGGGAAAAAAGAGATAAAGAAAGAATAGGCGGTTTGTTATCCATCCTGTTCTTGGAAACTGAACCAATGGGGATAAGACAACAAGGGCGCATATTTATAAAGCACAATAAAAGGCCTCTGTGCAGCCATGTCTGTGCAGAGCAGATGAGCAGTGGAGTTCTGGGAAGAATTACATAAGGCGTCTTGTGTACACGTGCCCGTGAACACAGAAACCCTCATTTGCGCACACACCCGCAGTGCATGCCCAGATGATGCCCCTCTTCACATGAGAAACCTCTCAGTCTCAGTCAAGAAACTCCACAAACACTTCAGATGCCACATGTGAGAAGTCCTGTTTCCTATAGTGCCAAACCACCCGAGTCATAAGCACCCTGAGAGCAGGACTGTGAGCAACTTTTCTCAGAAACAAGGCTATTTAGCCTGGCTTCAGCTCAAGAAAACCAAGAGTAATTATACACAGACATTTAAGTGGATGTTGTGGACTTGACAGACTGGAAGAAAGGCAGCTTATATGCACATCTATTCAAGAGTACTGCAAATTAGAGAATCTGCTAGCAAGATGCTTTCAGATGGGTTTGTTGTTTGTGTCCGTAGCAGCTTGCCATGTGTCCCATCTGCAGTTCACACAGCATCCAAAATCTCAGTGCAAGTCTTGTGTCCAAGTAATAACTAGGCTGCAGCTTCTCTGAGAGCTGAATTTCAACAATTAGAACTATTTGGACACCTCAAAGCTCTTGCACTCTCATCCCCTCTCGTATTCCTTCTGTCCAGCCTTTAATTATTCTGTTGTGCTGACTACCTAGCACAATAATTCCTTCATCTCAGCCTTCAACCTTATCTCTGGTATACGAATATTGTCTGGATATGCCATTCCAAAGGTGCCCTGTTACACATCCATTTTCTTCTTCCTCTCTTGTACAAGCTTCCACATCTTTAACTGTCTTCTTGACAGATGCAATGATCTGTCCTAAAACAGTTCTTGATCTTCTTTACAGCTTTCACAAAGTTATCCTCTTTTTCCCCCCTGATTTTTCAGAAATAGATGATCAGTGATGTGTGATGAGATGACGCTAAAGAATCTTGCTTTTTCCCTCTGTCTGTCTGTGTGACCCATAAGTTTTCTACTCTGTCCTCTTGTCTTTAGATGTCTTTAGCAACAGAACTCCTCTGCCATATTGCATTCAGCTCCATCTTCTATCTCTGCTAACCTCTACATAGGGACAAAGCCCGAGTCTCTGTCCACACCAAACTCCTTCCACATGCGTAACACCCCATCCATGTTGCAGAAGCAAATGAGAAGGACATGAGCGTTTCTGTTGGCACCCCCAAGATCACTGCCACCTGCACTGTCTAATGAGATCTGAGTCTCAGCTCCCTCCGACTATCAGCATTTCCCAGCATGATACCCTGTTCATCCAGGAGTTAATAGGTTTGTATACTCATTAGTTAGGCTCAGAGTTAGAGAGCTGTTTATACTGCCAGTTGGCTACCCCCTCTTATCTGTATAATACCACCGTACAGTCTTCCAGGCCCTACAAGTGCTTCTGTGTTGTAGCCCCTGGCCCCTTTCACAGCCCAGGAATATACCTCTGGTCCAGAAGTGTGAACGTGTTTTTAAAGTGCTTCCTCTGAGCAGCCAGGGCTGATTGTAACAGGCCAGCATCAGATTCTTGGAAAATAAGAGTGAGCTTTTAAAGCACCGCCAGACCATAGCTGGAGATTTGAGCTAAGTGTTTAGTTTTTGGATATAAATGAGCATCTTTGTCTTACACTGAGAGTTTTCCGTAAGAACTGCAAATTTTCACCTCAGTGTCTTAGCAACCTCCCAAAGCATAGCCTAAGCAGTGAAAACACCATTCACAGAGGAAACCAGTCACCTAACCAGGTAGAACTCACCTGGCCAGCTGTAGGTATCTGAAACAAAATCATTTTTTTCATAGTCAGTGGAGGAAAATATGCACTTATAGGGTGCAAAATATGCGGCATTCATTAGCATGAGACAAATTTTGTCTTACAACAATCTATTTCTCTTAGAGACCCGCAGGAAGAATGACAAAATGATCAACTTAGACTAGAAGGAGGAGGCAAAGAAGATGCTGGTGTGGCACAGGAGAGTGCTGGGCAGTAGAGTGTGACACTTGCTGTAAAGGAGTTGCAAGGCCCTCCACACACTTAGCTATTATACAGGCCGTGAGTAATTGTCCTGGCTACTTTCCCAGGCTCTTGCTGTGGGTGGTCTTGCCCCACAGCGTGGATGGCAGATCACAGTGTCCCCCAGACAGCTGTGCTGGGAGCGTGGGGTCACAGGGCAGGAGGAGACGCCCAGTGCAGCCCTATGAAAGGGTGCGGGGCTGCATCCTCCTTGCCTGGGTGCTGGGGCAGGAGCCATCAGAGTTGACATCCCCTCCACAGAGGGCAATTCACACAGATTTTTACTTTGCATATGAAGCCAAAAAAACAGACTCCCTGTGCTGCAAACTGCTTCAGGCACTTTCTGTCTTTCAGTGTTAGCTTCTCTGAAGGATATTCTAAGATAAGGAAAAGAAGTGTAACTAGCCAGACCATTTCTGCACACTGAGCGCAGTGCGGGCCTGACACAGAGATGCCCAGGTCCCATGCACTTACTGACTGTTAGCTGCAGCCAACACAAACCCCATGTGCTGCTTGGAGTTTGTTTTTTTATCACACAGGCTGGAGAGAGGAGTTCAGTCACTTGCCTGGAGCTTGACTTTAAGGAGCAGCTGCAGGAAAAATGAAGCGACTGTACCATAAAAAATCAGCTAAAGCCAACAGCACAAAACCAAACCACAGGATATGGGTAGTGCACTTGAGAATGCTAAACCAGGGGAATCAACTCACTGAAAAATCAAACAGCAACATACCTTTAGAAATAGTAGCTTTTACTTTGATCTCTTCTCTAATACACATCACAGGTGCTTCAACCAATTGATTTCTCGGCTAAATGTCCTGAACCCCAACAGGTCGAGCAGAGTGGGTAGCATTTGGCCAGGCAGGAATGATTAACCAGGTGACTTCAGCTGCAAGGGCTGACATCTGACAGTAGGAAAAACAGATGTGGAAGAAAGAGCCTAGTGTTCTCAATCTAAAATACTGGCTCTGTTCTTCCTGGGGCGAGCAGTTAAAAAAAATCAGAAGCAAAAGTACGCATGCTAAAGCTAATTTCATGGCTGAGAAGGGTCAGATAGCCGGGCCTCAATCCTAGGCAAAGGTCTTCCCCTGAAGATTTTTGATAGGCAGAGGTTTGTCATTTGGTTTCCAGCTCCACTGGCTTCCTCTCTCCATCAATTTCCCTGACACCATAAGTGTCCGAGGACTGTGCTCATTGTCTGAGTGCGCCGAAGGTCTACAAGGCTGACGGTGAACCGAGCAGCTGCAAACATACAAATTCCTTCCTTACAGGAACACAGGATAGAGATCAGGATAAAATGTTGACTTTCTGAAGGCAAGTAGCCCTATCTTCCTTAATCCAGCTGCCCAGCTCAGACCCTTGCAAAAAATGCCACAGATTTTTTTACTTTCTATTACACTAGCAATTAGGACTTGACAACTGGAGCTATTTCTCTGCAATAAAACGTTTGTCAACAGGCCATAATGGGTGTTCTTTGTCTCTAAGTGATTAAGGTTTAGACAACATTGGCTTCAAAATGAAAATAGATGTGGCAACTTCACCAATTTCATGTGAAATTCACTCACTGCAGAGAATTTTAAGTGTGCTTTCAGATTACAACTGAAATCAGGTTTTAATGTTACATACATGTTTTGGGACTAACTGAATATCAGTATTTTCAGTAAACAAGGGAACTAGTCTCCACATTCTAGGAATTACCATTCAGTATTCATTCTCATGCTGTAAATCTTACCCAACCAGGAAAGAGAAATTATTTCAAGTTACACAAATGGCAGGTGAACATTAGAAGTCAGATATTAAATTTGCTCATATCTAACAGGTTTAATGAACGTTTACTAGTATTTTCTTAGTTAAACCTACTTTTTTACTTACTTTCTTTGTATTCTCTACCATGTTTGATTCTTGCTCCTGCTGAATCTACTTGGCCATTCATGCTTCTGCCATCCTGTACTTGTTGTTTTGCACTTGACTACAACTAGGACAAAAAAATCTTAAGTTTTTCCAAACAGCAAGGATAAGATGTTGAAAAACAACAGTGCGGGTGAGCTCTAATTCTGAGACTGGTTCAAGCCACTAGGCCAGTCATTTATTACCTGAACGTGGGAACAAAAAAACTTCTCTTCCTCACATATTCCTTGATTCAAAGAGCACTAGGAATTGTTGCATCAGATGTACTTCTAAAGCATATTCTAACCTGTGGTGGAGTTTTATATTAGACAGAGAAATCGATAAGATGCATGGCGTATTTTATACAGAAGGTGAAGGTAAATCATATTTTTTTAATTTAAAGGTGACACTGCTTCTCTTGCACCTTCAAAAGTGCATGCTTTTTTATTTTTGCATGCTTAGTCCTCAATATAAATGGAAAATATATAACACATCAACATTTTTTGAGACTGATGACTGGAACATGGACCCAGCAATCTTGGCCAGTGTTTAGCAGAATGTGAGCTTTTCACGCAATGTGGTACCTAAAGGACCTAATTTTGTCTTTGGGTGTATAAGCTAGGGGAAGTGATGCAGAAGTGGGGAAGCAGTATTAACAGGTTTTCATAGTGCTAGAGAGATGTACAAATTGTATTTAGTTTTGGCACAAGTTTTTCAAAAGCAAAAGATGGTGAAAGTAGAGAAAGGAACACTCAAGAGTTAATGTTCTGCATAACAGTGATGGTGAGAGTCATCTCATCTAATTTCAGCCACCAAAGAGCTAGGTACCTAGTCCAAAATAGAAGTGCAATCCATGGAGGCAGATAGGTGTCTCCAGAGAATGATTCATCCCACTCTAAGAGAGGTGTCTAAAACAAGTTGGATGAGTCTTCTGAATGAGTCATCTTTCTTCATTGACTGCGGGAGGACTGTAGAAAACTACCTTAGGCTAGATGTTTCTCATGTTTAGGTAGCAGAAGATACATCTCATCCCAAGTGACTACACTTTCCTCCCATGCATTTAATTTAACCAAAAGGAGTCTGTAGTTGATTTGATTACACATACCACCTTGAGGAGATAGGAGGGTTTGGAAAAATCTTAGCGAAGGGCACAGTGGGTTATCCCTCGTGTGAAAAGCCCAGACTAAGGGATATGCTGTAACTGTACAGCAAAATCTGAAGGTGGTACAGGATACATCAGCGTAATCACAAACCTCAGATTACGGAGATCAGACCAGAAGTCTGAAGTAGTCCATCCCAGCTTTTGGCTCTGTCCCATGTCTAGTGGTATTCTGCGTATAAGATGGTACCCTTCAGAGCAATGGATATAGGCAAAGCATAAAATAAATGAAGGGACAATTTTTCAAAAGAAGAATCCATATATCTCTAATGAAACTTAAATTTGGGTGGTTTCCTGGACACAAAAATAGGTGTTTGCAGCTCTGTGATGGTTATTTTAAAATAAACACTTGTTTTATTGCACAATTCTAGTCCTGTGTCCTAGGAGGAAAGGAGACTCACCTGGACTTACAGGTGGCTTTAGATTAGCTTGTCCATCTGAAAGTCAACACCAATTGGTGCCTTTTTAGGATAACCAGTCACTGCTGAAGCAAGTTAATTGTAAGAGGGCAGCTAATCATTATTCACAAATAATTTTGGGGTTGTAAATCCGCAGATGTCACGTCCCTCAGTGAAAGGGTATTTTTAGCTGTGGAGCACATTGGACTTTCCTGTCTCTGTTTGCTCTGAAATTAACATTAATCAACTTTTGGCTCCATGCATGCAGTATCACCCCAACCAGGTAATTACAGCAAATTTCTAGAATAAAGACCAAAAAAAAAAAGTCAAGTTTAAAACTCCTTGCTTTCAACCTTCAGTGTTTGGTCACTCATTTCTTTTGGTGTGCCTAGTACTCATTAGTCACATTGAAAGTCAAGGATGTGCGTGGCTGGAAATGTGTCATTTTCCCTAGCACATCAATCACTTATTACAAGCCATTACCTCTCCCTACGCACCTGGCCTCTCATAAAAATAACAAAACATAGGCTGCATGTAAAATGCTCTGTGAGGCAGGAAAATCATCCCGGAACTCTTCCATGGAGTGACAACTTTTGCAGTAGCAACCTTTCCATTACCTTGTTGAGAAAGGATATAGCTAGCTGCTATGTTATGGGCAAATTATATGGAGAAAAGTAATATATTTCAAATTATTACCACATGGAAACCACCAAAATAGTTACAAACAGATGCAAACAAACCTACATATCTTGTTGCATTCTCCGAGTTTAGAGAAGGAGATGAAGCCTCAGTGGTAGAAGACTTAGTTTACCCAAAAGATGCCACGTACTGTGACTCTTAAGATCTCTGTGGAACCACAAGATACGGCCGGTAAGTTTGATATAAATTACAAATGTTTCTTTTAGCAAAACTGACAAACAGCACTACACTCACCCCATCCCCCCACCCACCCTCCCCCCAAAAAACCAAGCCCAGAAACAAAAACC
>VZTA01013396.1:95446-195094 GCA_013398855.1 Mohoua ochrocephala | reverse complement strand
CAAGCCCAGAAACAAAAACCCAACAAAAAAGAAATTTGTTGCATCTTCATGGAAAATCTCCCTTCCCCTCCCAGACAGCTACTTCAGGTGAAGGAGGCTGTTGGCCCACTGTTCATGATATACACTGAAGTTTTTGTTTTTCCCCCATTTTTAGTAAGTGACTACAGTGTAAATTGATGTTCAGCGAAAGTTTCCAGCTCTGGTTCCTCTGCAGCACGTATTTGCAGGACTTAATGTCTGGAACGGTGTTGCTCTTCCTGACATTTATAGGAAGTGCATTTCCTACTGCAGAAAGGAGTTCTTGACTGCTGACGGGTGATAGCTTTGGCTCAGCCCAAATGTGAGCAAGAGGACAGCATACACAGTAAAGCCTGCTGTTCCTCCAGGATTTCAAGCATTGTATTAACATGTGTACCTCCCCTCCCTGACCACTGCACCATTCCTAGACTCCACAGGCTGTTCAGGAACATTTCCCTCCACTCTGACATATGTCTAATGGCACAGGCCAAGAACCTGAGCATTGCAGGCTAGTTTTGATAACTACTTGCCTGTCTCTGCCATTGGGCTAATACCTGCTGTTCCTTATATTCAATTTTATGTCTCAGAAGTCCTCCTGTGGCCCACGTTATATCGCAAAAGGCCCTCTCATTCTCAGGATAAACAGAGGCAGCCCAACCTCCTTTTTGGAGAATAAAACTTGATGTTGTTGTGTTTAGCAGTAAGAAGCTCTCCATCAGGTGTTCTCAGAGTTACACCTGTACCAGGCTCCTCACTGCCGCCACCCCAGCCAAGTCTGGCAGAGGCACTGAGCCTTGCAGGCGAATGGCCAGTCAGCTCCAACAAAGCAGAAATTCCCCTCCAGGTCTCTGTCTTCAAACAGTTGACCATCCACGATGGACTTTGTTCCTCAGACCTTCTGCCACATCCCTTCCTCACACAGATTTGTGACAGCTCTGGGTGCCACACAGTAAATTTTTGTCGTGGCAAATCAGCATGTCAGAAGACAAAGAAGTTCATAGCCTCACCCACTCAGTGGGATGCGTGACTCAGATAGTGATAACTGGTGAATCATCTAATAGTCACCCCGAGTGCTTTTTGCATGAGCGCTTGCAGGGAAAACCTTCTGATAGTAGATAGGTGGTTCTTCACTTTCTGTGTCAGTACCGAAAGTCAGCTAATGACACCGCCCGGCGCAGAGGGAAGGGGGAGGTTGGCTGCTCAGTTTTCAGCTGTGTTACTCAACTGAGACAGCAGTCATTACAAAAGTTCTCAAATTATTACTTCTCTGAAGAATGACATTTTTGACAAGACCTTTTATCTCAGATTTATTAATTATGATTGCCTCCGTGCTACTTGAAAATTCATCTTGTAAGGGACAATGTAGATGCTTGACCAGATTAGTAACGTCACACAAAATGATACATGCATCATGCCCATAACACTTTAGTAAAAGAATAGAAGTTTATTAATAGAGCATTAAGACAATTGACAATTATACCAAACACGGGTAGGAAAAATAAGTGAATATGAAATCTATTTCTAAAAATTATTAAAATTTAGGACTTTTTTTTTCTTCACCTTTTTCAGCACTCAAGAATACAACAAGTGTCTCTTAATCAAAACTGACTCATCCTTCTCTTAGGAGCACCAGCCATTTGATTTTTAATAGTCATTTTTTGTTTGGGGCCCAGAGAAAACTTAACAAGATTTTTAAATAATTCATCCTATCTGGAAGCATGTTTGCATAGTTCTTCTATTAAACTGTTCTTACAGATCTGCAAAGTAAGTATCTTTCTTTGCCATGTCTTCCTTCAACGTGGAGCTGCCAGGTTCCTTAATCCCACATGTTTAGCTCTGCCATATCCTTACCACTTACACAATGATCTTTTGAAAATGGCTAACCAGCCATTTTCAATATTATCTGGAAGAGAACACCTGTTTGTGATTTCCTAAAGTGATGGGAATATCTATCCTCAAACACACTGTTTTGCCTCATCTTTCCTGGATAAACTTCAGTTCATCTCCATCTAAATAACACATTGCTGATGATCCCTTACCTTGCCTGCACCTCATTACAATGTGTGTCATTCATTTCAGATCTAAATTTATCCCTCCTGCTCACAGACATCACATTATCTGACTGCAAAGTACTGAAATCAGAAATGCTGAGTCCTAAGTCTGAGGTTATGGAAAATTTAGTACATGTTAAGGATAATCCCATATAATTAAAGCTTTCTCTGTTATTTTTGTCATGTTCCTCATTTAAAGTGTCAGCTAAACATTTCACAGGTCAGTGTCAAAAACTATTAGATTTTGGCAGTTTCTGAAGGCAGGATGGGCCACAAATTGTCCCACTAAGTAAATCATACTGGATGGCTTACAGCAATGAGATACCAGGTTCGTTTCTAGGTCACTCACCTCAAATACACTCTGGTTGCCCGTTCCTGAAATTCACTGCAATCCAATTGTGCTCTGTGTGCATCCAAAGGTAAACAATTTGGTCGCCTTACTCTGTGACCAAGGTTTGAATGATCATGTAAGTGGAAACTCAGCATCATTTCTGTAAGAGATAAAGATATTTTGAGAGAGGTCAAAGTTTTTAGAAGCTCTGTGTGGCAGACTGTGATTGCACGGAGACTGAACAGTATTGCAATAGATGGTCTATTAATTCTTTCACTTATGGTCTGTTATTCCTTTCTTTTGTGACCCTGGACTGAAAGAGAAATCATTGTAACCTCAGTCTCCTTCCCCAATCTTTTGTCCTTCCTGTCTTTTTCTGTTGGGCAAGCCATCTCTGGCTTGAAGACTTCTGTGGTTGCACTAACTCCACATAGTTGCCTGAGATGAGCTCTGGGCCCATGCCTTAACAAGCATAGTAAGGCAGAGCTGTAATTTTTCTACTGGCATAAAAGCATTCGAACGGACAAAACTGCACATGCCGGGAAGCGAAACTTTGCAAATGCAAGTACAATTTAATTAAAGCCGTAAAGGGGCCTGAAGGAGAAAAATCACATATTATTAGCAGCTTGAATCCGTAGCTGGCCTTAGGTCTGTACGACAAGCCAGCTGCACTTTTGGTGTGAAAAGGAAGCTGGCCAGTGGCCCTTACCCAGCTCAGCTACAGTCTTCCAAAACACACCCTTTCTCATGCCTCACATCCTTGTGGCACATCTAGCATTAAAAAAGCTTCCAGTAATACTGTGCCTCTGGCCTATATAAAATGAAAGAAATTCAAGTCTAAACTTGCTTGCTCTTGTTTTCGGAGGTAACAAACGAACAGTGCTGTGCTAATAGAAATTCTGCTATACAGCCACAAGGAGAAAGCCTACCACTTCTGAGCAACAAGCATTTTTCCCCTTTAGCTGTATAATTATTCTTTTTTCTGATCGTTACCAGGCACAGAATCCACCAGCTACTTTCATAGGTGTACCATGATAGCAAGCTTTTGTCCTTGCCACCGATATCCAAAAGACTGTAAGAACATTTTGGACCCTGTTACAAAGTTAAAGACATAGTCAGAGCCTGACTACTCTCTCCTAACGCTGCTGGAAAGTTTTGGGATGTTAAACAAGTTGCTCAATATCAGAACCAACAGCTGATGAGAATCTACTAGATCTTTTCTATATTCCCTGAATCAAGTGAATAGCACAGGTCAGACCTAGCACTTAAAAACTCCCAAAATTTGCAACAACGATTGGAAAGAAAGCTGGAACTGCAATGGTCATCAAAGAACAGCTCCAGCTTTTCATCTTCTTGGCCTCTCTGCTCCAAACTCATCTACCTCCATCCTTTTCTCTGAGTACTGTTAAAGTAATTTATGGATATTATTGAAGAGAATGATACTTACAATTGCCTAACTTGAAAGATGGGCAATTATCTATTTTTTTTTCTCACTGTTCATCTGGAATGAAAGAAGATGGGGACGATTGCAAAAGGAAGCGGCCTTTTAGAAAAGGGTGTGTGGAAAGGAATCAGTATGCTTTATTGCAGGCTAGAAACAGAACTAGAAAGGGCAAAATAAGCCTTTTATGGTATGCATAGGTTCCACGTGTACTTGTATAAATTAAGCCACTTATGCATTCATGGGTCCTTCATACACATTCCATAAAGGACATTCTCCTAAGTGAAGATTTCTGAAGGACCAGATGGCCACAGAAGTTTACACCTCAGCTGGATCACAAATCTGTGGGCTGGAAAGGATGGCTACCAGGTGGCATTCCCAGCTCCAAAGGTAGAGGGTAAAGGCCACACGGATCAAGGTAACCTTGTGTCTCGTTAGCCACTAAGGGGGACCACATAATGCTTGCTAATTAATATTTTAGCCAGACAGAAATGTAGGACTAGGGAACTGCTTCTGTGCCCATCAGGCAGTAGTGACAAGACCAGACTGTTCCCACATGAAAAGAAGGGAGTTGAAGAGAGGTGAGCCATGCTGTGCTGCTTGGTCTGGCCAGACAACAGGCCCTAGTCCCATGGAATTTGTTAGCACAGGCATAGCCAAAGATTTCAGGCAGTCTCCCTCTGGAATTGTGGGTGTCTCTTAACCCTCTGATGCCTTTTCTTCCACTTTGTGGTACCTTGTTCATTGCAGCTATTCCAAGTCAGATAATGCAGGCTGTTTCTAGATGAAGGACCGTGTATTGGGTTTTTGCACAGGTGTTGCTCTGCAGGGCTCCCACGTATTTCTGCCCTTTCAGAGTCTCTCTCACCGTGAGTCACAACAGTAGCAGCCAACTGATCTATTAAACTAAAGTTCAGTTTACACACATTCAGAAAAAAACTGAGGTCTGAAAAGAGTGTTTATGGGATGGAGCACGAAAATTAATACACCCAGATGTATGGAGCAAAATTTTCATCAGCACATCTCACTTTGTGACGTTGCTTGGACTCTGATCATTAAGATGATTCTGCACTGGTTTCCCCCCAAAGCTAAGTGTAATTTCTCAAAAACAGAAAGTGAAGTATACAGCAGTATGTGTTATACGGATCCAGCTAAAACACCTGTGGCTCTAGAGCCACACATAGCATCAGCATTAACGACTGTGCCTTGTGAACATTAGTTAATGTGAGCTCACTCCTGAGATCTCCAAAGAGAGCACTGATGAAATACAAAGGGTAAGAAGCTTAAGAGTTGCAAGGGGAAGGAAATGCTGAGAAAATAATAGAAAAATCACAAATATCACGGAAAAGAAAGGGAAACAAGAGAAGAGTGATGCAGAGCAAAAACTCCTTTGTTTCTAAATGAGTGCAAATTTTCCCACCAAATAGTTTCCTGTTTACTTGTTGCTATGCGGTTCAGTTAATGGGAAATACAATAAATGCCAGTCCACTAGATGATGGAGAATAGGTTTTGTCAAACAACTTTCAGGTCATTAGAAACACAGAAAAATAGGTATGGAAGGAACTTCAGAGTTCATATCCTCATTGAAGCATTGTTTGGTTGGTGACGGTAAACTAGAGTAGACCATAATGTGTTTGACTTAGCACTCTTTAAAGAGCAGCACTACACAATAGCTGGCTCTAACTTTAAAGCTGGCCTTGTTTCGAGTGTGGGTTAGATTAGATAATCTCCAGAGATCTCTTCCAAGCTAAATTATTTTATGATAATATGAAGAAAGTGATGAAAAATGGACAAAGGATTAGTGGAGGGAAAATCTGAAGCAGTCCTGAATGGAGATGAATGCTTGTCATTGAATAAATGTTCCTACACAGGTGGATGACAGATAAAATGCTCTGCAGCATTCTGACAATAATCTAAGGTCTAATACAGAACTGCTCCTGGCAAAATTTGTAGATGACATTGATGGGAGAGCTACAAAAATTATTCAAGGACTGGAGAAAGTGCCTTACAATATGAGCCTTGGTAAGGTCTACCTGTTTAGCTTCTCTACAAGTAGACTGAGAGGTGATTTTATTGGTATGTAAGCACATTCACAAGAAGATAATACCAGATAGAGGACCTGTAAGCCAAGAAAGGCAGAATAAGAATGAGGGTCTGCAAACTGAAACCAGGCCAATCATACCTGTGAGACACAACTTACCTTCTACAGTTCTTCCTTTTTTCACAGGAAAGGTAGAGGCAAAAAAAAAAAAAATAACAGACAGCAAAGGCAATGATTGCTTCTCTCTTCTGTGTGATAATAGTAGAAGTTAGTAGGTTCAAAAAAGAGATGGGTAACCTGTCATGGCCCATGACTTTCCACCAAGACTACTGGCCTTACAAATGAATTTACATTTACCCCTATGCTCTGCTTTTTGCTTAGTTCTGGTCTTTAATTTTAGAGTTGTTTGTTCCCATCAAACAGCTTACTTGTCAAGTCCCTCATGATGCTGGGACTGAACTCCCGAGAGTGGAGATGGTCTTCTTACTGAACAAGAGGGTGAGTGCTACTTAGAGCACAGAACAGCGGTGTAGGAGGCCTTTGCTTTACCTCTGCTTTCCTTTGTGACTTTGGGTAGGTCAGTTGGATGTAAATTCTCAGACGTACTCAGGTGGCTTAATGCCCTCTGAAGCCAAGGATTGTTTTAATGGAAACTGAGTGTCTCTCTAGCATTAAAGACTTGGGTTTGAAATCTCTCTGTACAGCAGCAGACCTCCACTTCAGACACTTGCCAAGGAAGCAGCACTGCAATACTATTGTAGTATCTCCAGTAAGCAGAGTGTCTATAACGTGCTTTGTTTGTTGTGTTGGTCACTTGGTCATACTAAGGTACAAATATATACACCCTACATGATTAAAATCACAACCTGTCTCTAGCCATTTCCTCTATCTGGATTTTTAAAAATTAAATAATAATATAAAAATTCTCTCAAAGTAAAACGGCACCATTCAATCAGGGCTGTAATATTGTCCTGGCACTTCTTACAGGGTGTCACCAGTTGTTCAGGTCAAAAGTCAAGGAAACATCAACAAATGAACCAAAGTTTTATCTCCATTGTTTTGAACCTCAAATAATCTCTATTTTTTCACTGTAGTGTGAATTGGCAGGCTTGATTATGTTCTTTCAACATCAAGCATCAGATAGGATAATTTTCATACCAGAGCCAGATTTTTAAAACCAGCTTTATTCCAAACTGAAGGGAAACATCAATGGGATACTTGTGCTGGAGAGTCAGAGCAGTGTTGCCAGGCGTCTGGTGTCTGCCTTCCATGTCAGGTATACAGCATCACTGACACCCCTGTGGTTCAGCTGGGAAAAAACCCCACTCTTTCAAATATGGTTAAGAACACATTGTGAATTTTGGTAGAATTCAATGTCTTATACATTTTGCCTGGACAATATTTCAGCAAGGATCTGACCTACTTTGCTCACATGTTTTTCAATCAATGTGGATCAGAAGGCCATTCAAAAGGCACTAAAAAAATGAAATATGTGGAAAGTTAACACAAAAAACTGGAGGGGGGGGTAGTTAAATATGCTTCAGTAATTTATTTTAAACAGCTATCTTAAACACATGTTGAATTTGATCTTATATCTCTCTCTCTGTGTGTATATATATGTGTGTGTGATACCTGAATTACAAATTGTTGACATAACAATTAAGTGGCATGAGTTTTTTGGGGGGAATCACAGTATTCATGAGTGGTAAACCCACCAACGACTCATAAAAATTATCCCAGACAAGTACAAAGTTATGGGGCAGTAGATGCAAATTTCAAAATCTTTGCCCATGCTAACAACCTGTTACTTCTCCCAGAAATCCCAGTGGTTTCAGCATGAGTCAGAGCTTGTCAAACTAATCATTCATGCACAAAAGTGGCTTCCTACACCGATTGCCACAGTATATTGTACTGGTTTAAAACTCTTGCGTTACAAGTCCTTTCAGGACAAATGAGTCCTGAGAGGACTCAGTGTTGGCCTGTAATGTAAGCCAAAGAGAGATCTGGGTCATGAGGCACTGTACAGAGCTTGTAAGACATCAGGTGCATTTCTCCAGCTCTCCTTAGTATTTTCTCCCATTGTCCCTAAAAAGCTGTGTGAGTCTTGGGTTTGGACTCTGTACAAGGGCTTCCACATTCCCGTCTTGCAAGCTCCACTCCCAAAATGTATTCCTGCTGTTTGGGACCCATAGGCAGCACAACTCATGGCTGAGCTGACTTTCTGCGGATGCTGAAAATGCTCCTTCTAACAGACATTATCACTCCTCACACAGACCAAGTCTGCAGACACCCATGCTCAAGGAATTTTGAGAATGCAGTGTCAGAACAGCTGCACTTGGCCAGGCAAAGAGTGAATTTGGCAAACATCTTCTGAGAATAGCCAGTGGTGGACATTAGGAGAAAGAGTAAACAAACAGCTTCAAAATAGAAAGCCTCTCCACATCAGTCTGTATATGGAATTTCTCAGCCAAAGATTGCATCTGGATCATCTCTTAAGTGTTGAAATGAGATTGAAGAAATACATAATCCAAACAGGAAAATAGTCTGCTGATACCTTTCCTCTTGTGTTTTATCTGCTTACACAGCTTTGAATTTCATACCTTGCACAGCCTTTTCATCCTCACAAAAAAGAAACACGCAATGATCTCTAACACAGCTCCAGGAGGAAATTCAGCTTTCCCAGAGCACCCGTTCATTTACCTTAACAAAAGCCTCTACATATATTCTTCTAAGAAAAGAGTCATAATGTGTTACTGTTTGAAGATGATGAGTTTGGCCATCTCAGTTCTTATAGATGTTCTATCACTTTCTCTGGAACTTGATTATGTCGTTGACATATAAGAGTGAGATCCTTTAAATCAAGACATATATTGATATTGATTATATATTTTTTTCTCCTGAACTCAACACAAGAATAGATATATTTTCTTTAGGGTTTTTCTCATAATTATTTCTCTTCTGATGAAGTGGATTGTCCTATTCAAGAATCAGGTTCATCCTCCTTCCAGGCACTGGACCAATTCATTCATGCAACATCTGTATCCTCTGATATTTCCTGAGTCATGAGGGTTGTTTGAGGTTCTCTTTGGTGTCACAGGGTATTCACAAGTCAGGTTTGCCCTGAGGGTTTACTTTCAGACATGGTTACCAAATATGTTCATGGTCTCACACTTCTGTAGGATTTCCTACAGGCCTTGCTGCAAAGCCAAATCTTGCTTCCTGGAAACAGTAACCTGAATAGTGTTTGTTGCTGCATTGCAAATTCCTGTATTCTACACGTTTCATTTCTTCTGTATTTCCAAACCTCCTTAGAGTTTCCCTTTCCTAAAATGGTGACTTCTGTTCATTTTCAGACAGGCATCTCTATGTAAGGATGAGGGGAACATTCTAGTAAAGGAGTTAAGGTTTAATCCAGGCGATGATGCCCATATTCCAGGGAAGGAAATCAACTTTCAGGAGAGGTTTAGACACCTAAACTGGTGAATATATGCCTCTGCAACATACAAGGAGAAGGCTGCAGGGGAAAAAAAGAAAAAATGATCAATCACCAAAGCAAGTTCTCAGCAGACAGAGTGCAGGGAAAGGATAGGAATTGCCAAGTTTTGAGATGAGCTAAGCCAGCAGAAAAATTTAAAACTGTGCAAAACCAAAAAAAGTCAGCCGGTCCTTCATTTTGGAGAAGACAGTCCAGATGTGACTATAGAACTGCATCAGTCTCTTCCATTGCTATCAGGAAGACCACCACTATTGTAGACTGGGCAAAGAGTTTGGCCCAGTTAACATTAAAGCAAAAGTGGACTAGGGATAGCATTGCTTTCTGCAAAAAGTGAAGGAAACTTCTCAAGGGTGAACATCTCATATTCTTGCATTTGCTGCAGGGAAAGAATAACTGATTTATAAATGGAGAGAGGCTGGCTATGCATGCATTGAAAATGTCACTTGGGAATAAAGTCTCTAACCATCAAAAAAATAAGACTGCAGAACATCCCCTCTTTCAAAATACTAGGGTAAAGAAACTCACTGTTTTTAAGACAGAGGTGAAAGGAGTCATATCTTTGATATGACTGATCGGGCCATTGAACAAAAAGGGCTAGAAAATTCCTTTAAATTTTGTACTGTGGAATAAACGCAAAAGTGAGGAACAAATACATATAAAGCCTTAGTGGAGATGAACACCATAGCTCATTCATAGTTTTCAGAAGCAGCAATTTGCAACATCTCCAGCACAGACTACGTACTCAGAAGAGCATAAACACATGTTGCAGAGCTTAATCCAAAAATTATTTCCTCTTTACTTGAAGAGGAAATTGCTGTGATTGCTAAAGTAGCTCTAGCTCTCCAGGCACCAGTGTGTGCCAATAGTTACCTTCCCAAAGCTTCTGGTGTGATACAACTCAGTCAACCGTTTCCCACTTTTGGTTTCGCCAACCCCAGACGGCAGTTCAAGAGTGTCTGTGAACTTGTTCACATTGCACTGTTGCAGCTTTAGTGCCCAGCTGAGCTTGTCCTGTGCTTAGCTCTATGTCATAAATTTTATATGGCAGCTGCTATGGAATTGCATCAGGTGGAAATGAAAGAACTGAAATGTGTGTCTAACATACTTTGCAGAAAAGGTCCCCATCAAAGACTTGAATATCATTGAATATTATTACTCGTTTCAAAAAAAAATCCACCAAACTTGATATACTGCAAACTCCAGGATTTCATCATAAATTCAAATATATTTCTAGCTCTGCAGTCAACAACACAGGCTGTACAGAATCCTAAGTTGCTTAATAGAAAAATCAGAGACAGGCGTCACAATTTGCATTTCATTAGTTCCACCTCAAGAAAAAAAACAGGAGGAAGGTAATGAAATGGAACAACTCTCATATTAAGCAGATAGCTATAAAAGCTAGAAGAGGAGTAGAAAATAAGCTGAGAGAAATAAAATCTACTCATTCAACAGCTTAATAACCGAGCAGATTAATGCCATTGAAATGGTGGCGATTTTTGGTCATGGGGATGAAGATGGCAAAAGGTTTTTAAGATCTTTTTTCTTTTAATTCCAGCATTATGTTAACAAATGAAAATTACTTGTTGATATAGCCTTGCCCTGGAGCTGTTTGGTTTGAACACTGCCACTTCCATGGTCCCAGGACGGGACCATGCTTCTCCACTTCCAAAGACAGCTGTGTGTTCCTCTGCTTGGTTCTACTCAATCCCTGGACTCCCAATAATCTTCAGTGAAATACTTAAATAAGGTAGGGCAACATGACGTTAAGTAAATTAGCATAGCATACAGATCCAGCCCATGGATAGAAGTGGCCCCATTTCCTGTCTTTCAAGATACCCTACCACAGACCTTTAATGCAAAGCACAAATAAAGTGTGTAGTGTTATTCCTACCATGCAATGACCTGTGTCTTGAGTGTTCTGCTCAGATAAGAAGGAAGCTTATAGACTGTATTGGATGTCTTTGGCAAGACTTTGGTCGTAGGGGGGAGGAGGAAGGCAGTGCTGCAGGAGTGACCTCTATGGGAGGAGGTAAAAGGCTGCCCTGTGCCCTGGTCAGCTCTAGCCGACCCCACAATAGTCACCCGAAGGGACTGAAGCCCCTGGAGGACTCATGCCACAGCAGGAACTCCATGAGCAGGCTGTAGCCCATGGAGGACACACACCAGAGCACAGGAAAAGAGTAAGAAGCAAGGAAGAACAGAAGAAAAGAGTAAGGAACAAGGAGTGGCAGAAAGAAACCACTGCACCCTGACCCTAATGTCCTGTGCTGCCTGTTGCTTTGCCAAAGGGACTGAGTGGAATCTGGGGTAATATCAATAGCAAAATTCTAGGAAGGGGAGTGGGAAGGCGCTTTCCTTAAGTGTTTGAATGTTTGTCATCTTTGTTTTCCAATACCCGAATCAGTGTCTTTATTTCGATTAGCAAGAGTTTTCTTGCTTTTCTTCCTATTTTCTTCCCCTCATCCCACTTGGTGAGGCTGAGGGAGCAGCTAGATGGATATTTAGCTGCCAACCAGGGTCACCCACCACACATTCAACAATAGTAAGTTTTAGTGAGGACACACTTTATTTCAAAAATCTAAGTATTATTTTATTGATTATTCTAAAGCAGTTGAGTCTTTTGTCTCTTCTGCTCTTTCAGAGTTTTGTTTCAGAAGCCAGTGTTGTGCTGGGTCCCAATTTTATCATGGAGGAGTCTGACATTTGTGGCCTGAATGCCGTTGTCTTGATAATAGATCTCTATAACACGACCAGCGTCTGAAGTTAAGTACAATAACAGATGATACGATGAAGTAACAATTGCTGTGATGGTTGGATGAGTTTCTAAAGCAAACTTATCCGATGGGCCATATCCACATATGGACCAAGTGGCATAAGTCCATTGGTAACTTCCAATTTATGTGCCAGTGGGAGCACAGTTCACAATCCCTGTATTCTCAGGCTCACCACACAGAGCTCTGCTGTTGCAATAAAACTTATCATGTTGACCTCTAAGGCCAAGGTGAAGCACACCTTTAGATATAACATCACTGGTAATGAAAGGCAGATGGGAAAAAAGGGCATTTTGTCTGTTCTGAGCAGATTATGCGTGTGCTCACTCAGCTCCGTGATGATCACTGAAAAAGAATGTTTCATTTTGGTAAAGTTAAGAATTTTTGGTCATCACCCCAGGGGCTGAATCTTTCAATCTTTCTAGCTCTGAACCGAAGTCATGGGACTAAAAGTGACTTACTGGACAAGATTCTCAGCTGCTGGAAATTGGCATAGATCCACTGAAATTAAATGGATCTATGCCAATTTATACCATCTGGAGGCCCAGCCCTGCATGAATAAATGTTAAACAAGCTGTTTTTAAACTAGGAAAATAATTTCACTTCTAACTTGCCTTCCAACACATCCTTAATAAATTGTCTAAACAAATTACATGATAATTAAAAGGAAAATACCTGCCCAAGGAAAACGTACTGCTCCTGTCCCTTCAAATGTTTTGAGGACTTCATTCTCGTAAAAGAGATCTTAATCTCTCTTGGTGGGCCATTTTGAATATCCTCAGAAAATTCACAAGTTCAGGAACGTGTCCTCCTGTCCTTCATCGTGAAGGCAGCTAATCAACGTAGGTCTGACATAGATTAATCTGGAATAAATGCCAAGAGCGTGAGGGTTACAGTGACTCCTTGGGCCCCATTTCACTGAACTCATCATTCAGATGCATATCATTGTCACACCCCACAAGCAGATGTGCTGGGACATGCTCCTTCGTGGGTAACATTAAGTTATCTCAAGGGAACTAGAGGGAACAGAGGACTGTAAAAGGAGATAAATCACAAGGGTACACAAATATACAGTATAATCACACCATTTCACTCTCTCCAGGGAAAGCATCTAGGTTTAAGTTGCTTGCCAGTGGAATGTTACAGATCTTGTCAATGTAAATTTTCTCCAGTTCCAGTGACAAACAGATATTGAAAACAAAGGTATCCTTCAAGGAAGATAAAAATGAAGTAGAAGCTGCGAAGTACACAAAAGATAGATAGGCTTATTCAAAGGATATGTCCTCCGTCATGAACACTGACTGAAAATTATCTATGTTCTGAAGAACAAAAGGAGGAAAAAAATCCTGAGGCTACCAGTCTCAACCAAATGTTGCTTATGGACAAAATATAATTTTAGATAATCACAGAAACACTCTGAAAATTGTCAGAAGGAGAAACCAAGATGATGACTAGTTGACTAATCTGTTTCAAACCCTGTCATTTGTCATATCAGGTAACTAACTACTCATGAGTAAGATTTCATCCTAGCAGCTGACTTACTCTTTTTATTATGTGGTAGTGCCAAGACTCAGCACAGCTTACAACAAAATATTTCTGGATATTTTGAAGGGTTTTCTCTACTGAATGTCAGTACCAAAGGCATAGGACCACTAACCACACTAAGGCACTGGTCTGGCAAACTGTCTAGGATGTCCAGAAACAGAACAGCCTGACACTTCTCCTCTGAGGTGAACAGGAACAGGTTTGTTTGGGGTTTTTTTTTAATGAATACTTGGAAATGTGAAAAATACGCCATGGGTTCTGCAGTGTGGTGAATTATTAGTATTAATGTTATTCTTATTTATGCTTACAGAGACTATTTTCTTGGGATTGTTATAGGATAAATGACAAACAGATTATGACCTTGAGTGATAACCAAAGGGTGATAACCCTGGGCAACACTATAAAATGTGCTTACAACCTGACCTTGCCATCCCATGACATGTGAACACAGCTGTGGGCAGCACAGGTAAAAACTAGGAACCTAAAAAGGGCACTCACTTTTCTGAATTTGCCTTCTTTGCAGAAACGTAAAGAAATGTAAAGAAATCAAATAATGCAATCATATTTGCAAAAACCTCTGAACACAGTGCAATCAGAAATGTCAAAATCTACATCTTGCTGACTCTTGTGGTCATTTCAGAATAATATTAATGTTTAAAGCAATGCCAAAATAGAGGATAGTATTTGTTTTCAAATGTCTCACATACACTTCTCTCCATTTCTTCCAAGTTCCATTGTTGAACGGAAACAGCACAGATTTCCAGTGATCTAAAAGCAACCCACAGCTACAGGCACAGCTGCTCAACCCAAAACAACCAAATTACTGGGACTTAACTGCAGTATCACCTGCTAGATAAGCAGAAGCAATGGTGTCATTGTCCAAGTTTTGCATCTTTTCTGTGGTTTTAGGAAATCAAATGGAGGCACTAAATATTTACTGGTCTTTTCAAAGAAGTGCCTAAATTTTTCCAGTTCCAAAATGCAGACAGTGCTAAACCAGATTCTTTTTAAAATGCTCTGAAACATAAAAAACTATATCAAGGCTCCTGATTAATGACTTGCAATAAATTAGCCTCTCCCTCCTCACTGACTAGTGTTTAGTACAGGACACAGGATGAGGTTGAAACACTTGAAGGTTTAAAGGGAATAGATTCATAGAGAAATCACTTAAATGCCATTTCTTCAGTGTTATGAAGTGATAAAGACATATCCTATGATGAACTTGGTGCATACCAAGGTAGATGTTTTATGACTGTTCATAAAGATGTTTAAAAATAACCTAGCATTATTGCAAAATCTATGTGCCACTTTTTATACCAGCAAGCTGCAGAACTATTCGTCTCAGCAAACACCACCCGAGGGAACTTTCAGTGAAGAGATGAAAAATGTTATAGGCTTGGGGTTTTTTTTTTTTTTATCTTTGCCTAATTGTGTCTCCATTTTACACTACACTCTTTATTCTCTGCCCTTTTGACATAGCCAGCTGCCTTTTGGAGCTCTGTGAAGAAGCAGACTGGCTTCACGCTGTAACAGGCACCAGCTCCCAAAGCCTGGTCTGTTGATGAGTCACATTGCTGCTGTGTGCCCGCGAGCACATCGCACAAGTTCCTGCGCCGCTTCCTTTCGAGCTGCTGGGGAGCAGAGGGGAAAAGCGTGCGCGGAGCACAAACTACAAAAACAACCTTGGTAGTAAAATCTCCTGCCCCATCGTAGAGCACAATAACCAGTGACACAGTGGAATGTCTGCTTCGGTCAGTGCAGGTTCATCCTGTTATCCGCTGGGCAGCAGGGGGAAGTGACGTCAGGTGCGCACAGCTCTTGTTTGAAGGCAGGGAAATGCACCGAGACATTTCGACTCAGGCAGGAAGTCCCTTTGTTAAAGATTGGGTTGTACTCACGTCAGGCCTTGATCCACCCCTTTCCCTAGCTGGCCATCCCCAGCTCAGCCTGGGCCAGAGCTATCACCCTCAACTCGGAGAATGCACTGGCTTCGGAGAGGCTCAGTGCCACCACGGCCAGGCTTGCTCTGAAGAACACAGCCAGGCTGTCAGGACGAAATGTTCTCACACAGCACCTGCTCTGCAAGCTCTTCTTTAAGAAGAAATTCTCCTGAGCTGACAAAGGCTTAGTCGAGAACATGCGTGCAGATCAGCGTCTCTGTTACCACACTTCAAAGCTGCAGCTACCCAAAGCCTCCACAACAAAAACTGCCCTACTGCCACACTCTCCTGAATCCACATGCACCCTGAGAATTTCCGTTTTCTCTATCATTTGGCAGTATCCAAGTATCAAAACAGCATTATAAAATGGTCACTTACTGAACATTCCCTTTCAGACTGGCATTGTGTGGGGAAACGCATGCCAGAGGACTCTTGGCATTCACCAAATTTTCCTCTGTGTGCTCAATGAGGTTTTCACTCTCCTGTTTTCAAATGCCAATCCACTATTCTTCCAAGGGTCATTTCATCCCCAATACATGTAAATCCTCACTGATACCCACAGCCCCATGGCTGTCCAGGCAAGGCACAGAACAACCTCTCAGGAGACCAAGCCCTCTTTTGCTCTTTCGGGTGTTCCAATTTGTCTCTAAATAGTACTGAGCCTTCTGCCCTTTTCAGAGCACATGTCTTTGCTCACCTAAAACAGAGCTGAATTTTATAGCTTAGGTTAGGACAATGTGAACTCCCAGTGACTAGTCGTGGCACTCCCTGTATCTGCTCTGGACAGCCTGCTTCAGCTAAGCCCTCTGTGAAATCTCAGTTATAGATACCACTAGTGAGAAAATGCACTTCATATAATCTGTCTCTCTGGACTGCTTGAAAACAGGCAGCCTGGCAAACACCAGTTAAAGGGATGTCAGCCTGCTGGCCAAAACTAGGTTTTAATGAAGTGTCCCTTTTCACCATGAGATCAGTAGAGGGTTCAAGGTATTTCTGAGGGCCTTAAAGTGTTTTTTTTCTCTTACTACACACTCCAAATGGTAAAAGCCTAAAGTCCCTTCATCCTCCTCACTCTTTAACACTGATGCCAGCAGCGAGGTATTTGTCTGAACTACAGTGAGGGGTCAAACTGCAACCTTGAGCTAAGAGCAGTAAGGGCTCTTGAAAGCACAGGGTTATTTTTGGTGCAAAATTCAAAGACTGGTCAAAACCCCAGTAGGAGAAATTTCCCTTTAAAACTTCTACCTTCCCAGCAAGACACTGCAAGATGTAAGTCAGGAGATGAGTAACATCTTGAAAGCCTCAGGTTCCTCTCTGCGCCACCAGAACAGGTGAGGCAGAAAGTGTCCCTGATGGAACACGGCATGGCAAGGATGGTCCTGGAGCAGCCCCACATTGCACTCTGCAAAACCCTTGCTACCAAAAGGCATGGAAATGCCTACACATCTTTTGTTCTGGTAACTCTAGAGAAGCAGTGGTAGGTACTTCACTGTGCTCCCAAGGAGTGTGCAGAGTAGTGACATGAATTTCTCCTGGGGTCAGAGCAGGTAAACCGAAGACCTGTAACCCATCCAAAGAGGAGGTCATGGTGACATCAGCTGGTACATAACTACATCAGTGCTTTCCAGTTTGCCGTTTCTTGGAATGAAAGCATCCTCAAAATACCCCCTGCGCTCTCTGTGGTTGGTCCACCAGCAGCCCTGTTGATTGAATTATAGAATAAAGTTGTTGTGGCATTTAAAAGAGGCTTTTTTCCCCCCATATAACCCAAAAGCTGGAGTTTAAAATTCCTATTGTATGAACATTAATATGAAAAGAATGCTGTCTCCTATTATGGAATTGTGTTATAAAACTGGAATGCTGTCCCCGCCCCGCCTGGCTCACAATCATCCAGACTTTGCCAAAAATCATCCTGTACTACAGAGCGTGTGTCCCACGATGGGAACTGCCTCCTGACTCACAAAGACAAGAGGCCTCAAATGTGTAAAGCTGGCAGAGGGGTTTTTTTAATCTGTCGGTAACAATCAGGCGACGTGCTTAATTGCTCTGAATTCTGATCTCTCCTCTGTGTGCAGCCTCCCAACCAGCAAGCTGCAGCTGTGTGCCTCTGCTTGTGAACTGCACCCATTGTCCCTCCCAGGAGACTGAGAAGAGGTCCAGCTAATACGCCTTTGTCTGCTCTTCTTGGTGCTCTTGGCTTGTAAGCAATGACCTAAAAACATTGTGTCCAAAGTTCAGAGCCTTGGAAAGCTGTCAGGAGCCTTCCTCTTCAGTGCTTTGAGCTTTAGCAGTGCACCTTGAAAAGGCAGTGTGTGTGAAGGGACTTTCAAGCATTCTTTGCATCCAGCAGGGCTTGTTTCTAAAATCCCTCTTTTAGAGCAGCAACTGCAAAACAAAATTTCCGAGGCCAAATTCTGACTGCAGAAGTGCCCATGTTTGGAACTGAGTTACTCCGGACGTTGTCTGCTGGTAACCCACTGGAGCTTGTTTACTGCATTAGGGATTGATTTCGTCTAGCCACATTCTAAAAAATCTAGATGTACCATTTATTATATGTCTGTGCATGTCTTTGCTTTAACAACTTGTTTCTTGCTTCGGATTTTTCTTTCCCCACTATTTCAAACCCCAAAGTCATGAAGTCAGCTCAGGAGCGGCCTCTTGGGAGGGCTTTTTCCTCTCCTGCCCACAGGGCTACATCACATACCTCATAACTCCAGACAAGAGCTGGTAAAATTGCTGGGGTATTTTTGAGGGAGCTTGTTCAATTACACGGAGCACATTCTAAGCCATACAGCCAAGTCCTCCTCCGCACAGGGATGATGTAAGCACATCCAGGAAACTTGGGATGCCAAAAATCTCAAACTGGAGGAAATATTTGCAGGTCGACATGGCTGCAAATTGGGCAGAATTTAGGACCCTGGGGAATGTTCCACTCACAGCTTCAACCCGAGCCTAAAGAAGACCAACACAAACAAAGACAACGCTGGTCAGGTCTCAGAGCAGTCTTGCTGGGATGGGCTGAAAAGCAGCTTTTCAGACTGGGGCTGAAGAAAGAAGCATTTTTCGCCAGCTTATGTGTCAGGAGGGTGCACAAGGAAAGCCCAAAAGGTTAAGAAGATGAAGATTGCTAGGATTTTGCACTGACAAAGCTGGATAAAGTATTTGAATAGAGGAACACTGGATGTAAATAAAAATAGGATTGTACTACTCTGACAGCACTGGGACGTGTGCCAATGGCAGATACCAAGGCAATAGATGGTCAGGAAATATGACACATGGACCCACTCGATTACTTGATAGATGCTTTTTAAAGCCTCTTGTCTGCCTTCGTTCAAAGTTATTTCCTATGCGGTTCCCAAAACGAAGGAACCTCTGGCAAAGATAAACAAGACCGCTCTGCCTTCCTCTGCAGGCTAAAGCAAAGATCAGAAAATACAGCCCAAGCAGAGAAAATTAAAACACAGAAGAGGAAATGCCAGTCATTTTCCTGACTAATAAATGCTAGGAGGAGAAATCCAAGGTTCACAGAAGGACCCGTGTCTCTATGGAGCCTGTATATTCCTTCTCTCTGCAAATCTCTGAACTCCACAACACTGACAGTTCAGTTTTGCCAATTATGCAACTTTTCAAGGCTTCTGTTGCTTTTATAACATGTGTCAGCTGACCATGCAATCAAACCAAATAAGACTACAATAATAAAATAACCTGCATTAACTAATTATCTTAATAACAACTCTGTTAAGAGTGAGACATCTGATAGGAGAGATAGAAGTAATAATAAAAGGGCACTGTCAAGTGCATGAACAGACTTGCGCTGCTTCCCAACGGGATGCTCCAAGGATATTAACCCTTGGACTTCAGGGTGAGAAGTCTTGGGAGGCACCAAAGGGTGAGGTTTCCCAGAGATTTTAAGGAATCCAGACCACAGGGGTTAAAACTAGGGAAAAATTTGAGGGTGGAAATGAGATAGGAAAGACATGCCAACGGAGCTATTTCCTCCGTCGTCTGTGCGCTGCCTTCTGCAGCAGTATGTAAACAGGCACGTGGGCTGCTGGGAATGAGCCATACCAGAAAATAAACACAAGATGTGTGGAGCAGGCTACGTAGTGAAATCAGACTTAATACATGTAAGGCATGAAGGATCACCCAAGGAAATCTTCCCCGTCCTTCATCAAGCCCCACTGGTCTCCAGGACACAGGAATACTGCTGTCCCCACAGCTTGCAAGAGCACCGGCCTCCGAATTCTGGGGGAAAAGCACACAGATATAGCACCAAGCACCATGTCCTTCAGACCCAGAATGTGAGCTGAATCAAGACAGAGACAGTGTCTCATTTCCTCCTGGAAATCCTTCAGAAGTCTTCCAAGACTATCCCCAAGGGTGAGACTAAGTTTGCCCTACGCACACAGCCAGCACAATCTGTTCCGCGCTTTGGAGCCTAAAATCATCCCTCAGTGGCTGAAAACTGACCTGATTGATGAAAAAACTGAGTCGTGCTTGTCAGGATGACAAATAGAGAAGCTTGAACATCTCTGATTTTTCTTCCAGAAGATCTGATCCAAAAGTTTGCTTCTGCACTGAAAGCTAAAATAATGACATGTCCAGGCAAAGTCTGCTCTCTACAACCACTCTCCCTCATGGTGATGCTCTGCTGGCCTGAAACCATCAGAAGACACTGAGACAAAAATCTCTGTAAGTCACTTTAATTAATCTGGAGGATGATCTACAGAATGAAACAGATCCAAAGACACCACAACAGATCTTAGGGAGGATTCACACCACCAGCTTAGGTCCTGCTTGGTTGCCTTCACTGAGATCTATACTCAACCTAAAGACATGAAGTCTCCAAAGGTCATGCAAGAGCACCTCATGGGTGGGTTGTTGTCTTTCTTCCATGACTGCGGAGGGAGCGTAGAGCAACAGTCACGAAGGCTGACATTAGCCTGAGAAGGCTTATCTCCACAATTTTCCCTTGTAGTCAATGAAGGGGCTGTGGGCTGTGCTAGGGATGGCCAATTTTGATGACATCAGCAGGAACAGCTTCCACGCCTGGCTCTGTGTATGCCAGTTTCCTCCAGATGGGTAAGTAACGGGCTGTGTATCCTATGTCATATTTCTACACAGCCCAGTGCCATGCAGCATCCAGGTGTTCAAATTAAACCTTCATTTCTCCAGCTCCTGCCTCTCCCCAGCTGCCCTCTTGGCTCACACTGGTACATGTGGTCAGTGTGTGCTGTATGCCAGAGGCAGACTCACTGCCATGGGTGGCCAGAGGGGAGGAAGGTAAAGGGCCTGCGTGGCACTGTCACTGTCTCTGTGACTGCACCCAGCCCAGCCCACCCCCATTTCCCACCTGGTTTTGGCATGTTTCTTTGGAAGCAGTACCCAAGATCTCCTCTTGGTCCAGATCGTTTTCAGGTAACAGGTAGGGTAGTGGTTAGAGAGACTTGGGTCGCCCCTTGTAGTCATCACATGTCTGAATGCTGTAGGTACAAGCCTTCAAGTGAAATTAAATTTTAATGCAACTGAGGTCTACCCAAGAGTTAGACAGGGCTTTTGTAAAATCACCTGCACTGTCCCTTCACCTCAACCCACGTTCTGGGGCTTTCCCACCACCAGAAACATGAGTGCACCACGCTTGTGAAACTCCTGAATAGGCAAGAGGCTTCCTTCTCTTCCTACAGAGCAATCTTCATTATGGTAAACGAAACAGGCTAGAGGAGAGTCGATCTGCCTGTTCAGGACTTTCACAAGCACACTCAGCCCCAGGGCACAGCCCAGCAGTCCTTGGGACCTTTCAGGGGCTGGCAGAGCTGCAAGGTCAGATGCAGCCATGGCCACAGTGCAGGGGCCACAAGGAGACTCCTTCCCAGGTCATGCAGAGCTAGCACTGACACCAGTCAGGATTTCACCCAGTAGCCATAAGACTGTCTCTACTCTCCTGGATGCATCCATGTCCACCAGGCCACCAGACAGAATGAAAATACCACATTTCCACCTCCACTGGCTAAGGAAATGTGGACTTTCATCCCACGGAACCTCAGTTTAAATTAGGAGAGAGCAAAAGTCAGCTGGGGTCTCATCCTTAAGAGCACAGAGAACCCACATGGGAGTGGATATGTGAAGGGGAAAAGGACACCTCAAAGACAGTGTGAACTGAGTGGGTGAGAAGACTGGGAGTTTGCTTGCCCAATCCAAATTTCTCAATCTTTCCTAGGTTCAGCTGTCACTTCCACCCGAGGGTTATTTACCATGTTCAGAAAGCACTAGGAAATGGAGGTGTCTAGTACAGAAAAAATGGCAAACACTAAGCAATGGAGTTCTAGAAATACCTGTCTCACTCCAAACTCTCTATTTCAAGACACTCTGGGGATGTTCTGTGACCAAAGACTGTAAAAATATATATGTGCATAGGAGTTAGCTTAAAGCCTTAGCCATGTGGTCATTCCCTCTCCTCTTCACACAGACACTTCTCATCTTTAATGGGATACAGCAAAAGTTTCACCCCTCGGTGACTGGGCAAAAATAGGTCAGGCATCACAGAGCACCTTCTTCCCAGAAGGTGATTCCCCCAAAACTTGCCCCAGTCACATGAGGTATGATTAGCTGGTGGAGCAGACCCAACATGCTCTCCTTTAAGCTCCTTGCAATATTCTTCAAGCTGGCATTGGGAAAGAGGACATCCTGGGTCTCAGAGGCTACACCTTTGTTGGGAAGCTGACCCAGGACAGGGCATACCTCAAACAGGAGCATGAAATCATCAAAACCATTTAAAGGCTCCCATGGTCCCCGCTACAGGTTGCTTGCTTGCCAGCTAGCATTTTCTCAGGCAGTGCCTGGGCATGGTTCAGGCACGGACTAGGCATCCTTCCTAATAGGGACCATGGATGAGACCACCCAGCTTCTGGCAGCAAAGAAGTTCAGCCACATAGACAGCCACATGCAAGCCATGTGGTACCACTCACCCTCTGAGTCTGAGTGGATCTGCCCTAATAGCCAAGGGATTCATCTCATGGGGAGGCAAATGCTGCTGACCCAGACTGCCCACAGACTCTGGCAGCCATGCATTGGTGAGAAGTAGCCCTCATATCCACACTTTCTTTCACAGACATCAGGTGTCAAAAAATCTTTTTAAAAATACAACATCTCATGGATATTCCTCTTCCACTATGCCAGCTTCTTCCAGCCACAGTCCCTCCAGGGAAGGGATAACATCCCAGTGATGCCAACAGCCCCAGACCACATGCAGCATTAAACAAGGAAAATATTTGCGCTGTTGACAGTTGTCTTTTCATGTTGTTTAATAGTTGGAAATGGAAAGCAGACATATGAACAATCAGAATGTCTTTGGCAGACTAGCCTTGCTTCCTAGGCTGGCAGATAAAGGTCCTTCTTCTGTATCAAGCAGTGACGTGATGGGCAGCCTTTAAACCAGTCACGTGTCTCCTTTCACAGAAGCACAAAATCTCTTGAGTTGGAAGGGACACACAAGGAGTCAAACTCTGGCCTTGCACAACCCCAAGAATCACCCCATGTGCCTCAGAGCGTTGTGCAAACTTTATCTTTCTTCTCTTCTAAGACCTGAAGTCAACAGGAGATTTTTACACTCCAGTGACTAATTTGGAGTGTGTTGGACTGCACCACAAATCATTCAGCACAGGGGCAAGCACACCTTTTTTCTGGAGCCTTTCACAGAAAAGGTCAGTCATGGAGAGAGTAAATATGGTAAGTACAACTTATTCCCACCAGAAGCAGATTTATACATACCTAGTAATTAGCCGCAATTATGCAAAACATAACTGATAGACAAGGATAAAGAAGTCACTTACAACATTATTTGTGGCAAAAACAATGGCATAAAAGTAGAAATCTGCTCCCCACCCGCCAGAGATTATGCCTGGACCATCTCAACATGCATTCTGGCAACCCAGGTCCTTCCAATTAAATGACATCAGGGAGGCATTACAAATAGTGTGGGCCCTTTTTCCTTGCTGCTTCTTGCTAACTGATGTAATGCTGAAGTGTTTATCGCCATAATCCCAGCCTACATATCCTAACCACTGAGTCAGTATTTGACTGAATCTCTCAAATCAAAACAGTTTTGTAGCAAATACTGCATGTGGTTTTCATCCCGTGGGTTCACAAACTTCAAATAATTATTACTTATATTACTCTAACTACGTGGGTCAGTGCCTGCGTGCTGGCCTTGGGCAGGGCTGTTGCACTGGACGGGGAACAAAGATGACTTGCATTCCAAATAATGTATGTTATAGCAGCTTCTCATGCAAAAGGTAACAGAGGGACAGCAGGATGTTCAGAGACAGCTTGAGCCACCCTCCGCTCCCACCATCACTGTGTTTGTCAGCAGTCTGAAATACAGGATTGCTCCAGGAAGGCAGCCTGAAGGACAGAGGAATTTCTTGCCTTAATTCTGTGATGCATAAGACAAACTGCTTAGAGAGTAAGTCATATGGGGAGTGGCTGAGAGAACCTGAGTTGTTTAGGCTGGAGTAAAGGAAGTTCAGGGGAGACCTTATTGCTCTCTACAACTGCCTGAATGGAGGTTGTAGCAAGGTAGGGGATAGCCTCTTCTCCAAGGCAACAAGCAACAGGACAAGAAGAAATGGACTCAAGCTGCACCAGGAGAGGTTCAGGTTGGACATCAGGAGGAATTTCTCCATGGAATGGGTGGTCAAGGATTGGAACAGGCTGCCCAAGGAAGTGTGGAGTCACCATCCCAGGAAGTGTTCAAGAAATGACTGGACACGACCCTTAGTGCTGTGATTTAGTTGACACGGTGTTGTTCAGCTGATGATCCTTTGCTGTTGGGCTGCAGCACACGCTACTCAGCACGTCTGCTACCTTATGCACAGCAGGTCTGAAGTTAACCTTCTCTCTGAAGGGTGATCCTCCTACACCGGGGACCGTACCTTTGGTTTGAAGAGCCATGGTCAGCTGCATGTTACCAAGGTCTCTGGTAGAGACCACTGTGGAAACTCAGGCTACATCCACCAAGCATTTCTTCAAGGCTGGACCTATACCAACTACCAGGGAGCCAGCAAGGGCAGCTGGAAGATCTGCAACAACTGTTTGAACCGGGTATTTCTCCTCAAGCATCACAGGTGCATTCAGAAGAGGGTGATTGAGGTTGCTGGGCAAGAGGATTCAGAGGTAAGAGGGCAGACATGATTCAAACCGATCAGAGCAGGCAGATGTTTACAGTCAAGCCCACACAGTCTAGTGGTTCCACAAAACCCAAATGTCCTGGTCCAAGCCTGCTCTGAGGACCAGCCCCACGCAGTGCTCATGGGAGGTGGGGATCCAAAGCATGTCCAATCCACACGTGGGTCCGTGCTTTGCCATGCAGCCAGCCTGCAGGGGTCAAACACAAACTCACACCCCACGTGACCATTTTGACAATGGCCTCATGCCCTCTGTGGCAAAGCAGAGCTCGGTTTCTCCCACCACGGAGAGGAATGCTACGCAATTAAACCGTGAAGGCAGACGAGTTGTGGCCAACCCAGTGCCAGCCGTGCAGGCAGAAAACACAAGGGCAATACCTTTAAACACATCTAAGCCTGCCCTCAGGCCCTTTACCCCACAAAGTGGTAGATAGGTGTGAAAGGTGGGCTGGGAGGATGCTCAGGACCTCGTGGGGCATGAGAGGCAGGGACAAAATCTGGGGCGTGCAGATGTCAAGTGCGTGCCCTGAGTTAAACAGGTTTCAGCTCTTCCTCAAGTCGAAGGGTGTGACCCCAGCTCTCGTCAGAACCCACAGATGCCCCAGGCAGCGCAGCCCAGAGAGGATGACAATGAACGTGAGTAATTCTTGAAATTTGTGGGAAGACTATTCAGACGTCTGACTTCCTGCTTCTGCATGTACAGCGGAGATGTTTTTGTCTAAAGGAGTGGTAACAGTTTACACTGATATAAAGCCTCATACAGCAGGGCAGAGGAGCACAGAGCCCAGGAGAAGGGGAAGAGGGGGAAAACACAGCAAAGTCTGCAAGGGAGCAGCGCTGACCCCGTGTGAAGAGGGAAGTAACCTACGTCTGGGAAAGAGTTCGCGTATAGGAATTCCCCTTGGACCGAAAGGGAACCAGCCACTGAAGTGAGACTCTGAGTCAGAGCTCTTTTCCCAAGGTGCTGCTGGCCAAGGCAACCACTGAGTTACCTCTGTCTCAAGGGCAGATTGCATTATTTAAGTCCAGCCTAAAAGCCTTTTAATAAAGGTTAATATGGATGGGAATGTCAGCTTTATAAAACAGTTCATCATTTAAACATCATCAGAAGATCTTGATGGAGTTTGAAAGACTGCAGTGAAGGAAAACATTTTGCTTTGAATGCAGCCAAAGGACGAAATAGGATTTCTCTCTGTGGAAGCCATTTGGCCTGTTCTCCAGGGCACCATAGGTAAGAAGAGAGAGAACACCTGAGGTCAACAACAGTAATACTTTTTACAATTTGAGCATGCAGAATCTCTTCCCAGCAACTGGAGCCACTTTAATATGAAATGCATCATTAGAGCGATAGGACTCTGATGATGGACGACACTGAGAGGTCTCCAGAGTAACCCTGATGGGAGCTGGTGCTCAAGGAACGCACCACATTAATTTACAAGCCCGTCATGATTGCTCTGGGTTTATTTTTAACTGAAATCACCTAGTCTTCAGTGATCTATTCCAGGGATACCCTGACTTTGCAGAACGTGCAGAGCGAGAGTTGCAGCATATGCTTTTGTTTTCATCAGACAAAGGCTTCAAGTTAGGGGTACTGAATATTAAAGTAACAGCTGGTTTTTTCTATCTCTGCTCTATTTTTAGCAATTAGTGACCATCAATAAATCCAGATCACATATAATACATATAATACAGTCATTAGCATGGTACTGAACCACAGAGTGGATAAGGAGGTAGAGAAAGATGATCTGGTCCAACACCCTTAGCCCAGTACAGGATCTTGTATATATAGCACCCCTTCCCAGCAGATTTCTCTCTAATTGAAGAACATATTGATACCACAGGGGTGAACACCAAGGAGTATTTCTCCTTGGTGAGAGCAAGGAGTACTTCTGCCTTACTCACAGAATTTCCTCTTGCCTACAGCAGGAGGTACTCTCCAGCCTCCCAACCAGTCATGGCAGCTCAGCCACCAGTACCCAGGAGAACGGCCACATTGCGACAATTAAGAAATTCATACAGGTGTAGTGCAAGTCGCATGACAACTGCACAGCTAGGGTACAAATGCGAGCTGGGGAAGAAACCGGGAAAAACAAACAACTGCTTCTCAGTTCATGGCATAGGGCAAACACTGGAGACAGTCAATGATTGTTGATTTAAAAGCCCCACTGATTTCAAAGTGACCAGCTGGCAGCAAGTGTTGATATTTGGGCCATTTAAGCAATCTTCGGATAATGACACAAACATCAATTCCCTTGAGGATCTGCTGGCAATTTTCCAGTATTTTAAGGAATCACTTACTCAGACAAGAGACACTGCAAGTGACAACCAGAGGAAAGTCTTTGCAGAGTACAGTCAGATTGCAAAAGGGATAGACCTGTGACAAGGATGCTGGGACACGAGAAATGCCTGTTCACCGTGTTCACATACACTGTGGCACTCATGAGAGGAAAGAAAGCCTCAGAAGGCCCAGGCTATATGAGAGAACTGCTACCTACAGCTTACACCCAGAGCTAAACCGGTGACCGCATTATTTCACAGATCAACTGGACTGCCATGACTGGCCATCTGGTCCCTGGGAGAGGAAGTCCAACACCATTCAGAGCAGAGTCCACTGCAAAATAGAGCCACCTTGAGAAAATACACACCTTGGAGCAAATTTGCAGATGGCACCAAGTTGGGTCAGTGACAGTCTGCTGGAGGGCAGGAAGGCTCTGCAAAGGGATCTGGACAGGCCAGATTCACAGGTTGAGACCAACAGCATGAGGTTCAACAAGACCAAGTGCTGGGTTCTACACTTTGGCCACAACAACCCCACACACTGCTACAGGCTGGGGGAGGAGTGGCTGGAAAACTGCCTGATGGAAAAGGACCTGGGGGTGCTGGTCAACAGCAGCTGAACATGAGCCAGAGTGTGCCCAGGTGGCCAAGAAGGCCAATGGCACCCTGGCCTGTATCAGCAATAGTGTGGCCAGCAGGACCAGGGCAGTGATTTCCCCCCTGTACTCAGCACTGGTGAGGCCACACCTTGAACCCTGTGTTCAGTTTTGTGCCCCTCACTGCAAGATTGAGGTGCTGGAGCAAGTCCAGAGAAGGGCAACGGAGCTGGGGAAGGGTCTGGAGCATATTTCCTATGATAAGTGGCTGAGGGACCTTGGAGTGTTTAGCCTGGACGAGGGTCAAGGGAGACCTTGTTGGTCTTTACAAGGAGGGTGTAGCCAGGTGGGGGTCAGTCTCTTCTCCCAGGCAACCAGTGATAGGACAAGGGGACACCGCTTAAGGTTTAGGTTGGATATTGGGAAAAATTTCTACACAGAAAAGAGGATTAGGTATTGGAATGAACTGCCCAGGAATGTGGTGGGGTCACTGTCCCTGAAGGTCTTCAAGGAAAGACTGGTCATGTCACTTAGTGCCATGGTCTTGTTGACATGGTAGAGTTCAGTGAAAGCTTGGACTCCATGTTCTCAGAGGTCTTTTCCAACCTAATTGATTCTGTGTGAAAGCCTGGTCAGGAGAAGTTTGGAAGGACAGCTGACTAGTTTGCTTTCAGCAAAATCTCTACAGGGTGGTTTGGAGCACACTGTAGACTGCCTCAGTCACCAGCTTGAAATTACCTTCTTTCCATGCTCCTAGCCTCATGGTGCAACCCTTGCTCTTCATCAATTGCTATGAGTCAGACTGTAAACTCCAGAGGCTCCATGGTCCCACAGAGCAGGGGGCACCCAGGAGTTTGCTAGCAGTAGAAAAAATAAAGAATAAAGAGGCACTTGCAGTCTACCCAGCTGGGATGCTTGGGTAGGATTTGTCTCATCCGCTTAACACGTCAACACCAAAGACACCTAAATATGAGGCAGTGACCTAACACCCCTTTATGTAAGGAAATAGATTACTTTTTAGCAAACAAGTCATCTGGGCGGCTTTGGACATCCGTGTGAGGATATGATAAATTGAATCCAAGAGCTGCTATTTCTCTTCATGGACGGCAGCAGAGAAGGCAGTGGTACTTATGGGGACAGAAGAGCAGGAACACTACCTATCCATCACCCAGTGCTGGACAGAGAGGGCAAGGAAGGCAGCCACTCTGTAAAACCTCTTTGGTCGCCCCAGTGTGAATGAACAGAATCTGTGAAAATGTAGCAAAATTCGTGGGCAGCATTTCTTCATGTCTACAAATACAGCTCTCATTAGATCGGTAAAGCAGCTGGATATTTTTGGATCCATAAGCTGCCAAGGTTACATGTACTGAAGGCATTTCACATACAGGTGGGTGTGAAATAGATAGAGACTGCAAGAAAATCTCTGTGTCTATAGGTGATTTTTAATTTGTGGTGATAAAAACTGTGAAAACAGTTGTTATATAAGCTAAATCTTTTTAGCAGATGGTAAGAAAAAGGAATGCATAAGAGTAAAATAAAAGGCAGCTATTTGCCAAACTTACACACAAGGACCTTAAGGAAGGAAAATGTTCTTGCTTCTGCCCTGTGAATGAAGAAATAGGCTTTGATAACCGTATAAATGAAAACCATGTGTCACTGGATTGAGTTTGTGGACCTGGAATAGAGAAACAACCCAAAACCACAAATAAAACAGATGCTCTCATCATGATTGGTTTCTGATTCAAAGACAGTTCCCCAGCAGCGTATAACTCACAGAAAGTGAAGCTAAGAGGAAGTCCAAGTTTCCATGAAGCAACAGGGAATACGGCATTGCGCAACAGCTTTTCCAAACTGAACGTACATTTAGGCATTGCCCAATCAAATGATGGCCAACAATGTGTGCAATGAAAAACTGATTGAATCTTGCTGTAAGACAACTCAAATGACGCTATTAAATATCTTAATCTTGGAGCTGACAGAATTGTGGCATGGCATTCTGTCAGTAGAAGCTATAATGAGGCAGTGGTATTACACACACACACACCACCTCTTTGAACTTCTAACACAAAACTGGAGGCTGGAGGAATGGCATGTGGCATCATCAGCCAATATTTTTCAGGCATGGGAATTTTCTCACACATCCAACTGTAGGTTAGGAAACTTGTCTTATTAATTATAGCAGATGGAGAAGCACTTCTCTTCATATTCCAAACATTTTCAATGAGGACAATCTTCAGGATTGGGATTGACCTGGTGATTTTAAGAAAAAGCAGAGCAGCCCAAACCCCACAGAAATTGTAGCCCTCTCTTATGCTTTTCTGTGAAAGTCCATGCAGAAGACCAGAGAGCAGCAAGCCAACTGCTCTCCATTAGAAGTTATCCTCACAGACATCAGGGCGGACTGATCCTCCTCCCATTTTCATGAACAAGTCTGAAGAGGATTTTCATTAAAGTAAATGAGAATAGACTGAGTGAAAATAATTAACATGAAATTATGTAATGTACTGAACAGCAATATTCTCAGAAGAAGGGCAGATGCATTTTGGGAAAGTATGAACTACTGTATCACAAGTTACTGGAATGCAAGTGGAGATGCATGGAAGTGCACAGTATCTATATAAAATCACACTACATGATCCGATAGTCCTTCTCAAACCTATGAATCTATTAATTTTTTTCAGGAGAGTACAGCAAAATGCCCTATTAAAAGATCGGCTGATCCATGAGCACACTGATGCTCTCAAGCAGCCAGACCAAGACCAGATGAGTAGCACACAGCCTGACTGGAGGGTGTGTGCTGTGCACTCTCATGGGAGGCAGCTCTGCTGGCCCCCCAGGTCTCAGGGCTCCTGGGAGCAGACCTGTCTTTTGTAATTCCCCTTATACCGTCACTTACCTGATGCCAAGCCTCTTAACGTTGTCTTGATCCATTTAAAAGATGCCTTACAAAAATGGAGTGTGAAGAAAACTCTTTAAAAACAATCCACACAGGACAGATGAATAATGTTGGATTTCAGGCAGTTTTCTCTGCAAACAGGAGTTTAAACTTCTTTTGGTAATAACCTCTTTTGACTTGCCCACATGTAGACGGTAATTATTACTGCTTTTTACAGCGAGAGTATTTTAATCCCAACACATCTCATTCCCTCTCCCACATAGACAGTCTTTGAAGCAACAATAACAAGTACCAGCTTCCCTAGGCCAGTTTGCAAATTTGCCTCAAGGCTAAAACAGTCAGAGCAGGCTTAGTAGGTCAGAATTGGATTTCCCAAATATGAACCATTCCAGAAGAAAAGTATTTTTCTTATTGTTAACTTATTAATCATTAGAGAAAAAGAGAAGTATTGGGAGGGTAGATGTCCCCCCTGTGTGAATTATGTATGGAAAATAACTGCACAAAATGCTCTGGCTCTACTGAAGTCAACAGGAGTTTTGCCACCGGCTTCCAGCAGAGCCACATTTTCACCCACTGTCTCCAGACCAACATCTCATATGTCACCATTTACTCGTAGCAGCAGAGAGTTCACCACCAGGCCTGCCATTACCATATAAAACATAAAGGAGAGCTGAGGTATCTCTGTGGGATCTGGCAGCCCCACAGAACTCATCCAGATTTGTTTGTTTTTAATTACCATTACAGTCAAGGGCACTAAAAACTCTGTGGAGTCTGGGAACAAACTGTTTTGGTTGCCCTCAGACACACATTATCCCAGCACAGCTCTGGAAGCAGCATGGTAGCGGTACCTAGCCGGAGGAGCTCCAGAGGGACCAGAGCCAGGGGGCTTCAGCCGGGGGGACCTCATCCATTTCCTACCTACCAGAGGGGAGACTGACACCTCAGCTTCCTCACATATCCCTGGGCACTCTCTTAGGACCCACACAGGGATTGATGTATCTCCTTGAAGATCCAGGGTTGCATGGTCCTTTCTAAGTTCAGGCTGGATGCTATTGCTGTCTGTCCCTAGATAGATGTGAGAGCTGTGGCTCACCTTGGGCACAGCAGGCTCAGGGAACATGAGCCCTTGGATAAGCTGAAGGAAAGACAGATGGAACAGTCAAGCAGCGTGATCACTGGCGAATTTGTTAAAGACTAGTCCACAATGGGCACAACTTTGTTATCACACCTGGAGATGCAGTCATTCAGTCCCTTGCTGACAGACCCCAGTTAAAGCCCTCATTCATCCTCAGCTGAAGCATTTTGTTCCTCCATCTTCTGATGCAGTCAAACCTTCGTGATGAAAAGCACCCCCAGCAGATGTATTGCCATGAAAACGTTGCTCTAATGAACTGGCAGGAAAGAGGGTTTCACAGAAAGAAGATCTCTGAGCAGCCCGATTCACGAATCACAATTACTCTTCACATCCACAGGCTCTCATGCTAATTAGGAGTGACACCTTTAATTACCAGTATTGAAACCCTCAAGAGCCAACAGATCACAGCCTAAATCCGTGATACTGTCAACCCAGAAGGCAGCTCAGCAGTTGTGTTCGGGGGGTTTTTTTTTTGAGTCAGTGGTTTGTTTCCCTATGACGCCTTGAGAAAAGGTTTATTTGTGTAATGTCTGCAAACCTAAAATAACAAGGACTATTTAAATTGAGGTAGAGGGCAATTTAAAGCCCAGCTAAAACTTCTCTGCTGAAATCGCTAATGGTAGGAGAAATGTGTATTTCCAACACATAATTAGGAAGAGACAAATAGAGGGTGTGGAGTCTTACTATGGAATGTTAATTACAAGCAGATCCTGAATCCCTGGGTTGAGTTCCAGCCAGCTGAGGACACATATTGAAATGTACTTAGTGATATACTCATTTCTACTTAATTACTTGTGAGACAAAGTGCTCGCAGCCAAAGGATATTTCTTTAGGATGCAGAGGATAGCTCTGAGAAGGATTGATAAATGTAAAAGATACACAAAGCAATATCAGTCCACCTACTTGCCAATGAGGGGAATCTCACAACATTTTTTCTAGTGCTCTGTGTTGCCTATTTTAATGTCCTAAGTGATAAGGTTTCCACCATTTCCCTTGGAAGATTAGATAAGTTTCATGGCCAGGATTTTTTCTCCCTGTAATATTCGGCCTGCTTTGCCTTCTCTTTTTTTAGAGTTCACCTGTGTTTTTCGGAAAAAATAAAACTTACCATAACAATTTCTCTCTCCCCTCATTAACTGCACCCAAGGGATCCTCTGAAAAGGTTGTCTAGAAAGACATTTTGGTTGCATTAAACTCACTTTTTTCCAGGGATGGGTGCTGGAGGAGCAACCAAGCAGAGCAAAACACCTGAGTGAGAAGAAGGAGACGGTTCCCTAAAGTCTGTTGCAGTCTCGAGACCTCCCAGATTTCATAGTGTCAGAGATGCCTGAGATTCCATGTAGCCCATGCAGCACAGTGGATGCATTTTCTGTGCTTCAGATCGTGCAACAGGACCAAGTGGCAGCAGGTGGCTGGTAAGGACTGGCAGCCAAGCTACTCATCCTCACCTGCACACAGGTACCAAGGTCTCCTTAAAACACATCCCTAGATGGACTCTTTCAATTGATCTTAAATGGTAGGTGATGATTCAAGACAGCAGCTGCCTCAGCATGAAGTGACGATGGGGAGGCTGTGCTGAAAATACGTGAACTTCAGGCTGAGGTGCAGAGGGCAGGAGCCAGTTACGTGGTCCTCAGGGGCACGGCACAAGTCTGCACTGTGTGCCTTGAACACAGACTCAGGGTCAATTTCACATCAGTGTGAGTCTCTAGGGGATTGCTGCCCTCATCCTTCTTCCTGCCCTACACTTTCCTCCATGAATTTTTCTGCAGCAGGACTATCTCCATGGTAAGACGGAGAGTCAAGCCTAGACTCTTTCTTACTTAAAGGACACGTGTATCTTTCCCATCTCAAAATCAGACAGTTTGGAAATGCTAACGTCACACCAGGCACAGATGAAACCTTTGTCTGCAAATACATTCAGAGTCAAGTGGACATAATCACATCTGACATGATCAAAGTGCAATATCAGCAGATTGCCATCCAGCAGACAGCAGAAAAATCCAGTCAATTTATTGCTCCCAAATACATCAAGGACCTCTGGCAATAGCCAGGACCTGGAAGTAACCACTGCTATCCTAAATCCACTTGAAGACAGCGCATTTCCACAGGCTAACAAGACAACAAGCTGCACTTGGGAACACAATGCATGATGGCTCAGCTGTCAGGATGTACAAGGTACAAGGTAACATCACAGGTTTCCTAGCCCTCCTGAGAAGCAATGTGTAGTGGGTGAGAATGCTCCCTTGCACTTGTGACCATCCAGGTGAGGAGAGGCCTCTCTCACGGCAAGCAGATTTGCATTGCTGCCTGTTTGGCGCTGGGTGATAAAAGACACACGGACGTCACACATGTCTGTTGGTAAGTGACTGCTTGGCTTTAGGGTAGATGCAAGATCAGACATCACCAGGGAAAAAGCAAAATGACGAAAATCACTGAAAAATAAGAAAGGGAGAGAAAGTAGAAAAAGTGTAGTGTAGATAAAAATCGTTATCAGTTCTTTCTCTAAATCTGCCACCACTTTATTCCCTAAAACCCTTAAACAAGAGGATACTGACCCTGCTGTCTGAGTCATATGCCACAATCATCTCTGAAGTAAGTACCAAAGAAACAACAGAAGACATCTAAACAAAACCAGGGAGAACACTGGTTTCCTTGACCACTAAGGCAAATCCAAAATCCCACTGACAACAGTCTTTTGTTGACAGAAAAGGAGCATCTACACTGGAAGTGGTGAATCTGGGGCAGCACACAAAAATGGAACGGGGATCTGAATGCTGGGACTGCATCTCAATCCAGATAGATACTATGAACTGAATAAACTAGAAAAAGAAGTGAAAACCATGCAGACTTCAAAGGGACCAGCTATTCTTATTTGCTGGAACAGCCCCTCGGTTGTAGGTGTGTTTTTCAGCCCTGTCCTTGTCTTTTACTTCCACGGTATTTTCTAAGTCGTGCCCAGTCTGGGTTTCTCTCTCCCAGCAATCAAGACGTTTCAGACCGCCTTTGCATCTCTGTTGTTCCACAACCTGGACATGTGGGACAATGGAGGCCAAAGAGGAATCACAGGGATGAAATGGAGACAGGAGAGAAGGCATAAAAAGAGGTGCAAGACAGATCCGCCCTCATTGCAGTGGGTTGTCTTGAATAGCTGAAAGGATCAAGGAAAAAGTAGGCAAGCTTAGCAGAAAATCTGGAAAGATTGATTTAGTCCTCTTCCCTTTGAAGAGGCCTGCATAAAGTTAACAGTAGTATAGAAACCAGGAGGGATCTGTCTTCTTGAGCTGGAGAAAGGGGCCCATAGGAAGGAGTATAGTGTGGTTTAACAAGAACAAGTGCAAACTGCTGCCCCTGGGTCAGGATAACCCCTGGTATCAACACAAGCTGTGGATGAAGAGATCCAGAGCAGCCCTGCTGAGAAGAGCTTGAGGGTGCTGGTGGGTGAGAGGCTGGACATGACCCAGCCATGTGCGTTTGCAGCCCAGGTAACCAAACGTGTCCTGGGCTGCATCCAAAGCAGCGCGGCCAGCAGGGCCAGGGAGGGGATTCTGCCCCTCTGCTCTGCTCTGGTGAGACCCCACCTGCAGTGCTGCATCCAGCTCTGGGGTGCCCAAGCACAGGGCCTGTTGGAGCGAGTCCATAGGAGGATCGCTGGGATTATTATTGTGCTGGAACACCTCTCCTATGAGGAAAGGGTAAGAGAATTGAGATTCCTTATCCTGGAGAAGAGAAGGCTTCGGACTGACCTAATTGTGGCATCCCCGAAGGGAGCCTACAAGAAAGATGGAGAGGGACTTTTTACAACAGCATATAGTGACAGGACAAGGGGTAATGGTTGTAGACAGAGGGTAGGTTTAGGTGAGATATTAGAAAGGAATTCTTTCCTGTGTGGGTGGAGAAGCACTGGAACAGGTTGTATTTACCTACATGACATGGTAGAGCAGCTAAAGAGCAGGGAACACAATAATGGACTGTCTGTCAGGTGAAAAGATGGAAGCACTGGACATCTTTTCAATACTTAAAGGGGGCTTATAAGAAAGATGAGGACAAAGTTTTTAGCAGGACATGTTGCTACAGAACAATGGGTAATGGCTTTAAAATAAAAGAGGGTAGATTTAGACTAGATATAAAGAAGAATTTTTTTATGATGAGGATTATGAAACACTGGAACATGTTTCCCAGAGAAGTTGTAGATACTCCATCCCTGGAATCATTCAAGGTCAGGATGGACGGGGTTCTGAGGTACCTGATTTAACTGAAGATGTTCCTGCTCATTGCAGGGAAGGTTGGACTAGATGACCTTTAGACATCCCCTCCAACCCAAACTAATCTATGATTCTATGATATTTTAGCAGTTTTTTCACTTGCTGGCATCTGAGACACAAGTATTTCCTTCACAGTTTCCCATCCTCCTGCCTCATGTCAGAGCATCTGCCAGCAGATCCCCTATGAGGAAGACCATCCAAGAAACTGTTGCCCCAGGAAAGGGGATTTTTCAGCCTAACAAAAATTTGCACAGAAGACATCTACTTTCCCAGTGAAAAACTGAAGGTTTCAAAACCAGAAAAACTGCAACCCCAAAACTGCCAAAACCTGAGCATCCTTGGTCCAAATGCAGAACTTCTTTACCAAAAACCACTGTAAATGCTGCTTTTATTTTTGTCATAACTCATAAAGCTAAATTACCTTACTTCCATTTGTTTAATTTAAACAAATCTTCTGCACAAATCAGTTCTAAGCAGCTCTTCCATTAGTCACAGAAATTGCAACATCTTCTGGCAAGTCATTAAGGTTTATACAAAGTGGTCCAAACACACTGAAGGGGTGAAATCGAGAAAAGGAAACACTTGCTGCACACTCTTCAGTGTTTTAACGTTTGTCCTTGACCTTTTAACAAAATAGTAAAGGAAGGAAGCAGAAAGCACAGATTGCTATTGGTGTTGTTTTTACACTAAAGCCAATTTTCCCAAGTTTGTGACCAGCACTGACACTAAACTTGTCTAAGGAAGGTTGGTTTTTGCTGTACCACAGCTAGAGACTCAGCAAAAACAAGTTGGCTGTTCTTCCTGCTTCCCCCTATCACACCCGATGTGTCTCTCCACAGCACCCAGACTGAAACACATACCCCAACTACATCCTAGCACTATACTGGGGCAAGAGTGGAGCGTGCAGAAAGCCTCTTCTGCCTTCCCACCCTTTGGTTTCCAAGAAAAGAGGGGGCACTTTGGTGTTATTTGGGCCCCAAATCCCCAAGTAATCTGCAGCAGGCGTGAAAGGTACATTTCTAGAAAAGGGTCTCTAAAGCCCCCTGCCCAAGAGCACAGAGTCTGTGGGAACCCAGCAGTGACCCATGCCCCTTATTTGCATCCTCCCTCGTGATTTCTCTCTTGCTTCCTTTGTCTGTTTCAGAATGACTCAAGCAACAGCACTTGCTCCTCAAAGACAAAGCATTTCCTGGTCAAGTTGTAGGGTATGACCTGGTCTCATACTCAGCACTTGCTTGGGAAAGCATTTGTAACAATAATGCTTATACCACAAGAACAGTGTTTCACTTGTAAAATTCAGAAATGCCAGATTTATCTTTGCTTGAGCAACTTTAATCCTTTCCTTTCTGATTCAACTCTGTGATGCATGCAACCAGGTTTGCCCTTGCCTATGCAGCAGATGAGAGATAACTTCACCTTGTAGGAGAGAAGCCATGCCAGGGAGCTCAAATGAGGCACAAGAAAGGCAGGTGAAAGCTGCCACTGAGGAGGAAGTTTATGCCTATAGCAACAAATTTGTGAGGGACATCTCTGCCTCCTGCCAGGCCAAGGGGCACAGTCTGGCTCACACAGAGGCTGCTAACAGCCACTGCCCCCTAAACAGCCTGCCTGTGACCACCCCACCGAGTGCTTGGCCATGAGCTTCTCCTGGGCCCTATCTGGTGCTGCACTGGCCCTAAGATAAAACTATTAATTCTGGATAATCCAAGGGTTGTCCTGAATCCCACCAGAGTGGTGCTTCTGTAGCACAGACCTGGTGGATGGAGGGTATTGCATGCCCAGAGGGGAGGAGGGTTCTGCAGGTGCTGAAGGCATGGTGTTGGCTGGGATGGATGGTATGGGAGGCGGGGGGAACCCTTACCCAACACTGGTTCACTTGTGGGTCTGGCTGGGAGCAGTCCTAGGGAGAGTTGTCTCCAGATTGTTCTCTGCAGTGTTGATGGCCAGGCCTGATCCCTGGTTGTTTCCTGGCCCTCTTTTATTTAGGGATGCAGGAGTACCCTCACAGGGACTGTGTGCCACCTCAGAGGTCACTAAATAACATGGTCCAGAAGCAAAGGGAACCCTATAAACAGTAATAATCTTCCCAACATTCAAAGATAAGAACCCCTGAGATCTGAAGCACTGAGATTTCCTCAAGACAGAATTTGGCTTACTTTTCCCTCTCTCAGTAGTTTGTAACTAACTTTATTTATAAACAGGTAGAAACCTAAGTAGCTTTTGTTCTGCACCAGGCTTGTCACGCCACTGCTCAGTCTTAGACAGCGTGGGTTGCTTATTCATGCTCTTCATTTCCCATTTTTCCTTGTTGATAGGCCTCTGTCTTTCAGCAGGCTGGTAGAGTCTTCAGTCTGTCCTACTCACAAAGACTTCACTCAACTGAGAACCTTTCTCTGAGTACAGTTCTTGTTACAGCGCCCTGTTGTCACCGAACACAGGCTGTGGCAAAGGTGTGAAGCCATTTACCATTTATTAACAGATCCCTGGAGAAGTGATTTTCCTGTTTGCATACAATGTGTGTATTGCCCTCTGACTTCTCTGTTGCATCAGAGCTGTCACTGAAATGTGGAGCAAACTACGTGTTGTAAGGTTCATGGTCCAGCCACGTAACGACACATAAAACATTCCCATGCAGGCTCATCCCCTTCAGACTGCAAAACTGAAAATAGCAATCTGTTTTAGGTCTCTAAAAACATAAGTGTTACAGACCCAATGAGAGATGTTAAAATCTAATTTTCAGCACCACAAGCAATGTTTCCTACCTAACCTATGCAAGCAGTTTAAATGGAGCTGGAGGTTGCTTAGAGATTATTCAACAAAGGAATATTTACAAAGTTATCTTTACTTAGCCTACACTACTTAGGAACGCTTTCGATTGAGTAAAACCACCTTTTGTTTTGGACAGAAGTGTAGCATTAAGTTAATTAAAAGCACCACCCATTCCAGCTGACTTTACAAATTTGGCATATCCAGCATGTGTGATAAACAGAGTGATTTCCAAGCGTGACCCAGCACTTACGTCACATCCCAAACTGGCCCTCAGTGAAGAGGGCTCTAAGTATTTTTTCTGCTTTTGTGAAACTCTACAGCCTGATTATTCTACTGATAAAACTAATGTTCTACCAGCCAGTAATATTAATAAAATACCTTTAGATCAAATGAAAATTCTTCCTACTGACCTAACAAGATGACCGTGTTGTACATGATTCCGGGTGAGTTCCAGCGTTGCCTCTTTGCCAGTATCTGACTACACTCTAAATTTATGATTTATTAAGAGCAGGGAATGAAAAGTGTTCTCGTGGGACCCATACATTGCCTGACTGGGCTGGATTTCTGGGTAATCCTGAAGCACAGCTGAGAAACAAGGAAAACTGCAAATCCTTGTGGGAGACTCTTCAAAGCTGCCACAGGTGTCTGCAGATGTACCTGCTCTGTGAAATGTGGGGGAGAGACAGAAGCCAGGGTAGACACCAGCTAGAAAGAATAAGTCAGAAAGTGGAAATAGTCAGATTCCCCATTCTCTAGAGGGCCTGGTCTGGTGCAGCACACAGCTGCTCCATGTGCTCTCTTGTCGAGGAAAGCCCTTCTCAGCCACTTCATGAGGATCCTTACAGAGGCTTTCCTGAAAGCTCAGCTGACCTGCATTTTTAAGGGAGGGTTACTTTGCATGTCAGATGAGGGTGAATATTATTTTCATTTTTTTACTGAAGCTGTGAACTCCTGTTTTCCTGACCCCCACAACTGTCTCAGTCCTGAGTCTGGGATTAAGCTGCCTTGCTGCCCCTAGGCCAGTCTGATTTATTGCAGTAGATTTGCACCTATCTTGCCCATGGGAGGGTAGACTGGTGACTGTAGCACTTTTCCGGCAACAGGAGCTCCTTTTCAGTAGCTAAAACAACTCACTGGAAGGAAAAGTGCCATAACTGTGCACCAGGCTCGCCAAGAGCTGTTTCACTACTGCTTTCTGCATGGTCAAACCGAGGGCCGTGGGACGCCGCTCTGTACCTGAGGCTGAGAGCACGTTTACGGATCACTTGGAGCAGCTGCTCAGCCAGAAGAAGTTCTTTCCTACTACACAATAAAGACATATTTTTAGCAGCAACGAAAATAGATTTCAACGAGTGTCTTAAAAGCAGATAGAATTTCACATTCCTCTTTGATACTTAACAGGGATAAAAAGCATTGGGCTTGCAGACCTCTGAGTGTGGGGACCCTAAATCTCTGACCATGTCTGACAATGGATGGTTGCACAAAAAAATACAAAATAAACATCATGCAGAAATACAATTAATCAAGAGAGCCTTTTTTGGCACAAGAACTTTCCACACCATAACAGCACTGCAAACCAGTCTGTGCATGGAGGCCATTCATTCTGGGGGTACTTTCATAGAATCAGAGAACAGTTTGAGTTGGAGAGGACTTTTAAAGTCATCTAGTCCATCCCTTATCAAACCAGATGTACCTGTAAAGGGACTTGTGGCCTCTGGAACTGAACATGTTAGTGGAGAGGTCATTCATCCCTCCACTTCCTTTTGAGCCATCAGAGGCCAGGCACATTCAGATCACACTGCAAAGTCCATCTCCCCTTTTGCTGGGTGCTAAGGGAGGATCCAGACATAAAGGCTGCTATGTGAGAGACCAGTCCGCTCAATCTCTTGCTATCTGCAGGTCTTGTGTTAGTCAGAGATGATGGCAGTGTAGAAAGGAGGTCAGCTATCACAGCCCCAAGCTGAAAACCAAAGGAACTGCATCAAAGTTGGGAGTAGTATGGAGGACTGAAGACCGAAATCATACTCTTGGAGGGCAGACTCTGACAGTGTCTCACAATGTCTTCTCTTGATCCTTGAGCTAGCTCTTTGAAACCCACATAGGAAGGCATTACCTCGGGAGTGAAACATCCCTGCAGTGATGAAAGGAGATGCAGCTGCTGTTTTAAGAGCAGTGTGTTTGAGATTACAATTAGCCGGAGTTAAACAGTGGCTGCAGAGAAGCAGGATGGGCTTGAAGATGGCGCAAGGCAGAGCAGACATCCCAGGACTAGCTGCCATCGAAGCTGCACTGGAACTGGGGCAGTGTAAACACATCAGCACCAGAGAGAAAGAGCCCTGCCAAGAGACCCATGAGCCTAGAGTCATGCTGGGAGGACACACAGGGTCACTCAGTGTTCAGCCAAAGATTTCCACATCACACTTTGCTTGGCTGTCCCATGGAGGAATTAGGAAAACGGGGATGATGAGAGGGATGTGGCATTTGCAGTCAGCACAGCCGTCGGACAGAGGGGCAGGGAAACTTGTTCTTCAGGACACCTCTCATGCATGGGGGCTGCAGGCTGAAGAAACCCCCCTGTCCATTTGACAGGGAGTTACCTGCCTGCAACAAAACCCATAGAGACTTTTCATAAAAAGCAGTGCTTTTACTAGCATGTGACAGCATCCAGAGCACATCTGGGAGGTGAGGAGCTGAGATGTGTGCAACATAGAGAGGAGCTGGTGAGGAGGGCAGGGGCCAGCACCTGAGCCCTCCCTCTGCCTTGAGCCACTTGAGAAAGGTGTCTGAATTAGTGCTGAACTGCTGCTCTGGTGCTGGGGGCAGTGTGAGAGACCACCTTGTACGCAAGACTATCTTAGATGTTTTTCTCAAGACTTTGTATGGGCACTAGTTAATTGCTAAAACAGCCAAAACATAAACCTGGACAATCCAACTCTCTTAAACTTATTTTCCCACTAAATAAGGAGTTCCTCTTTACTGTCTCTGCTTGGCAGCTGTACAACATTGCACAAAACACTGCTCCAACTTTTGTGGCATTTCTCAATGGGAGGAACTTGCTACTCACATATTCTCCTTCCTTTGTCTGGTCTCCTTGTGGCCTGATGAAATATACTGGCAGGTGTGAAAGGTTTCCCCTCTCACCTGAAAGAGTCGCTTCTAAGGACTGAGTTTTTCTGTATCACAACCCAAGTGTGATTTCTAGGCTGTATTGCCACACTCTTAAGAAACAGGCAAAGCTTTCAAGATTTCCTCACACAGGTAACAAATATGCCAAACAGCTGGTGGAAACACAGGTTCACAGTGCTGCTGGGTAGATTTTATTCTGCTCAAAACATTTTTACAGGGCCAGTAAAAACAGAGGGAACCAGAGGTAAACATTGCATGGGAAATGCATCTCCCCAGCAGACAAAGGAGACCTTCCTGAAGCAGAACCTCTCTGTGACTTCCTTGGCTTGTGAGCACAGACACATCCACTTTACATCTGTGCACACAGACATGCACATGCAGAGATATATTTATACAGACACTTTCACACGCACACAGATGACTATATATACACACGTGAATGTGTGTGTATATATGACTGACTGCACTTGTGTCTCTGCATATATAATTTATTATGTTCTGCTGTATTTTTGACATTTGTTGTGACATCTATAATTTGTGGTCTGAGAAGGCTGAGCCATGAAATGTGGTGAGCCAAACTGGTTTGCATGTCTTCACTGAAAAACAGAGGGTTGGTTTAAAAGATATTTTCCCCCCCAAAAATGTAATTTTTAAAATCAGAAGAAAACCCAACTATTCTTTTTCAATTTCTGAGTTTTCACATTGCAAGGGGAAAATATGCTCCTTTGCACACTCTCTTCATCTTTCTTGTTTTACAAGCACTGGCCAAAGGCAGAAAGAGAAGCAAAAGCTAAGAAGTAGACATAGGGTTTGGTCTTGGCTATTTAATTTCTTCACTTCCTTCTTTTATATTACTAAATGAAAAATAAGAGGTGATAGTTCAGGAGTTACAGAAAGATGGCCTGCCAGTTTGTTTTCTTACCATCAGAATGATATCATGTTTTCCTAAATAAAAAGAATTGATGAAAAATTTCCAACAAAAGTCTCTCCGTTTTTTTCCATGAAATATGTGTTTACTGAGCAGCATTGCTGTGAACACTCCCTGCTCTGGCTGCTAGGGAGGATGTCACAAGAAGCCCTTGGATGACTTGAAACGCCGGACTTGGGATAAGTAGCGCAGCTCCTGGCATCCAGGGGCCCAGCATTCACAGAGGCCTCCAAGGGATGTGTAGCCGAGGAAAGTGGTGATTGTGCCTTTTCCCATCATCTGCTCAGGTCTTCATGCCCTATATGTGCACCTTCCAAAGAAGAAGAATGGAGAACTGATGAACACTGGTCAGATCAAGCTCAGCCTTTGGGAAGAAAAAACCATAAACCTCTGTAGATCCTGGAGGATGGGAGGGCAAAGACTTATCATTTGTACGTGCTGAAAAGCAGTGAAGTTTGTGGTCATTCTGGGCTGAGTTCCACATTCTTTGGGGCACCCCTGAGAATAGCCTGACTCCTTCACAAAGATGATCTCTGCCACAACAAAGCAATGCGACCATCCCCAGAAAGCACTCATTATGATTCAGGGAAGTGAAGAATTACTAAGAAATCACATGATCCTTTAGCAGTCCGAACACCAGCCCTTTGGCCAAGGTGGCTACACCTGCCTGGTAGTGTAGGAGGCCAGTGAAGGAGCAGGTGACAGGTCAGCAGTGCAGAGGGAGGTGTGTGTCCCGCTCCCACACCACCAGTAGCATTTTAGCACTGGTCCTTTTAACCTCAGAACAGCTCAACCATCATTGAGCAGGAGGTAGAAATGAAATACACTGACAAAACTTGGATGAAACAGGACCCCCTGTGCCATCAGGCATAGTAGAATACAAATAAACCTTTAAGAGGAAAAAAACCCCAGCTATCCAAGAAAATAAATGTTAGCAGTGTATGGGTTCCTTCCTTCACCAAGAAGTGAATTTTCATTTTTTTCAAACTAAGCCTTGTGTATTTGAAAGCAGAGGTAGACAAGCTCATCTCACCTAAGACCCCTTCTTCTAAATACCAAACATTGCCTTTGTAACTTAATATTTGTGTATCAGCAATGTATTAAACATCAAGGCACTGCTGTGTTAGGCATAATAAAATAGTTATTTATCCGCCAAAACCACAAACCCTGGATTAATAACTTGAGAAGTAAAGCCAGATTGCTGGGATAGTATGTGGGAGAACAGAAAATACAAAGGAACAGTAAGTGAACCAAAACTTAGAATTATCTTTCAACTAAATTTGTTCTCTCAAATAAAGTTTTTGAAGGATAAAAACATTTTATCCATTAAAATTGATTTATAAAGTCCTTTATTCTGTTTTGCTTAGATACAAAAGATTTTTCTCTTTGAAAGAAAAAGTTCTGTAGGAGAAGAGAGTCGTATTCATATCCTCTCGTTTCAATACCTAATTCATCTTCTGTTCCTGTTTTCACATCTAGGAAATTAAAGTACAAGAGTCCAGAGAGAAAATGACATTCACAGAAAAGGATACCCTTGCATTCCTGGTCAAAAGAAGAAGGAGACATACTAATTAATGAATAAACTTTTTACCGCCCTCTGAATCTCTAAGAGGAATAAAAAATATACCCCAAATCAGAGCTGAGATATCGAGTAATCAGCTACCTTTGCTCAGACGCAAGGGCAGATGAAAGCAAAATGTCAGAATTCTTTCAAGTGAGGAAAAACACGACTCTTTCCCTTAGGGAGAAAAATCAAATTGTTATGTTTTTGTTTTTAATTTGGCTCCTTCGATGAGCAAATTTATTTACGTGTAGACTATCACTGTTCCTACAGACATTTCAGCCCACGCTGTTTGGAGCCCACACTGTTCATACGGGGGCTCGGCTCGCGGTTGCTTTGCCATGGGACCTCTACCAGCCACTGAGGCTCAGAGTGGATAACACTTCCTCCTTCTGTCCCACCAGGACAACACCGTCAGAGCACACGCCCTTCTTTGTGCTATCCACCTCAGGGTGCATCAGGGCTCCCAGGGCAGAGGTGCGTGTTCCTGACTCTCACGGGCACCATCAGGCAGCCATGGCTGCACAACAAACCCTTTGAAATGTGCCCGTGCAGATGGGTTGGATCCTGAGACCAGCGTGATCCCTGGGAGTTGGCGGACTCCAGGATGCCAGGTGGCTTTGGGTGGTTCACAGAGGCAATGACCCACCAGAGCCACTGGAAATGCGACACCTGGTGCAGACATCTCTCAGAGGTGGATTTAGAAGCTGATCTATTGCAGGTTCTGGAGAGGTGTAGGTTCCTTCTCTCTTTCCATAAATCTCTTATCCTGCTGGACCTAGTTAAGACAACACTTCCTACCTAAAGATGTGGGATTTTCTAGCTCTGAAGGGAATCTGAGACTTTTTTTTCCTGAGGACTGTGTCATGACAGACTCCATAATGGAAAAGTAATGACTTTGGAACCGGCTTATTTGGAAAAAAAAAATTAAATAAAATCTGGGCCCTTATCCAGGTAGAGATCTTAGCCTGGCATTCCATCTACATTCTTTCTGTTATTAAAATAATTTAGGAAACCAGGAAGCCTGTTCTGCATTCAATCATGTTAGCCCACGCTGTGTCAATTTGAATTCTGCCTGTGGTGATAACAGTTGAAAATCTGATGGGCCAGATACTGAACTGACAAAAATCGGCATTGCTCCATTACAATCAGTGGGGTTTTGCCAATTTACCCTTGTTAAAGATCTGGACCTCTACTTCTAGGCGGGCATTTTTCCAGACAGAAAAACAGTCTCCTACCTCTTTGGCAAAGGAAAAAATAAAGGAACAATTTAACGATACTTTGGAGAGTGACATGACCATGATAATGCAACTCGAAAATTAAGCCCTTGGCTTATTTTCAGCATGCTTGAAGTTAACCAGAACCACGTTCAGGTTCTTCAAATGTGGTCAACAGGTAATATCTGGTACCATTTTTCGGTGTAGATGCTACCAGATTCCAAGCTGAAGATTATTATTTTTCCATTTTAGCTCATTAGGATGGCTTAACAACTCTGTTAAAAAACTCCTCTGATGAAGAAAACAACATTTGCATGTGTAAGCAGACACATAAAAATATTTTATCTTCCATCCAACTGCTTTTTCAAGTCTAAAAATATTTCTGAAGTTCATCTTTGCTGTAGAAAGTCCATAAACCTGTGGAAATTATGCTTTTGGTATTTGACCATCAGCCGATCAGCAATCAGGGCAGCTTAGCCTGATCCCGTGCACCACCCTGCCATAGTTCATGTGATGAGAGAACAGGGACAGGCAGTCCCTTCCCTACCCACGCTATCCTTCTGTGCCTGAGAAATGTTGCTCCTGACTTTCCTCCAGGTGACTCCACAACTGAGCAACATGGTCATACGATAGTCACTACTTGGAGAACTAGTTGAAAATGTCAGAGAACTGCAGTGTGGGTCACACTGCTTTGACCTAGAGGCAGAACCTGAAAAGCCTTCATGGTTACACCTCCCCTCATCCTGTTGCCATCTGCCATTGCGGAAAGGAAAGGGAAAAAGAGTGGGGGAAAGGGACTTTGAACTTCAGAGAGAGCTCTTTTCATCTGAAACATGACAGGTACATTTTACTTGGCAAAAGAGAAAGAAAAATGTATTTCCTACAAGACTGGTTTTATCAAAAGATTTGAGCTGGTTATAGCTGTTACACAGGAGCAGAGTCTCAACAGTGATCACAGTTGTCTAAATGCAGCTTTGAAACTATCCCGAAGGTCTTGGATTCTATTAGCAAAGAAAAGGGCCCAGGATTCATCCCTGGCTCTAAAAGCCACAGAGAAGACAGAGAAGATCTTGCTTTTATCAAGCTAAACACCTTTCCCCAAGGGCTTCATGCATAGCAGTCTCTGCTGTCCCATAAGTCATACTTTGGAATTTGTGGGGACCCTACTTGTGAGAGCCGGCCAAACCCACGACAGGGAAAATGCCCACAGTTCAGCTGCATGGACAGTCACCAGACCATGCTAAAGGCTGTGCCTTTACCCCGTAGCACAGGCCTGCCAGGCCTGCCAACAGGAGCCTGCTCAGTTTGCAGGTATATCTCTGCACTTATATATCACCTTTGGAAGCGACAGGCCTGGCCAAAATCTGTGGGTGCTGCCACAGCCAATAACAACACTGAGTGTGCACCAACAGGGGTATTCAGATTGTTGTGTCCAACCATCTCCCTAACAGGCAGGACAACATTACTTAAGGCGAACCAAATCTTCTGAGCTTTTGAACATCATGTACTCACTAAGAAGAGGACGTGGATAGGAAATCCTCCAGCAGTTTCCCAGAAAGGCTTAATTTGAGCCAGTCACAACAGGACCCATACAGAGATATGGATGAGTAGAGAAAAGGCATTGTAGATTGAATAATAGCATTCAGTTTCTTTAATTGGCCTTTATTTCCGTGTCCTCAGAGCACCAGCATGGCTTCAGAAATGCAAAGGCTTCAGTTCTGCCTGCTGGAGAACCTCCTTTGGGAAGGATCACCTCCGGTGACAGCTCCCACACCAACTCCTCTGCAGAGAGCAGGGCTGTGAGGAAGGCAGTGCAGCGGGACCACCCATCAGCCCCAGCTACTGGCATAAGCCCTGCTCTGAGTTAACAGCTGATAGAGATGTAAGCAGCAAGCCCTCTGATCAATTTATTCAAGTAAGCTGGACAATATCCAGCAAACCTTGCTTTTTCGTGGAGCAGAGTGGAGCTTTACAGCTGTCTTTTTCTTATCCCTCCTATCTTTAGCTTCTGCAGTGAACTGCAGAGCCTGCTCTGACAACTCAGAGCTGAACTGAGACAATACTGTGTAGTGGGTTAGTCTTCGTGCTTCGGCAGAGGCTATAAATCCTTTCATTTCTTTACTTTCTGTGAGGGACTTTCCATTTTGTTTAGTTTTCAGAGCAGATAGAATCCCATTGATGACATTTAAATGCATCCATCACAATGAACTCTAAGATGCAGGAAATAACATTTTCTTGTACTTAAGCATCTCGGGAGACTGCAATGATCATATTAAAATTTTAATCACAAACTCCTTTGCGTTTAAATCACAAAGGATTCACTGTGCTAGAGAATTTTACAATATGAAACTCTTTTATAAATTTGTGGCAGATAGCAATTTTCTGTCTGGGAAATGTAAATCAGTTATTAATGAGCCAAATTGCTAACATCAAAACTGGTATCTATATGCAGGAAAGAGGAAAAAAAATCTTTCATAGGCTTATAAGGTTCTACATGTACTAGCCGGAACAATTTTAATCCCTGTTTCCTGAACTGAGAGACATCAAACTGCATCTCATTCTGCAACAACATATCTGCCAGATCCATGCATGGTGTTGTAGGGCTTTGGAAGTGATGATGTGAAAATTAATAGCTGAAAAACTATTCTGAAAGACACATACATTGCAGACTTTATAACTAGAGACTAGTTTTTTGGTTCAGATGAATGTAGTTCTCGTACAGGCTTAAAACAAGGCAGGAAGACAGTGAGGTCCAAAGCAAGCAGCAAGGCAAAGTCTACAGCATCCTCTAGAACCATGCAGGCTCCTCAGTAGCTTCAAGCACAGACCGGAGCTCAAGACCTACCCCAGCAACCCTGCCTTGACCTGAGCCTATGTTCTGAATTTCAGAGCTGTCCTTGAATATACAATTGCACAAAACAAAAACATTGGGTTTTAGCAGCTTCCGTATGTTAGGATCCTTGCTGAGCTCAAGCACATTGCTAACAGTACTTGAAATTTAATTATTTTGCTATTTTTTTTAGTGCATTAAAAAATCCATTGCCATTGTCAAAGGGTGCAAAAGGTGGTAAGTAATACAGAATGGATTCTGGGGCTGAATTTGCAATGTAGCTCGAAACTGAGTGCTGAGATTTTAAATCCCAGCTCATTATTGGAATTAATTCGGAATGCTTGCAACTCTTTGCTAATGCCTTCATAGAAAACTACACAGTTTGCATCACTATGAGATTACCCAATTCCTTCACTTGCACAATTATTCCAATAATCAAGAGTGGACTTAGCCTCTGCAGGTGCAAGAGCACCTCCAAACAACACAAAGAGTTCAATAACCCAAATGGACCTTATTGTACGAGTAGCAATTTACAGGCTACTGGTTCTTCTGCTTGCTGATTTTTTCAGCAGAGCTTAAGAGATTTGGATGGAATTGCCACAAAGATTTAAAATTAAATGTAGGGCAGAGGCAGATAAACTGATTAATTAACTGATCAATTCCATAAGGAGCTTAAAGCATATCTTGTAATTTACAAAGGAAGGCGTGGGATGCAGTGCTGTCTTCACGAGGGTATCTCCCCGTGTTGGTGTGTGTCCCATGAATAAAGCAGTTTCATTTCTCTCCTAGCACCGACACGGCTTCAGAGGCACGCGGGCGGAGAATTTGCCTCCTGCAGCACCACGTGTCCTCCATGGTCAAGTTTGCCTTAAACCAGATGGAAAGACAAAGATTTGTTGTTTGAGGCCAGCAAAGGGCAGCTTCAAACCACGGCTCCTTCCAGTTGTCAGGGTGTTGGAGCGTGAACTCCAGCCAGGATGCGTTCCGTACAGCTGTCTCACTTGCATGCAAGCTGTGGTGTGCATTTGCAAGTCAGTCGGGACCACTTTCAGACCATCTCCTCAAGGTGCCTGCCTGCGTTGCCATGACAACTAGTAAGACAGTGATGGGCAATTCGGGCTCCCCACGCTCCGTGGCTGCCAGACTCTATTCCTTATATAGGCAATGGAAAGGAGTAGGCATCTAAGTTAGGCACCTAAAATCAACAGGCTGACTACACCCCACACACACCCACCCCCAGCCAGCTGCTAGGTTCCTGGCTGGTCCCTGCAAGCAAGAGGGACCCAGGACACCCTCACCACTCCTGAACTCACTTCCTCGTTTGACTTCCTCTTCCAGTGTGTCAATCAGAAGTGACAATGCGACATCTGGGAAATGCTCCAAATCTCTCCATTTTTAAAGTGAAGTGCACAGTGGCAGTTAAACAGGCAGAGCTTTCTGCTCATCGTAGTATTGGAAACATTCGGATTGCTTTGCAGTGGGGTAGAGAATGGTAAATTCTACCGTTGCACCCAGAAGGTTTTTACATGCATTTCCAGATCCTTCCTCCTGCAAGTGTGTTCCACAGATACAGCATCAGACAGATGTCCTTTAAGCTTCAGAATAAAGAAGAAACATTTAAAAAAACAAACAAACTCCAACAAAAAAAACCCCAAACCTGCTGTAAGCATAAGATCTTGAGACAACTTCTAGTCCTGGAAGTAGAGAAAAACATTCTCTGCAACTATTCATGCAAATTCCAGGTCAGTTCACATTTTTTGGAAAGATGTCAAGCCTCTTCCCATCTTCAGTATCTCTTCCATTTTTACTGGTTTTTCTCTTGCACATACATAACTCTCTATCAGACCTTTAGCAGTGTCACTAATACCTATCCTGAGGTATTTCCTCTTTCATCCCCTCTGCAGGTGAAATATGTGGAGTGTCTCACACTGGTAATCTGTGACTTTTTTTTTGTTGGGCTTGGAGGTTTCTGTCTTGTTCTTGTTTGGTTGTTCTTGCAGAGGCACTTTTACAAGCTGTTTATTTTTTTAATAGGCACACTGCTGTGTATTTATGATAGGGATGGCCAAAGAAATGACCTAGCAAAGAACTGGACCGTACGTTTGGAGCAGAAGGAGGTGTGATTCATGACTTGCCTTAATTCCTGGAGGAATTAATTCCAGATGTTCAGATAAAAAGCTGAAGCTTGTTTCAATGACCAGGAATTACATTATTCCAGCAGAGTGAAAGCTGTGACAAGGGTGACCACTCAGGAACTTCAGCAATTCAAACAACCTTCAAGAACATCCAGAAAGGGCAAGTTTAGGCACTTCATTCACACTGACTTCTGTTGGGATTCAATCCTCTCTCCTCACTTGATCCATCTAAAACTTGGCACCCCAGCTGAGCTCCTTCAACTGCCCATAGGGAGAGACAGATTTCCTTAGGGAACAAAGAGAGCATGTACCTCTTCCTCTCCCCACTAACTACAAAGAGTTGTCTTACTCCAGATGCCTGGTTGTTAGGCAGCTAAAGAGAGGAACAATAAATCTCACACTTGGAGTCAGTGGGCAGTAGGCACTCTGCAGGAGCCAACAATCTCAGCACCCTTTGGGGCCTCAGCAGGAGACTTTGAGTTTGATTTGATGATCCATGCAAACACATGGTGGAGAATGTGAAGAGGAGGTCTGAGGTGCTCTGCACAGCCTGTGCTGCTGCGGAGGCTCTGTTCTGTAAAGGGCTAGAGACCTCCATTCCCAGACCATCTGAACAACAGCAGTCCATCCAAGGCATGGTGAAAGCATGGATAACTGAACTAAGGTTATTATTAAGGGTAGGATCTGGACTCTGGAGCCACCTGAAGCCCATGGGGCAGTGTTTTTCACAGAATCATGGAGTAGCTTGTGTTGCAAGCAACCTTTAAAGGTCATCTAGTCCAACTCCCCCTGCAATGAGCAGAGACATCTTCAACTAAATCAGGTTGCTTAGAAGCCTGACCTGGAATGTTTCCAGGGATGGAGCATCTACCACCTCTCTGGGCAACCTGTTCCGGTGTTCCTGCAGTCATACACTGATGCTGCTTTGAGCAGTCAGGAATTCAAGAGTATTCTTTAGCTACAGGAATACAGTCTCTCTGTTCACCAGTCCTCCTGTCTGCTCGAACTCACCTTCAGCCAACTTGTGGCTGAGCCCTTCCAAGACACGAGGTTACCAGGGTGACAGGAAATGCACTTGTGTCAATCCCCTGGTGCTAGCACCTGGATTAAAGTAGGCGCTCACATTCAGAATATTAAAAAAAGGTAAGAAAAGGAATGGTTCTTGTGGGAATAAGCCAACAAAAGGTCTAGTGATAGGGATATAATTTCCCATCACTGCAGCATTCCCTTTACCCAAGGATACCCAACTACTCTGACGGCTTTAAACTGTGTGAGCTAAACCAATAATTTCAAATTATATGTTCAAAGTCATTTGTTGAACATCTGTGGGACATTTTTTTAATATTGGCTATGCTCAAGAATTGCCAAATAAATGGAAGGGTTGAATTTGAAGACTGAAAAAAGAAAAAAGGCAGTTTTTTGTGAATGTGTCAGTCACACTTACCCACTTTCTCAGCATGCGGGGGTCATTTTGGCACACCTGGACTGAAATCAGTGACATCCACGGCTTGAGTCAATATTCTCTGAAAAGAGCAGAGGCTGCCAGCTCAGGCTCTTTGATGTTACCGTTTGGTCGTTGTCTTGCTGAAATGTCATTCCCTTTGATATTTGAGGCAGATACGCAAATAAATTAAAGGAAGAGCTTATTTACGCTGAGTGCATGAAAATGGCACTTGTGCATTGAAATGGATGTGGAAACTGCATTTACACAAGCATTTTGTCTGCAACAGACAGGGCTCCACAACTAGATGCCTGCCATGACACAGGAGCGAGCAGCTAAGGCAAGAGGTGTATTTATCTTTTCTAATGTGTAATTCCAAAATATAACCCTTCCCTTCAGTTATTATTTATGTAATTGCACAGCCAAATTTAGTCGGTGCATTTGAAAGCGTAATTAATTGCAAGGCACTTGGTAATGTTCCATTCTGCACCACCTGTAAGTCAAACTGCTGTAATACAGAATTGATTTTTGGAAGGGTTTTCATCACACTGTGTGCACTGAAAATAATTAGTGATCCAGGAGGGCAGTTACTTTTATCCTCCTAATTGGATATGCTGGCAGTTCCTATGCCCTTGTGGTCAGATGTTAGCCTCATTTGCACAGTTCCAACCAGCGGGATTACCTCACTTGGGTGGTCATGTGTGTATTTAAGAATATAATTCATACTTTTCAGTTTTGCAGCTGTTGAACCGGTTTGTGTGAGCCATGACTTTGCTCTGAAAGGATCAGAATCCGTATTGTCTTAGGACAGCACTGAAAGGCTACCTATGGCTTAGGCTTAGGGGTGGTTCTCGCAGGCCTTTGCAGCTACTGTCAAGCCTTCAAAAGCGTTCTGGTCTGGAGGCGCCTTCTCCACTGATTTTCACCACTTGTTAATGTTTGGAAGAAAGTGTTTACAGAATGTGACAGTGCGACAGTTTCACAATACTTTGGTTTTGGCAGTAGAATCAGCTGAAGAAATTCTTCTCTCCTTTCTCCTGCCTTTGCCGTGCAGGTCACTGACCTCTCGGTTGTGCCAACACAACTATTTGTAAAACAGTGTGATGCCCTGGATAGATGACATAATTCAGGTTAAACGGCCTTCTTTTCTTTTTCCCAGCTTTTGGCTTTTAGGGATGAAAATGGCCAAACGAGAGGAAAGCTTTGGTGAAAGAAGGAGTGGCTGTGGAGGGAACTGTCTACAGAGATTACCACTAAAACCCTCAATGTCGTGAAGCTACTATTCCGAACCTCTCTTGCTGGTGTTTGGGGTTTTGTGATGGTTTGGGGTTTTTTTCTAAAGCATACTAAGTAGAAAGAGGAAGCTGGCAAAAGCTAAAAACATGAGACTTATGTATTTTTATCTGCCTCAAGTGCAGATTAGTTGTTGGAAGAATAAAATGCCCTCTGTGAAAAATTCTCAGACATGTTTGGGGCTTTTCTTAATTCATGGGATACCCTCAGCCAGTAGCTTTCCCATCCCGTGTTTAGAGAGTTCAGTTCAAACACTGAGCGCATGGATCCACAGAACAAGCCTTTGGTGCACACCACAGGGATGAAGCCTCTGAGAGAAGAAGCAGGACTGCAAGGGAGGAGGACAGGGCAGGGATTGGGACAGAGGGAAAGAATACCCAAAAAGCTTCATCCCAAAAGACAAGGACCACTGGGCTGCTGGGACCTGTCAGGGCATGAACCTCCTCACAACTGGAGGTCCTGGAAAGGAGTACAGCCTTGGGATGGCCAGGATGGTTGGCAGACGACTCTGAAGCTGATGAGATCCAGGAGCCGCACGTACTATAAGGCTTCCTACTAGAGGACTGATAAACCTGAGATTTTTCCCTGCTTTTGAGAACTTATTTCTTTTGAATGAACAGGATTACACTGGTTATCTGAAATGGCCAAGAGGAAAGATAACCAGGAGGGAAAAAGAAGAAGAAGAAGAAGAAGAAGAATATAGAAGAAATATGTGGCTGAGGAAGTTAACACAGTTTCAATTTGCTAGAAAATAGCTTTCAGTGTGGACAGCTTAAGAAAAATGGGAAGCAAGATCAGCACCTCTTATAAAATACTAATACTTATTTTCAAGTACCCACACTAAGATTCTTTTACATTATGTTTCACTGGAATAAAAGTTGACAAGTCCAAGAAAACATATCTGAGAAGATTTTCCTCAAGGCTTATCAGATTTTACATGGAAAGTGTACATAAATCCCAAAAAGAAAGCAATGTTGATTGCAAAAAGGAAGGAGAAAGAAGTTTCAACAGCTCAGAACAAGGATATGCTGGTATTTGGTTTTTGGGTTTTCAACAGCAGTTAAAAATTTTTCAGAAGTCGAGAGACTACATTTTTTTCATGGGTTTTTTTTTCACAGGTGAAATGAAATCTCTTTTCCAAACTGATTCTAATACTGATGATTTTAATGTCATTTACAAGCTGAGCTCTCTGTGCATGAGCTATTTCTATCAATGTAATAAGAACATGATGAAAACACAAATAGATATTCATGTGAGCTAGTTCCAGCAAAGTACATAAGCAGTGGTGGTGGTTGTAGCAGTGGAAACAGTCAAGTTTCCTAGGTTGTCTCAGCACTAACATCCATTCAGAAATCATCACAACTTTATTAATAAATCCTAAGTATAGAAGGTTCTTTAAATTCCAGATTGTTTGGGTGATACAGACAATAAATTTTTAAAATGTAATAATCCATTTTAGAGAACAATCTCTTTGAAACAGATTTTGACTCACTTGCTCTGCAATGCAATGAAATAGAATAAACTAAAATAGATTAAAATAAAAAGTGTTAATAAAAACACTAGCTGGGGGATTAAGGACAGGTGGCTTACAAGTCAAGGAAATAGTAATCTTTTTCCAGTAACTTAGTTCAGACAGAATCGAGGTTATCGAGAACAAGAGTGAGGTGAGCCATTTGCATACTATCTAACTAAGCTATCCTCTTCTTCTGCTTGAATTGCAATCACTAAAAGGGCATAGATTTTTGGAAAATATCATGTTGTCTGTAACATTCCAGCAAATATTTTCCATAAACAAATGTCGGCCTGCTCTCTCTGGGTAGAGATGTAACAATTCAGTATGGGCAAGTTGCAGAGAGTGATTGGTCTTCAGAGACATAAAATGGTTTTTCCTCTCCCTGACCCAGATGGTAACAATTCCAGCTTTCTTCAGGGGGTAGGACTCAACCCAATTTCTTAGAGCCATCACCAGGGCTTGCAGACTTCACCAACTGCCAAGCTTTCACCTGCAGTTTGGCAGGCATCACACAAGCACGTGCGCCACAATAACGCACTTGCTTGTAAAATATTCTCACATAAAATATTGAAATAGTGTTTCTGGAAACCAGAGAAAAGGTGTTCTGAAAGCCAAAGCAAGTTTGCAAGTCTTTGTTTGCTAATATTTTCTTTGGTATACATCCAGCTCTACTGGGAGAGATCAGTTTCATTTTAATGCTAGCGCCCTTAAAGTTGAGTAGCTGGTTTCAGCATGTAATGGAACAAAACTTTCTGCAGATGATGGAGAGAAATAGACACTGTAAGAGGGTGGTTCATTCTGTCTCTCTTAGACACCCTTTAGGGGAGGATGAACCACCCCCTGGAGATACACATATCTCCTGATTGCAAAGGAAATACAGATGATTAGTTTGGAGAAGACACTGCTGAGTCACATTGCTGTTGTTAATGACTTACCTTTTTGCCAGCTGACACACCTTGGACAGGACTTCCTGGAAGAAATCAGTGGCTGTGATCCCTTTTCTTGGGGACAGCCATCATTCTCTTCCATTTGCACTCACACTCATGGGGTAGGCGGGCCCAGTTTAATTGACTTACAAAGCACGACTTGAGAAGGGTTCAGCTGCGGCAACCACCTGCTGACAGGAATGATTATTAGATAGGCCACAGCTAGGAATGGTCCCAGGACCTTCTTCTGCACAGGAAACAGCCATTTTCGAGACAGGGCTAAGAGACAATCCAATATCCATCCACCTGCTGGAAGGACAGCTACCGAGATGATGGAGCAAAACTATATTCAGGAGTGGCAGATTGTAGCAAGGGGTTATGACTGCAGCAAGATTGTGTTTCTTCCACAAGAAAACAACAAGCAGCACAGATTGGGAGGCTCAAGGAGGAAGGCTTTATCAACTAGGCAGGGCACGCAGTGCTGGAACAGGTTATTGAGACAAGTTTTGGGGTCTGCATCTCAGACAGACTTCAAGGCTTGACTGAAGAAAGCCACAAGCAAGCTAACAAAGCACCAGTGACAGTCCTGCTTTGAGCAGGCAGCTGGACTGGATGAGATGAGGAGGTGCCTTCTAACCGGCATTTCTGTGGGAGGCTGAAAGTGTCTCAGAAAAATTCTCCACTTGAGAGTGCTGTGTGGGCTCCCTTGCTGTTCTTTCCTTCTTCTGTGCTCCACATACGTCAAGCAGCAGCTCCCAGAGGTCATACAGGAAGGATTATTTCCTTGGTATGCCTTCCTCTTCCTCATACTCCTTCTTCTGACCTCAGCGGAGCTGCACACATTTGCCTACAGAAATAATGTGACCTTTTGACAATAGAGTCATCCAGCAATTTGCTCTTGTTTGAAGCTATTTCCCCCAATTCCCTCTTGGGTTTTTCTTCAGCCTCTGTCACCAGTGGAAAGATTTGCTATGCCTGGAATGCAAAGTTTTGGTTACCGAAGAAGAAAGTGTAGTGCCCAGTCCAACAACACGTACCAGAAACTTGGTTTCAGCCAGGAGCTTTTCTCTTCAACAGAACTTCCCAAACATTTTTGGAGGGTTTTTGAAGCAGAAATGGTAGAGAAAAGTAAGCTTGTTAAAAATTATGCGCTGCATCATGGAAAAGCAAGTAAGCTGGGCTGAAGCAATAGTGATGGCATAGGTAAACACATCACCAGTTATGAGGTTCACAATTCAATTCATATTATAGATATAAGTTGTGTACATTTATAAGTAAGTACATATACACACATCTCCAATTGTAGGGAGAGACATGTTTACATGTTGATATATACGAATATAAAAATTAAACACAAATATTTGTGCCGATTAATTGGTTTCTAGGCATATGCTTTGTGGTTACAGAGGAAAAAAGCAGATACTGAATAGTAATGCAACACGTCGAAAGCCACTTGATTTTGACTGTCTCACCTGCTCTTTCTACAATAATTGACTTACAGCACTAGTACTAAAATTTAATGCAGACAGCTTCACATCACTGATATTGGATACAAATACAGAACAAAATAGCTACCTGCAAGATTTTTTTTTTTCCATTTCAGTGTCTCACAGTGCCACAGAAGTCAGGCAATACACAACATCCAGTGATCTACTATGCACAAGCTGCAAATTGGCACTAGGATGAATTCTTAGAACTTACTCAGAGCTGAGATCAGACATCAGTGAAAGATGCAAATTCTTTGCTGTACAGCCCATTTCCCTCCTAGAAATTCCCAAAATACAATGGGACATTCTTTAAATGAATTACTAGTCTATTTTAATCAGAAGCAACCTCTCACAAACCAGTAATGCCTTTAAGAATGGAAGACACTTTTCCAGGTAACAGATCTAGTGACTTTAAAATCATAATCTTATTATATACATGTAAAGTTTTGATGGATATTTTGAGCTAACATTTTTACTGGCCATAAACTATTATTCCCTGCCAGACTGAGATAGCTACCCTGAGGGGAAAAAATATTTAGCTCTTAGAAAGTAAGGCACATAAAAAAAAATATAGTGAGGAAATGCTATTTTTAAACAGACTCTGAGCATTTTTCTAATAGGTTTTGTGTAAAACATGAAATATGTTGCAGTCACTGAGCACATGGTGTGTCAGAAAGCTTGGATCAGTGTTCTTTTGGAATGTCTTGCACAATTTGCTCTTGGTTTTTTTTCCAATACAGATCACCAAGGTTTCTCAGAAAAGTAACATACCTCTGTTAAAGAAAATTAAAGGGGATTTTGCTGTTAAGTTTTCCTTTTTTTTTCTACAGCAAACACTAATGGTATAAGTGGTTATAATGGGTGGTCAATTCCACTGAGTGTCGTTCACCAGAAAACCCAGAGCACACAGAATCACAAAATAAGCTAAGTTGGAAGGGACTCTCACACGAGGTATTGTTGCTAACACCTTTTCTGGGTTTTAGCTGTAGGCCTTCCTTCCACCAAGGACCTGCCCACTGTCAGAAGTTGGTTTGTCCCACCCTACCAGGCATGAAGTGCAGATATCAGAACATCCAGCACTGCACAGGTTGGGATCCCTTCCTAGCCCTCCCTCACCTCCTTTAACACATAACGTGGGTTTTAGAGTGTTGCTGCATAGCTGCATCATTCTCCACGTTCAACTTGTCGTGTCCTTCCCTGAAAGGCGACAGGGATAAGATGACCCACCAGCTCCAGTGCAGCCCTGTGCCACTGATCACTGTCCCTCTGTAGCAGCCCTAGGTCTGTGGAAACCTCTTGTGCTCTTCCAGCATAGGCTAATACATTCATACTGACTGAGCAGAAGCACCAAAATCCACATTTTGTTCTCCAGTGCTTTGCCTTCTCACTATGCTGCACCCTTCTAGGGCATTTTTATGAGAACAAAACAGCACATGGCTTCATCAGCCTTTGAAGGCAGATGAAACCAGTACATACATACCACACATCTTCTAGGACCTAGATGCTAAGGTTGCTCCCCCTCTGTGCTACCTGCAGAGATAAAGGGTAGGTGCCTGTGAGAGACCATGCTGGGTCCTCATCAGGAACAGCTGTGTGCTGTTTTCAACATTGTCACTACCTTGACTGGTGAAGACATACCCTGGAGTGAGCTTGCTGTGACATAAAAATGACTCAGCATAGAAACAGACACAAAAACCACCCACCTTCAAAGTCAGAGCCCTAACCAATTAAGAAAACAGCTCCAGAGTCCTGTCGTCATCAGCTGCTTATAATTAAGCTGCATTTCCAAAACATTGCCTTTCCCACCCACAGAATGGCTTGAAACACACGAGCCATCACGTGGAGAGCATGAAGGAAGAGTGGGGCATTGATAGTCAGTTCTCTCCTTAGAAACCCATGGTACAGAAAATGGGAACAAACACTCCAGAAATATCAGGTAGGGCTGGATTATGATCCACAGGCATCCCAAAATCAAATACTTTGGCGACTACTGTTAATTGTGGGAGGGATTTTCCTACACAGAAGCCTGATGTCAAAAGGAAACCCTTCCGGGGGAGAGGACCTTCCCTTATTTGAGAGCTTGCGAGTTTCTGCAGGCCAGTGACTTCGATGATGTTTATTGGTGAAAACAGTGGGAAGCCAGCAGTGTTTCAGGAACCTTTTAGGAGACACTTTGATCCCCTACAGTGTCTGGGCTTCCTCAACGGTATTTTGAGGCTTTAGCTGAACATCAGTGATCTGTGCACACAGTGAAACATACAACCCAGGGCTTAGCTTGACCAGAGGCACCAAGAAGAGACTGAAAGGAAGAATATGCAATCATCTGCTGGTTACTGATGTAGCCTCTTTATGCATAATCTCCACCCACTTCTTCACTTCATCAGCATGAAACAATGCACTATTGTATTAGTTCAAAACAGGCAGTCCCTCCAAGACAGACCTCTCTCTCTTGAAGCACAGGGATCTGTAGTTCTGCCTACAAGCACAGGCAATCGGTCAAGTTCCCATCTTATCCCATTCCAGTTTTCTTCAGTGCATTTGGCAACTGATCAGCAAGTGAATCCAAACAGTGGTATTTAAACCTCTCAGAACCTCTCTTGTTTCCTAATCTTCTAGATAATTAAATGCTGTGCACATATTCAGTATTAACATTGAAACAGATACTTCCCCCTTCTTGTGCATTTTTTTAACAGGTGTTCCAATATCCTGAAGAAAGCTGAACTATAAGCCTCACGTATGTGTATATTACGATACACTCAAAACAGGTTAGAAGCAAAATGTTTTCCATCTAGCAGCTTCTGCTTGTCACAGAGGCAAAGGCAGTTGCATGAAAATCTTTTTACAGCACCCACCATCATTTGCCACTCCAATGCCACAGTACCCCAAGGCAAGGCACGTCCTTTACCGCTGGCAGGGAAGTGCTGGGGCCTCTGTCCTCCACCATACTTGGCAAACCAGGCAGGCTGGCGGAGCCTCTGCCTGCCAGCTGCAACAAAGGATGTGTCCCATCAGGACCTGCAGCCAAAAGGTGCCTAGTGGAGGGTCACAGCCCATTGCCATGGGCTGCTGAGGGTCTTCTACACCACAACACACAGTGTGCCAGGCACATGGTAGCATCAGAGCTCAGGACACAGGTTGCCGGCTTTGCTCACCCTCTCTAAGATGTCATTTGACTGTTTTGCAGAAGTTTAGTCATTGCCCCAAATGGCTTTAGACTGGGTTTGGCTCCTAATTGATGTCTGTCATCTAGGAGGTGAATTTGCTGGGTCAGAGAATGGCAACAGTGTTTGCTCCTGTCTGCTCCAGCGAAGACAACCCTGAGAGATCTTCCAAGCCCCTCAGACACTAGCATAGCAACTTCTCTGCCCTTCCTTGCATAAATATAATCCAAGTCAGATGTTGCTTGAGGATCCTGCCACGGGTATGGACTGTGGGAACACCTTATTCTTTGGACTTAATGAGTGAAACAAGACCGGCGATGACTGCAGAGTGTAAAATACTGAGTTTAGCCTTGGGTAATATGACAAGGTGTTCTGGGTTTCCAACAAAGTATTTAGATAACCTAAATAACCTAATCTTCTTATGCAGTAAGTATTGGGAATTTGTTAGAGGTAAGAGCATAAAACAAAGGAAAAAAAGCACTGTGCATCTTACATCACAGCCAGAGGAATTTTTGCACAAATTGCACCAATATTCTTATACCTTGTTGTGCAGATGATTCAAAGACATACCTTACAAAATAGAACCTTTTTCTCTCTTTCAACTGATCATTGTAGAGGCAGGCCATACTTGATTTTCATAGGTAGATTACCTTGCTTAGGGACTAACAAGGCTGGGGGTTCTTTGAGGTAGCAGCACAGGTCCGAAGCCAGAGCAGCTGCCTTCACTCTGGGGGTCCCTGTATGAGTGCCACAATTATGTCCCCAGCCTCTGTTTCCTTTACAAACACCCACTGCATCTTGAAACAAGCAGACTTGATCAGTTCTGTCAGATTTCAGGCTTTGCTTTTTTGAGGTTAATTTCTCCTTTTCTCTTCCCACTGAATCATAGAGTCATAGACTATCCTGAATTATAAGAGACCCACAAGGATCATCAAGTCCAGCTCCTGGCCCTGCACAGGACACCCCACAAGTCACACCATGTGCCTGAGGGCATTGTCCAAACACTTGCTGAACTCTCTTGGGCTGTGACCACTTCCCTGCAGAGCCTGTTCCAGTGCCCAACCACCTTCTGGGTAAAGAAACTTTTTGAAATATCCAACCTAAACCTCCCCTGACACAACCTCAGGCCATTCCCTCAGGTCCTGTCACTGGTCACCACAGAGAAGAGATCAGTGCCTGCCCCTCCTCTTCCCCTCACGAGGAAGCTGCAGACTGCAATGAGGTCTCCCCTCAATCTCTTCTTCTCCAGGCTGAACAGACCAAGTGACCCCAGCCACTCCTTGTGTGGCTTCTCCTCAAGGCCCATTTTTGTAGCCTGCAAGTGAGACGCGTGGTAGGTAGAGCAGTGCTCTGGGCAGGGTCTGCTCTCCAGCTGCCTAGCAGAGACACGAGGGCAGCAAACTGCTGGTAACCAGGTGCTGCTGGGGAAGGTACAGGGAGCCTGGCAATCACCCATCAGGCATTTATTAGACAGGTACTGTTCTGGCCTAGAAGAAGAAGATTATATTCAAGCTCAAGACAAGATTATTCAAGCACAAGACAAGCTGCACATAGTTCAATGCAAAAATTTGTGGGAAGAACTTTCAATCACAGAATAGTTTCCAAGTAAAAATTGCTTCTTTTCTTATTTTTGTAACTTTTCCTCTGACAGGCACTTGACTGTTGGCCTCCTCTAGAACGAACCACTGTTAGCTTCATTCTGGATCATGAAACTGTGAGGGAAATCATTTAAATGTACATGTAATTAGGAAAACAGCCAGAATCATCTCTAGCAGAAAATCTCCAGGCTTACCCAAGAGCTGTATTCTGTCCAGGACTGTGATTTACCTGCCCCCATAATTTCCCAGGGAAGACTTCCAAAGAATATGTCAGAAGAAGCTGCTCTTTGGCTTAAAACGTAGTGTCCAAACTTTCTCCACATACTTTCTGGCATCAGGTATCCCTCTCTGGAGAACCTTTTTATGACATGCCCCAATACACAGCCTGCCTTTGCTTCCTTTCCAAGTGCCAAGACTCCAGATGAACTCCCAGTTCATAAGCCAAGAAGACACTGCCACACTCATGGGGGACAAAGAGGCTTCACTGGCCCTCCACTTTAGCAACACTTCCAGAGAAAGAGACAAGACCAAGTTGCAGCATTCCAGGTCCTGGTGAGGAGACCACAGCCTGACTAAAGCCACTGGAAAGCCAGACGAGTGTCTGCTCCCCTTCTGAGAAGAAGCCGGAGCACAAGAACATGAAAATTCCTGGGCCTGGTCATGTCCATCATGTTCCATGTACTGAAGCAAGGGACCACCAGTGACCATTTTGGTCACCTGGGAAGGTTTAGGTTAGATAAAAGGAAAAATTTTTTCCCTGAAAGGGTGGCCAGGCATTGGAATAGGCTGCCCAAGGACGTGACAGAATCACCATCTTGGAAGTGTTCAAAAGATGTGTGGATGTGGCATTTAGTGCTATGGTTTACTGGTGAACACAGCAGTACTGTATTAAAGGTTGGACCTGATGATCTTAGAGGTTTTTTCCAACCTTAGTAATTCTATGATTTGCAAAGCAAAGCCCAGCCTTGATCACAACCATGAGCATTGTCCATCTGTCCCCTGTCATTGGAACAGCTGGTCTGCTCCAGACAGGTAAAGGAAATGGCAGAGGCATTGGCAGATAGAGAGGGTGCCCTCTTGTTGAGCTTCAAACTGTGCTTCAGGTAAGATCCAAACCAACTTTTTTATGTTTTGCTCTTTTCCTGGTGGAGAGCAAGGTAAGACCAGCATTTTCTAGGTCTAGTTTCGAAGCAGCAATCCAGCATCCTTTGTGGGACCGATCCTGAACTAAATCCTTCCACATGTTTGATCCCCAAATGCCACTCTAAGTCTTGATAAAATCTAAAATTAAATGACATGGCCACGCTCCTGCTCTCATCCAAATTAGGTATGGAGCTTGCTGGAATGTCTTGTGCCATCTGGCCCTGTGAACACAGCACCAGCACTGGCCATCTTCATCTGCATGGATGTATTGTGATGTAAAGGCAGCAGCTTCTACCCTGGCCCTGAGAAGTATCTGGTGATTCCCCAACACCTCCAGGAAAAGGGCGGGGAACTGGGCTTGTACAAATTCAAGACTTTCAGGTGTATTACGGTGTGGGAATCCTTTTCTCATGGCACTAGGTGAGTCAGCTCCCTTTTGCAAGCTTATCGGGTTAAATCACTATTTTCCTGCATCTCAGCAGGGTTTGCTCAATATGAAAACAGACTACACAGGGCATTAGCTCGTCTGTCCTGGACCTGCTCCAGCGAAATACAGAATTGCCAGCATGTGAGAAAAATTCCCACCAGGAGCATGCTCTTTGAGAAATGACTGTATTGAGTGTTGGTCTCTTGGGGGTTTTGCAGTGGATGTATTTGAGTTCAATACCAAGTTGTTGGCAGCGCATTTTTGCACAGATCAGACCCTTTAAGAAAACACTTCAGATACATTGAATTTTAAAACTCATTCTGCAACTTCCATAAGGGAACATTTCTTGGTCCATCCTTACTAACTCAAAACTCAGAAGCAAGCTTTCTCTTGGGCAGGTTTGCACAAAAATAAAAGAAGCACTGAATTTTCCACATAATATTACCGACTGAAAGCTGTGAGCTCAGGCCCAAGTTCAAGTCACCTCCAGCGTGTTATCAGTTAAATTGGCAGCTTTGGCCAATGGCACATGCAAAGTCATCTGATTGAATTCTATTTCATTCTGAGCTAAGATTAGATAATAAAAATATGCTGTATTTGTCAAAGGCTGAAAGTGCACTCGTGGACCTTCAATAGCTTGCACTAACTTGTTGTGGCACTGTTGAATGGTTTTGCATCTGAGCCTCGAGATTTCTTCGTGATTTTCAGATCTTTCAGCTGCTTGCAATGAAACAATTCACATGCCACAAAAAGAGAAAACCAATTAGACATATAACCAATAAAGAGGCCCATATGGGCCCATGTACTCATCAGTGCATTTGAAGCCATGCTGTTTTACAGAGTAACAAAAATTAGTTAACATTTCAGCACTTTATTTTTAAAGTTTCAATGCATTATTGTTGATTGCATTAACCAAGGAAAACTCTTTTGGTTAATAATTGCATATTCTGGTTGTAGATCCGCTGGGAGTCCTCCGCAGTCCCTGACCAGGAAGCGACACCCTGCTGTACCAGAACTGCTCCAAGCAACACGCAACACTCCCTGTGGCTGCAGATGAGCAGTCGTGCTTCCACCCCAATTGCAGCAGGGCTGTCTGCAGCCTCATGCACTGCACTGCTCCCAACAAGCGGACAGGAACCCCAAGTCCTGTGCCTCACAGCTGCCTTTGCAACACAGCCTTTATTTAGGACGTGTTTCCTTCTCCAGTCTGGTTTTGCAGTGAGGTGTGGTCACACCCACGAGCACTGATCTGCTCCTGGTTGCGTGACCACATTGCCATCAAAGTGTTCTCCTCTCAGGCCACAGCGCTGGGCTGGCTGAAGTAGGGATGCTGGCAGTCTGAACAGAATAGGGACCGTCTGGGGAGGGAAACCTGTACGCTGGCAGCATCAGCAGCTGCTGTGTGGGGAGCTAGCCCTGCCCGACTCTACCCTCACAGCCAGACAGGGACAAGGCGCCTTGGCCCATGGGGTCTCACTGACATCACATCTCAGGCTCCTCTGTGCATCTTTCCTCTCTAACACACATATTTTTCCCCTCCAACTTCCAACACAAATGAGGACAAACGTGCCCTGGGCAGCAAGTTTCTGGGAGCTTTATTCCCTATTCAGATGGTGGAAAGCATGCGAGTTTTGGCACCTTGCCCCATTTTCCCCAAGACAGCCAGACCACTTGTCTCCTATTGTCTTTCTTTTTCCCCCCAAGGCATTTCAAAATAAATAAAGACAGGTGCCAGAGTCTATTTCCTCTTGCTTCTTAATCTTTTTGCATTTATCATAACACAGACCAGTGCTTTATTACATGGGTTGCCTATTTCCTCACACAGGCATCCCATATCTGAACCTCAGACTCTCTGCCTAGAAAAACAACTCCAGGGCAAAAGCAGAAAAGGTTTCCCTTCACTATTTCAGATTACTATTCAGAAGGAACACCAATAGCTTCACTCGTCCCAAAAGGACCAAATGAATCTAGTATTTCCTACGATAGGAGGCCTTTGTTCAAGGGGTTCTCCCTCCTGCTAGCCCTGAGCCAGTAAAAGCTAAGTACTGGCCCAAGTACTCTCTAAAGCAGCACAAGATAAAGGTCTTTGGGCAACTAGGAGCAGGAGGAGCTCGGAAAAGGCCGTTGTCTCCCCTTCAAGGGGAAGACTTAGGCTGAAAATCCTCCTTTCAAAAAAGATGGGAGTCTCCCAAAGACCGAGGTTTACTTCCCAAAAACATACGGCTGTTCTTCAGGCTGGCTCTGCACAGCAGCATCTGTGCCTTATTCTGGGCTGTTCTTGTCCTTGTTCCAGCTTCTGTTGCTATTGCACTGGTCAGAAAAGCATCTCCCAGACCCTGTCACTCATTGTGTGACCACTCAACACGGCCGCCTGAACCTGCTGGTGTCTGCTGGTGGTGGCACTCTTTTGCAGGTGCCCCAGTGCTGTGCAAGCAGTGCAGCCTCATCTGTGGCTGCTGCCATTGCCTTGGCAAATCAGGAGTCCCACGAACCCCACAGGGCTGTTCTTGCCCTGGAATTCCCCTGCCCTTTCTCAGGCTACTTCCACTTCATTATCTGTAAGTAGTCTCTCTGGTTCTTTCCATGCTGGAGGAGAGAGAGATTTCCCCGCATTTCAATCTGCTTGATCCAAGACCACACCTAGGGGCATCTTACTAGGACATGTGATGAAAGTATTTCCAAGAAAGGAGGTATCTCCAGGCAGAGATAGTAGCTCTGCTATGCTGTGACTACCAGCACCAGAATTTCATGTGTGATACAGAAAAACTCACACTGTTTTGTAAAGGACTAATCCTGCCTCCTCAATGGCCTCTTCTCTCTTCTTCTTTCATAGAATCATAAAATGGTTTGGGGTTAGAAAGGACATTTAATATCATTTAATTCCAAACCCCTGCCATGGGCAGAGACACACTTTCCACTTTATCAGCTTGCTCAAAACCTTTGCACTGAAGGCCTTCAGTATAAAACACTTGTGGACCATCACTTCACCGGACCATTTGTCTGATGAGCTTCAGCCACTCCACTAGCACAACTTGCAGTTTCAAGGCTGAGAGCTTGATTCATTTGCCTACCTGCAGGTGAACATGCCATTTCCAGCTGCCAGTGGCATCTGAGGCATTGGTACAGGCACAACCGTACCCTACTGAAGAGACAGACAAAGGCCATACCGAGCACCCAAGGATGCCTCAGATGGCACCAGATGTTTGGGTTTAGGCAACTGAATCAGGTCCACAGCATGTACACAGCACACTTCTTGCCTTGGGCAAAAGTGCCAGCCTTGTACTCAACCAACTACAGCCTCAGTTCAGTAAACCAAACTAGAGATGTCCACATGCTTGGGAAGGAGCATTTTGGGGTGTCCGAGCCATGCCAGTGTGGCAGAAAGAGCTGCGTGCCCCAAAGCCTTCCTTTGAGGGGACACAGCCTGAAATCTTGTCATGCATGGAGCACCAAAATCCACAGGGGCAAGGTGCTGGGCTTGGAGCTGCTCGATGCAGCAGCCTCCGCTTTGGTTTCTCTCAGTAGTAAGTTTACTTCAAAGGTTGATGCCATTTTAGAATGTTGCCTTATATTTATTTCTCTTTTTTATCTGTGCAATGAGTTAAAAAGTGCCATATGCCTGTTTTTATATTCCTTGGGCTTCATCCCCACACACACATCATACACACACGGTTTCCAGTTGACTAAGGAATGCGAAGCATTTATCTGTGGCTCAGCACAGACACTGGTATACCAATGCATACATCCATTGTGGGTGTATGAGAGATATAGATGCCATATGGAAATCACATCTGACACATACGGCTTGGGACAAATGGGAGAAAAATCTGTGCCACTCACGTGCACCACGGAAAGAACTTTTTCTGAAAATTGTTGTTTGCTTTGGCTTTATAACTCTCTGATACACCAAAGCACAGATGCCAGCTTATTATCAGAAAGGATTCGGAGGGAGAGATGGGACTTGACTGTGGCACAGAAGGAGAATTGGTCACCCTCAGCTTTCTCCCCTCACCCAGATTTGCAAAAAGGCTGTACCCAGCCTAAGGAGGCAGCTGCGCTACGCCCACCCACCGACTGGCAGCTCCACATCGGCATTCCCATGACTGCCAGGAAAGAGCTGGCTGCCATCCTGCCTCCCAGAGCTCCCTCCCTTCAGGGGACAATAAACACTTCACCTTCTAAAAACTGGATTGCCAGATACTTTATACAGCCAAGTGATAACTGATAGGCAAAGAAGAGAAATCAAGCAGGGCAAGGAGTTTGAGGTGGGTTGAGAAAAAGATAAGTTAGAAATAGGATTTAATTATACAGATGTTATGGTGATTAGGGTCATCCAAGTAGGTAGATGGATTTGCAAATCCAGGAAGTTTTGCTCCGGTGACAACAATTTCTTCCCCCTCCATCTTGCCTCCTAGACAGCACAGCCCTCGGAGCGCCTAGAGGGAGACGACCTTGGCAGTCCCCCTGCTCCTCCCAGTGACAAGAGGGGTTGTTCCAGCACTGATGCAACTTGTTTGGATGCTCAGGGCAGGGTCAGCCCCCAGCAGCACTCAGGCAGCCTGATGGGAGGCTGCTTTTCCAGGGGTGGGGAGTGGAGAGGAGGAGGAGAGGTGTGATTTATGGGGGAGGCTGGCACCGATCCACCGATCCAGAGGTTTGCAAGTAGAAGGTTCTATCACCCACTCTCTATGCAAAGACACTCGTACCACCATCGGTGGCAGTCTGGCTGAACAAAGACCCAAGGGCTGGGCTGGTGGAGGGAACATGTTGTTCTGTAGTGTGAAATGAAAGTGGAGTTCAAAAAGTTGGTTTTGGGTGGAGCTGGGGTGGTCATGCTTCCCAGCGGCTGTGGGTGATGCAGGCAGAGCCCTTCCCTCAAGCCCCACAAAACCAAAACTGCAACACCGGGAGCTGAACTGGGCAAATTCGTTTGTTTAACCCTTAAAATGCAGCTTCTAACTGGCTGCAGTTGCTCATAATCATCTCAGTTGAAATGAATAATGACAAAATGTCCCAGTTTTTTATCTCCCCAGCACCAAACCTGTTTTCAGCACTTACAAAGTGCTTTGAGGGATTGTCATGTCAGGTGTTGGCATTTCCCATACAAACATTTCCCTCAGCAATCATTATTCTCAGTCAACCCAATCCGACCTGAAATCCTAACACCGACACAGTGCTAGAGAGGAGACTAGCTCACAACCATCCAACAGCGATGGAGGAGGAGGAGGAAAAGGTCAGAAGACAGGGGCAGGCCAGGTTACTAAAACAGAAGGGAACTGAAAGAGCCTCACAAAACAAGGGCCAAGGAACGTGCCTGCTCTCCTTCTCCTTCAAGCAACTGCACAGCAAGGTACTGACTGTAAAAACAAATACAGCATTACAATGCAGAGGCAGGAAAAACCAAATCCCAATCACACAGAGGCAGAGAAGAAAAAAATTAATCAAGTAATGCCAAACCTAATAATAACATAGTCCTCACCATTAGCCTCCCCAAAAGAGAGGAAAAGAAAACAAAGGCGCTGACACATTAAACACAGAAATTAATGGAAAATATCAAGCAAATGTAAGAATAACAAGGAGTGCAAGACTGCACACTGGCCTCCATTTCCCTTTCCCTCATTATGCATACAGAGACAGAAAGGGAAAGCAAGCACCATTCCCAGCCATGGTAATCCTGGAGTTTGTGGTTAGGAAAATTATTTGTAAACCAATTGAACTAAGATATCTGAATTTTATTATTCCGAATGCTCTTGACTTGATAGAGTCATTCTACTGAACTAGGTATGAAGTCAATGTGATTGTATTTGAATCCTGCTCTGAACTCTTGCAGTGAGGGACCTGCATTGCTGGAGCTCAGGAGCTCTCAGGGAAAAAAGCCTGAGGTGGAGCGTGTTCCTCCCTGAATGGCATCCTCCATCCAGGCATGGAGACAGCCTTCTGCAAAGCCAGGCTGTTGGGTGTGCTGTGTTTCATCCCACCCAGCACGGTGCCCAGGCTCGGGGCAACATTTTGCCATGTCTCTGGCACCAGTCCTGACTGAGGGATGGAATTGATTTCACCCAGCTGTGAATCTCTACAGAGGAGACATTTCCAGATGAAATTGTCACTCAAGGGATGCTTTTGGCGTGCAGTGCAGAGAACTAAGCCTTTATAAGGTGAGATTCACCTCACCTTGAACAAAGTGTCTAAAATAAATCAGGTGAGTCAGTCTCAACAAGTGTCAATTGCCCTCCATTGCCTATTAAGGGACCATAGGTGTCTAGTTCAGGTGAAGGTATATAGTGGTATGAGACTAATTCCATCTCTAGTTTATTTCCTATGCACGTATTCAGGGAATGTGTTAATTTATATTTAATTATATTTTCTTGCATAACAGCAAGAGAATGGGAGTAAGCACATTCTCCTCAAGCAATGAGAACCACAACTCATATTTGCTTTCCCTTCTAGCTCCCAAGCCTCTTTACGCGATGTTTTTTCCAACCTCAGCCACCCCACAACCCCATCAACCTTTTAGTCATGCAGTGATTCCTCCTAAATGGTCACTTTCCTCTTCAGTCCTTTCCCACTGGCTATCCAGCCCACCCAGCCCAAGTTTCCCCAACCAGACCTCTCACTCAGCAATTCCAAAGCTTGTCTTTGCTCCCCTTTGCAAGAGCATTGAGACTGCAAGAGAAGTCCAGTCCTAATGTCTGTGTTTGGACACGGACGTGACAAAGGAGGCAGTGGTCAGGCTGGGGGAAAACCCCTGTTCACTCAGTTGCTCCCCTCGGTTGCTCCTGCCATGCAGGAAGGAGCAAAGCTTTTGTGGATGTAAGTCACAAAGGCAGTTATTAATAAAGGGATGAGAGTTTTGCAAGCACTGGCAGATTTCCACACAGATGCCAAGGTACATCCCTGATGCAAGACCACCATCCTGCCAAATTTTGAATCCATGTCACAGTGCGAGGGACGCAAAAATTCTCAGGGAAAAGGCCAACAGAGCTTTTTAATACTGATATTAATTTCCCCACTCTTCCTCTTGGAAATGGATGAGTCTGGCTGTGGTTTTTTTCTCCTTTCTCACATTCCTCCACATCAGTGTAAAACACTTGAGACAGGTGAGGAAATTCTGACATGGTTATGAAGACTGTCTCCAGCAACTTCCATAACAGTGGGGCTGTTCCCACTGGCTTTTCCCAGCTAATAAAACACAGCATCGCATCATTTACTCACAAACTTCATTCAGCTCTGAAGCTCATATGACTGCTTCTAAAACTTTCCATGCCTGCTTTCCAATAGACAAATTCTGCTCTCCCAAAGAAATGGACTTTACAGACAGCCATGCCAAATCTGACATAAACAAGGTAAAAAATTTACCCACACTGGCTCTTCATCTGGTTTATTCCTGGCCCTGATTCAGCAGATGTGAGTAAGCTGAAACACTGAGTCTATACAATCCGTACCTTAAGGAAGTTCAGCTCAGTACTCACACGCGGTGGTTTGTAACATGCCTTTCTCAAACAAACCACAGCAATGCTCCTAAAACTTGTTCAGAGTACAAGGATGACATGTAGAAAAAGGCTTTAGAAAAGCTGGGGGGATATCCTCATGTACTTTTAAGGAGTTCTTCTTGTATGTGAGCGTGTGAATGGGCTCCCTGTGTTCTGGTCCTCCACTCTGGTCCAGATTCTGTTCACTTCCTGCACCTACAAAACCCTGCACTCAGTGTCACATCAGCTATTTTTCTCACACAGAATCATTAACCCAGTCATTACATTTCTCCAAAGCAAGGTCACCCCTATCTGCATACTTCTCTGTGTCCAACCTATACCAGAAGCTGGGGATTCAGCTTCCCCACACAATTTTCTGCAGTATTTCACTCTCCTCACCACTGATCTAACCCTGAATTTCCTTGCTGCTCTCTCAACCAAACCTTTCCCCACCACGGACATGGAAAGCAGATGGTTTCCTTCCATTATACAACAGTCTTACAGATATCTGAAGGCCATTATCATAGTCCCTAATTCCCAGCCCTCTTTTCTTTGCATTAAATCAGGCTTCTCTTTCAGATTTTCTTCACAGCACAGGATTTCCAGATCACTGACCACTGGCATGGCTCTCTTCTGAATTACCTTCCACAGGTTTACTCTTGTCATGAAGCCCAGTCTCCACAACCAGGTACGTCATAGCTGAGGATCCACAAACAGTGGGCAGGATGGACAACTGATGGAGAGTGGCAGGCAAGACTTCTCCATGCACATAGAATCATAGAATGGTTTGAGATGGAAGGGATCATAAGGATCGTCTAGTTCTAACCCCCGTGCCGTGGGCAGGGACACCTTCCGCTATACCAGGTTGCTCAGAGCTCTATCTTACCTGGCCTTGAACACTTTCTGGGATGAGGCACCCACAAGTCTTCTGGACAATTTGTTCCAAAGCCTCACCACCCTCACAGTAAAGAATTTCTTCCTAATATCTAATCTAAACCCGCCCTCTTTCAGTTTGAACCCATTCCCCCTCGTTCTGTCACAATGTACCCTTATAAATCATCTCTCCAGCCTTCTTTCTTGTAGGCTCCCTTCAGGTGCTGGAAGGCCACAGCTGGGTCACAGAGTGTAGTTCATAGCAGGGGCCTTGCCGTGAAGTCTGTGTTGTTACCATGGTCCTTACAGCTCTGTCAAGGCTGTATGGCAGAAATAGAGTCAGAATATTGACTGAGGCACTTAAATTAGCCTGCTCAGGTGGAAAAAGAAACAAGACATGCCATTCAGGAGGGAATGAAGAAGGATAGGCAGAGTGCACCCTGGGACAATGTCGGAAGGAGCTGACAAAGGGGCCCAAGGGTGTGACTTGTGATTAAATAGTTGGAGGACATTAGTTTTTGGTTCACGACATGTAGAATGAGTGCCCAGCAGACAGGATACCCGCCAGACCTCTCCTGGGAGCTGGTAATCCCCACCCAATGGCACCAGTCAGGCTCCTGCATCGGTACCACAAACCGTAGAAGGGCGCCTTGCCAAGTGTTTTTTTCAGGGTGTCCATATACTTGGCGTGGCTACACTCACCAATTTTCAGCAGGCTTCGAGCCTTTCCTCGCATCATCCTCTCAAACCACAGAGCCTGGAATATCTCTACTTCTGCTTATATAATACTCCCAAATTGGCTTTCACATTCTCTGTGAACCACACACAAAACCTTTGCCTTAAAGTGAAACACCCTTCTCAAGCAACAAGGAACCAGAACAGGCACTGGGGTTACAGGACCAGATTCCCACTGCTCGGCGAAGGGCAGCCCCATGCCACATCATCCCCTGTATGCAAGGCTTGGAGAGGTGTGTGAGAGGAAGCAGCTTTTCCCAAAGCACCTGCTGCTCCCCAAAACTCCCCCGCCTCAACCTCAGCATGCATATAAATGGTTGCAACTATGTCAGAAGAGCAGGAATGCATCACGGAAACCCTTCCCCTGTAACCATAGCTGGATGTAACGTTTGCAAGTGTAAAGCTCTTATGTTTGTGCAACAGCATTTCCGTACACTGTGTTCCACCTGCACCACGGGAAGAGGAGTTCACCGTGACCCTGTCACAGCATCATATTTAGGCACAATCACACTCTGCTGCCATGAAGGAGGTGAGGGAGGGAGCGGGGAGCTGAAAACTCTCGTTTAGTGCCAGCTGAAGCAGTAAGTGTAAGTGACAAAATTCAGGTTTCCACCCACTTTCTTCTAAATTTGACATTTTGCAGCTATCATTTTCCACAAATCTGAGGAAAACGTACTTTTAGGAATAGCAGCATGACTCTAGTCCATGAAACTCTTAGAATTCAAGTCACTTTATTGATAAATGTGCCAAACAGCAATGCAGGCAGTGAAGAGAGGACATCGGCAAGAGTACCGTAGAGGTCAGTGCAACAGGACTGCAGCAGGGACCACACGGTGACTGCCAGGTTGTCAACAAAAATACTCAGATGCACCTCAAAGTCTTTGTTCGAGGGTGAATCTGTTATCATTCCAAAAAATATGGGATGAACTCCATTTCAGTAAGGTGTGTGTATATATATATATATATATATTTAATCTCCCCTTTAGCAGAGAGAAAGAATGCTTTTATTAGCTTGACTCTCTCTTTAGTGTAGCTACTACCTGGCACATGGCAAAGCAAATGGAGGAGACACCGGGCAGCAAACAAGGCTGAGAACTTACCTGCCATTTGTCAATTTTGTAAGACTCGTGGATGGTTTTTGAATAGATAAAATCCGGTGGCAGAAAGGCAGGGAGTTAATGAAACTGATGACAATGCTGCACAGATGGAGTGACCTGCAGTCAGGTGTTGTGTGGGGTTTGAGGCCAAGGCATGCTCCACAGCCCAGGGTCCTGGGAGAGCTCTGAGGAGGTGTCCCCCAGTCTCCCACTGAACTGTGAAACAGCTGTGAAGCAGCTCAGTGCTCCATGGATGGAAACAGGGCCCAAGGACTGACCGTACAGCAGATCATTTAAACCAGGGTAGAGGGATCCAGACAACGTTTCACTGTTCCTGTTAATCACTCTGTGCAAAGGGCAACAGCCTAATCGTGAGAAATAGGGAAGAAACCATCTCAAAATTTTCAACAGCCTGGCGACTGAAGGAACGTTCAGGTCCCATAAGAAAGCAAAGAAGATGTATCCAAATCTACTAGATAGAGTTGCATATTGCTTCCCCAGCATTTTGTGTATCTTTCAAGGGAAAGTTTTTCATCACATCTGTTCCACTAATTTAAGTTGAATTTAAAGAATATTTGAGTCAGCTCAAAACTGCATTTCTCAATTATAAAATCATTTTTCACAAAAATATAATACGAACAAGAAGGCAAAGGGAGAAGAAATGTGCAATCCCAACCTGCAGCTGCTGGAAACAGATGGAGCTGAAGACGACTTCAAGGAGAAGAATCAGACCCTTCTGCTCTTGGGGAGCTCAGCAAAGCAGAAGCATTGTAGCAGCGTCCTACAACTGCTGCTTCGTATGGCAACAAGAGCTCATGGTCCTCCTGCTCTGCTGCAGCTCCAGCTGCAAAGGTGGGGGACACTGGACACATCTGCCAGGGCTCCATCAATGCTACCACAACTAATGGTTGTGTGAAACGCTTCCCATCCTTGCCAGAAGCAATTTTGCAAAGGTGTAGTTTGGAGTTTTGTCCTCCACTTGGCATTTATCCTGCCTGAAATGCAGTAAGATGTTTTTTAAAGGTAAATATATTTCCTCGGTTGAAAAAAAACCCATAGTCAGAGTTTGTTACAAGCTTATAGATGTTGCCAAACAAGGCCTTATCAAGATCACTATATTTGTGTAGAGTTTGCTGTTTGACTACATACTGCCCTATGTTGTGGGGTCCCAAAATATCTGGGGCCTCCAGATGCTCTGAAAATAAAATACTATACTTAAAACAGCAATATGTTTCAATAAAGCTACCAGTGTTACTAATTATATTGCTATTCTATCAATACTCCAACTGATTATTAGTACCATTAATTATGAAAGTAAAGTAATAATAAGCCCAACTGACCTAAAACTGAATTTTTAAAGTGGAGATTCCTGAAATCTCTTGCATTTTAAGCAGTTTGCAGAACAAATCGATGTAAGCCTGTGAAGAAGCAGCTCATTTGCTACCAAGTCATCAGAAAGACTGACAAAAGTCAGTACACTGAGCATTATTATATTTATAATAGTTCCAAAGGACAGTATCTGGATAAACAGCTTTAAGCCTATCCTTGTAGTACCTTTTTTCTGAAAAATAGATCAAAATGGTTTCTTTCAGCAGCTAAAAGTAGGTGTTTTCTAGGGTCTAAAAATCATAGTATTGACATAGACAGTCCAAATGTAAGTTAAAGTCAACACTGAGAGGGGCCCAAAGCAAAACCTTGGACCTAAATAACTCCAGTTTTAAGGAAGTTGTAAGTCTGGTTCATAGAGATGCTTCACATATGAGGGAGGTGCTCTCTGAGCTTCCTTTGTCCTGAGGACTTCCATAGTCCTGCCAACGGTGACGTGCAGGTCGCACCCATATATCAGGGAACTCTCCCCATCGCCTACACCACGAGGATGGTTCCTGGCTTGCTTTTGGCTCTCAGGCACCAGCACTCAGGGCTGGCTCAAGAGCTGTCTGTGTCTGTGTTGTGCCTTGCATGGCAGGCGCCTGTGTGTGTCCCCTGTGTCCTCCACCTGTCTGTCACTGCAAAAATGAGCTCCATCATGTGAAGACCTGCTCAGACCTTCCCATCACTTGCAGCCCCGATGCTCACTTCAGCCTCCATCAGTCTTCTGTTTTTGTTGTTGCTTCTTTGGAGGAGTGTGGGAGAAGCCAACATTCACGTATGAAAACAGAGCTCACTTTATGTTACATCAGTATCCTATTGACATGGAACAGCACAGTAAGCTTTCTTGCTGATAAATAAAAATGATTAGTTTAACTGATGGTTGTATATTCATCATTCTTGATACCTGGCAAACATTCTGGTTGTCAAGCAGGTAATATCTGACACATCTGCCCTGTTGTTTATCTCTCGGGCTACACTAACTCGAGCACCTCATTCTTGTCTTCATTCTTTGCCCATCCCCTCAAAAGGGTTGATTGATAACACGGCTATATTCTCATATTTGTAATGTATTTTTTTTTTAATTCTGACAGTACTAGTCTAATAGTGGACTTCTGAAAGCTTAGAAAACACGCAGCTTACACTTAGTACCATTGTTAATTCCAACCACTTGCTACCTGCTAATATAATAAACACACGCTTAGGGTTATATTCAGACTACCTAAAATAGCCTTAACGCTCCAGCTTTGGAGCCAAAGCTCAGGGAGACGGGAGCAGTTTGGCTTGGCTCCCCGCAGAGCCTTTGGAGACAAATGGTCACAGTGTCCACATTAGGCATTTTATAAGTACTGGTCAGAAAACACAGCCCCTATATCTCTGTTGGCTGGACAAAAAGCCAGCTTTGTCGCCCTGCAGAGCCAGTGGCTTTTTCAGCTCTCCGTTCCCTTGAATTTAGGATTTGTAACTGGCATGTAAGCACAAATCTATGCTGAGGCTCTCTAAAAGGCAGACAGGGTACTGCTTGAAGGGTCCCATTCAGAGAGAGTAGAATTTTAGCTAAGCTTGTATCTAGAATCATTAAAGCCTGTCAGGCACTTATAAAACCTTTTCAGAGCAATTTAGAGAACTTACTCAAGGTACTGAGTGCCATCTTGCTACGTTACTGGCATAGATTCAGAAGTCAAACAGTTCTGATGTGATCATGACAACTTCTGATTAATTAAACTATGTTCTTTACATCCAAAAGTACATGAAATCTGACTCCGATCCCAGCTTTCAGCTTTCACAATCAGCAAGTACAAAACTGTGTTTCTTCACTCTTCCACCAAGATTTAATGAATTTCCTTTTGGAACTGTTAGAAACAAGAACAGCAACCGAAATATCAACCTTATAATAAGATTGGTTTACACACTCATGACTTTAGCAAAAACTGGAAGGAACACATGCAGAAATAGAGAAGATTTTCGGTGCTGGGTCTCACTTGCAACTGGATCTCAGATTCCCAAAATGGATGCAATGCCATACGCCTTGTCCTGGAATCATTATTTTTCTCAGTTCTCCCCTCAAAATTGCCACAAGGTATAACATTGACCCAACCTAAACATGGAAAGAAAGAGACAGAGGAGAACACTGATGCTTTTGGGTGATGAGTGGACAACCAGTTGCACCAGTTCGCAAGCAGCAGAGCTGAGGGGCAGGCAGGAATAGGCAAGGCTGTAGAGCCAAGAGGAGATGGATGGTCCCCACTGCTCCCCGCAGAGAGGAGGCTTTGGGTAGCAGCGCAGGAGGTAGAGAACCGTAATTGGCTGAGCCTTTTCATTTCATAAGTAGCAACTCTTATGTCATGTGATGCTTCACTGACCACACGGCCCGTGCCTCTGACATGGGTGATTTCTGCAAGTGATAAATATGCAGATGTGCACCCCTTTGGCTGAGCTCATGTCAGGCAGCTGCTCTGCACAAACCCCACACTACACCAGGACCCCGGGCCCTTGCTTACAGCTTGCCCACATGGGTTCAGATCCCAAAGAAACCAGGAAGTCTGAGAAGCATTGGAGCCCATGTGTGGTGGGAAGCCTTACCCTCTCAAGCAAAAGGGAGGATGGATTTTTTTTTTAAATGCACCAATTGTTTTCTCCACTGTAAAAAGTCCTGCCATTTCCTTTCCAAGGTTCCATCAAAAGTTCCCCTGTCTTGATAACTGGACAGGATCAAGAGATAGTAATTGAAAGCGTGTAGAAAAATAGGATGGACAACTGGGGATGAGAGAATTACAAAAAGGCCTGAGAGTGGAGAAAGAGATAAGGAAAGTCCCTCACATCCCATAATTGACTATGAGACAGACAGCTGAGGGAAAGGCAATGGACAACCTGACAAAGGGCCATGTTGTACATGAGATCTGGGCAGATTCATACTATGGAAAACTTTGACATTAGCAAGCTGCCCCAGAAGGAGTTTGGCCCATGGAGCTAACCTGGAGAAGTGACCAGGAGCACAACTGAAGATGGGGAATGGCAAAAGGGAAGAACTCCTCAGCAAAGAGAAAAGGATGACAAAATGAAAGTGATGCAGTGCCAAGTGGGAATCATAGAATCATAGAATGATTTGGGTTGGAAGGAACCTTAAAAACAATTTAGTTCCAGCCCCTCTGCCATGAACAGGGATACCTTCCACTAGACCAGGTTAGTTCCAGTCAAAACCAACTGGGGAATTTGCATTGGGAGGTCATTAGAGCACCTGCTGAATGAGGAAGCGGGAATTTGACACAGGAGAGCTTACAATGAGGAAAGGAAGCTGGCTGGTCATGGAGAAAAAGATTGGAACAAGCAGCCAGATTTGGCACAGGATGAGGCAGAAGGATGTGTTGATCCCGTACACTGAAGTAAGCAGTGCTTCTGAGCCCTTCATCAGGAAGTTAAAGACTGTGCCAGGAAATAGACATAGAAAATTATTATTAAATTAAAAATCCAGAAGGAGCCTTCACACTTGGCCTAATTTGGAAGAGCTGAATTTTGCAGCCTTGGAGTTCTTGTAACATGCTTAGAGCATATATATGTTTGTACTTTAGAGCACAGGAGGGGCTCAGTCTATTCCGTGCCAGAAGCCAAGAGTGCAAAACCAGGGCTTTCCTTCTTTGTGATTTACAGCTTCTGACTCTTCAGCTGGAAAAGTTCATTGGCCTGTCTTGTTTGTGCTCCACATTACACTGCCTAATCTCACATCTGATCAGTTGTCAGACAAGGTTCATCAGAGCTGTCTCATCTCCATTACCTGCCCCCTATCCCAGTTTTTCAAGCTTACTAATACACCAGTCCCTTGTTTCTGTGGGAAGAGACCTTGCATCACCTCTAAAGGACCGGCTTATTTTTACCTACATTGAATTTCATTGTGCTGTGTTTTCCACATATTTTAAACACTGATATATCTCTTACTTATTGTTTTTCTTTGCTCAGTGGGACGCAGATAATCAGTTTAATTTCCCTGGGACATTTCGCTGTCATTCATGAGTCACCATTCAGCAGAGTCCTCAGCAGGCCATTCCTTGGGGGTGCAGCTCTGGGAGGCCACTGGATAGCCAGGTGCTACCGAAGTGGCAGGAGAACCGGCCTGACAGCAGCACTGAGAGGAGGGCAACAGCACATCCAGCCCCAGCTTTCAGTCCTGCTTCACAAGCAACACCAAGCTTCTCGCACAGCACCCAGCGGTGTGCAGACACATCCCAGCCTGAGCAGAGCACTTTCCCTAGGGCTCCAAGAAATTCCACGCAGATTAGGGGTAGCCAAGAAGACTCATTGTTAACACTAAAACGCTCATGGCATAACAGCCTTTTCCTCTCTCTTGCCTGATCTGGTGGAAGCCCCCTTCCTACCTTTCTTCAAAACCCAGCTCCCCGAGCCAAGACCCTCGGCCCACATGCAATAGGATTTCTGATTCTCTTATTTCCCAAACCCCATACTACTCCACACACAACCTCAATGCCTAAATTTCTGCTTCCCAGCTCTTCCTACAATTACTTCACAGACGAAGCACTCGCTGCTGACCTCTTTCACTGCCCCTTTTCCTTACTTTCTGAGCCCATCCCTCTCCACATCTTCATCTGAAAACATTGACTCTAACATTCTCTGAATCCCTCACCGATGTGCTCCAGAGGTGGCCATAGAACAGATATCAGAGCCAAACTCGCCGTGTTACACAAGACCAAGTTACCACGTGTGAGTTGGTCCTCGCTCAGCCATAACAGCTCCTTTGCTCACCCACATCACTGCTGCACAAGAATTTCTTCTCTATCACTACCTTTGCGTTCCTGAAGTCCACGCAGTCCTAGGAGACTAGGCGGGAGAAGCTGATATCTCCCAGCCAGTCAGAACTAAGACATATGGAGAGAATTGCTGATGAATTTTGAGACCTATAATGCGACAGGTGCTTTTGGCTCTGGTTATCTGAAATGAGGGGGAAGAGGTGGAAAGGGTCTCAGATGGAGAGTTTTCTAGTGGAGGTTTAAATATGCCTAGCCATGAATCATTCTTGTCTGTGCTGACCACAGAGCATCACATCTGTTGTTTTTATGGTCAAGAAAAATAAAAAAAGAAAATGACTAATACATCCTTATATAGACAAGCCACTTGAGTCAAGCCTAAAGCAGAGTCTGCTAATTGGACAAAACCATGGCTCATAATAGCATTTTAACATTTCTCCCGCTTACTGTTTGTCTTTTGGTTAGTTACCGAAGGGTGTTAACCTAGAAGTGGTCACCATGAGGGTTTGAAGTTACAGTAACACCCCATTAAGCAGTACATGGCAAATTTACTTCGCACCTGGCTTGTCAGTGGTAGCGTTTCACACTTTGAAGGCTGCCAGCCAAGCCAAACAGCAGCACAGGCATCCGTGCAGTGACTGGCAGTTTTACAGCCAGGAAAGCAGGCAACATTGTTCCATCTCTTGCAAAAAACATAGCGGGTTTCAGGCACAGGCTGTGAATCAACCACATCCATATCTGCAGCTCAGAAAGGTCTGCACTCTGTCAGCACTCTTTGTACAGAAATATGTACACATGTGCTCCACCGTGGGCAAAGCTACCCAGTGCATGTGACAAGAGCAGCATCCTCATGCACTGTCTGAAGCTCAGCACATAGAATCATATCCCAGCAGGGATAAAAACACATGATAAAAGCACACAAAACCCTGGAGCTGTGGAAATAGATCAAGTATTGGCTTGTAGAATTCAACCTCACCTTCCCTGGCTGTCACTAAGTTAGAGCCTGTGAGGTTTAAATCATGCTCTGGGTAATACTTCTGTGCACTCCAGAGCAATCTTCATGGCTGGGTCTGTAGCTTTCGGTCCTCTTTGCCCTTATTCCCTACTGATACACTTAACAGATTACACCACTGTGGCCTCAAATCTCCTCTGCCATCGTTGGACCAGTGAACACACAGCAAGGGGAAAAAAATATTTCTGTATTCCTGTAGTTCCCCAGTCTCAGTTCCCAAACTTCTTCTGGAATTATGCCAGCTGCTTTACATAGGTGCTATTCATGTTTTTATTTATGTATGAAAATGTATTTAACCTACAGGGTGGGGCTTTCTTCTTGTCCACTGAACAGTGCCGTCTTCAAACATGCAAATTTGATCTGTTTGCAGCATCCAAAATAGAAACATTGCACTAACAGTAATTAGATCAGAGTTTAAAAGGATCAGATCCTCATTAAGGCTTTTCCTCAAAGCCTTTACAAGCTTAGAGCTTGAATCTAATCTTCAGTGTCAGCTGAAAGGGAAGCTGGGGGGGTTGACAGAGGGGAACAACAACCGTAGCTGGCATTGGTTGCTGTCAGTGAAAAGAAACGAGGGGTTAGTGCTGCAAATAGTTAAATCCATAAGATCTTTGAGGGACAGCCACATCCTGGAGGCTCTCCTAAGAATACCTGCTTTCAACAAGACTTTGGTGTATTGTAAAGAGAGAAGCTGAAGTGCTGAGTGCCCTGACTTTCCCACCCTTCCTCTCCCTCCAAAGCAGATGTCACTGCAGGCATCCACATTGAGTATGTGGAACATCTTTGGAGAAAAAATTAAAAATGAGAGTGCTGAACCAGCCAGATTTCCTCTGGCCTGCCTTCATTCAGTCTTCCCGGAGCTTCATCCTCCCTTTTTTTCCTCTCTGTTTAATCGTGGTTGTTTCTTCCCTTCTTCCCGCCATACTGGTGCCCCTTCTTCCACACCCTGCTTCTAAATAGCACAAATGAGTCACAATAAAAACCTGGTGAGTTTGCAATGGTTTTATCATCCATGTTTTATAGATAGAAAAGCGAGGGACAGAAATATTAGGTACCTGGCCGAATCCGTTCTAAGAACTGTGTGTGTCAGGGCACAGACCCAAGCTACAAAACCATCTTTCCTGTCTCTCTCCGTTCATTCACACACGACACCTGCACAGTGTGTTTCTTGTTTACTGTCCTTGCAACCAGCTTTCTTTTCTTGCCTCCTGTTGAGATCTTCAGTCTCATTACCCCTCTGCTCATTAATGTTCTTATTTAGTTCTTGATCTTTTGCTACCATCCTCACTTCCATAGGTCTTTACTGGTGCCCCAAAACATCCCCTTGGTAGGGTTCAGCAGATTGTATCAAACCTTTGCACACCCCAGGAAAGCTTTACATGTAAAAAGTATGAAAGGCAGCAAAAAACTTAATAGACAATGGCAGATTTATTTCAAACATAGGGATGGGTTTAAGATACAACTGATTCTTAGGGCCTGGGATTTAATGTGGAAGATGAGATGGAAGAAGTAATCCAATTGATCTAAGTCTTAAGCGTGGCCCAGGTCTACTTGTAAATTAAAAGTAATAATTATGCATAACCTGTAAAAGAGTTTGATTTAATTTTAATGGCCTTTGCAAATTGCATTACGAGATCATTTGTTTACAAGAGTAACAGACTAAAAAAATCTATTACCTCTTTTCCTTCTTATCACATTGATTACAACAAGTTGTACAGGATATAAAACCGAGTGGAAATACATCCACATGTTTGACAATGATGAACTTCAACTTTCTGTTGTATAAAAAGAATACATTTCCTCTTTTAAAACCCAAGATCCTTCTGGTCTAAATCTTACAGTTTTAAGAATTGTATTTGTACCAGATGAATGATGTCCAAATGCTGGTACACAAATGAACAGATTATAAAGATTCATGAGACAAACTGCAGTCTAAAGCCAGAGGATGCTGGTCTACTACGAAGCCAGGATCAGAGCACTGTGCTCATGAGCTACTGACTATGTGTGATGTTACCCATTGTCTTACCTCCTGACACTCCTCAAATGAGAAGGAAGAATCTAAAATCTTTTTTCAGTGTTGCAATAGCGCTTCTACTGCATTGCATTTCACTTCCATTTATTAAGATGGATTATCCACTTCATGCTAAACCCTGACATCTTTTTAGTCACTAATTAGCTAAATTCCCATCAGACCTGCTGCTACACAGTTCTGAGATTTGTGTAATCAGTTAGGCCTAGCCTAATCAGAGTGGTTTCATTGTACAATCAGACCTCAGAGGTATAAAAGTACATGAAAGGATAAGAAAGAAAAAACAGAGTGTTACATCATATTGATTTCAGTGAGTCAGTGGGAGGTCTGAATAAAGACTGGGTAAGAGCCAAGGAAAGAACCTGATAAATTAGCACAATACAGATGACATTGTCAGTTTACAGAAATGCTATTCCAGTAAATAAAAAGAGGGCCACCAACCCTTGGGAGAAATATTTTAAGTGCCTCCAACTTGAAGAGAAGCAACAAATGAAAAGATTAAGTATTCTGTACTGAAGACCAAGCATCTAAGATGTCAAAGCAAAATAACCACAGTGAAGAATTCTCTTGTTCAGTGGTCCTCATAATGGAGAAGGAGGGAAAAGAAGAGCAGACTATCAAGACTTCACCCCTCACCCCTTTTTCCCTCTCTCTAACAGCCCCCTGACATCAATCATAGAATCACAGAATATCATGAGCTGGAAGGCACCCACGAGGATCATTGAAGTCCATCTCCTGGCCCTACACAAGACCATCCCCAAGAGTCACATCATGTACCTGAGAGCATTGTTCAAACACCTCTTGAACCCTGTTGGGGTTGGTGCTGTGAACACTTCTCTGTGGAGCCCGTTCCAGTGCCCGAGAACTCTCCGGATGAAGAACCTTTTCCTAGTATCAAACTTAAGCTTCCCCTGACACAACTTCAGGCCGTTCCTGAAGGTCCTGTCACTGCTCACCACACAGAAGACATCAGCGACTGCCCCTCCTCTTCTCTCCATGAGGAAGTTGCAGACTGCGATGAGGTCTCCCCTCAGTCTCCCCTTCTCTGGGCTGAACAGACCAAGTGACCTCAGCCACTCCTCATAGACCTTTCACTCGAGGACTTTCACAGTCTTGGTCACCCTCCTTTGGACACTCTCTAGTAGTTTCATAACTTTCTTATATTGTGGTGCACAAAACTGCACTCGAGGTGAGGCAGCCCCAGTGCAGAGCAGAGCGGGACAATCCCCTCCCTTGCCCGGCTGGCGATGCTGTGCCTGATGCACCCCAGGACAGGGGTGGCCCTCCTGGCTGCCAGGGCACTGCTGACTCAGATTCAACTTTCCATCGACCAGGATCCCCCAGGTCACTTTCCTCAGGGCTGCTCTCCAGCCTCTCATTCCCCAATCTGTCCATACATCCAGGGCTGCCCCATCCCAGGTGCAGAATCTGGCACTTTCTCTTGTTGAACTTGATATGGTTGGTGATTGCCCAGCCCTCTAATTTGTCAGGGTCTCTCTGCAGGGCCTTTCTGTCTTTGAGGGAGTCAACAGCTCCTCCCAGTTTATTGCCACTGGGATTAGCTGAGCCTTGCGGAGCCAGAGGCAAGCACCGTGTGGATGCTGCACCTAGACCACGTACAAATCCAATGTCCCACCTCTCTGTGGGATCTGGGGCCAGGCCCACATAAGGATTTGCTGGGATCACTGCAGCAGGAGAAGGCAGTGTGTATAGACACTACTGACTGCTGCACTCAGAGAAAGGTAGAAAGTTTGGAGGAGGGGTTAGTGAGGCAGAGTAGAGGTTATGTCTCTGGGAAGATGGGATCTGGAGGTGGGTAAGAGAAAGGGAGACAAATTATTGAAATGGAAATAATTATCCAATTAAACTATTACTGAATTTAAATAAATTCAGGTTTGTTTCTTTTTTATAATTGAAAGCTATGGAGAGGAAAAAGGAAAACCTGACTGAGAACTGCCGTCCTGCGTTACAGATGTGCCATTATACCTGCTGAGTGAAACTGAAAGGAATAGGACTATCACCTTATTCAAGGTAAAAAATTCACCTGCTAAGTGAAATGGATGTCCTGTTCACACAGGCCAGCCAGGGCTCTGGAGCCAGATCCAACCCATAACAGAAATAATAACTTCTTTTTTGCTTCTACTTCTTATTTCACTCTTAAATTATAAACAAAACTTTATACCTTCGGTTTGATCATTAATCTGGCCCTTCCAAATTAGGCCTTTTAGATTAAAAAAATCTGATATTTATACCAAAAAAAAGAAAGCAGTGATATGAAAAAGAATAAAGAATCTGTGCAGTGAGACATTATAATCTCAGAAATGCTAAAGGAGAGATTTTTGTCCATGCTAATGAGAACATGCCCCCATCTGAACTAGGATCAGGTACTTTGTTCAAGTTTTTTCTGCTTGTCAAAAAAAATGAAGTCAATAGCAGTAAGGATGAAAGAGGTAGAGAAGTCTCATAGGACAATATCTGCTTCCTAAACCAAGCAATGCCTCATCTGGACTTCCATCAGACCTGTAAGGAGTGTCTTAGCTTGGGCTGTGGCTGCAAGTGAGCAGACACTGTACCCAACGTAAATACATCATCCAGTCAGAACGAGAAAGAAACCTTTCTGCATGTCAAAAACTACTTAGTAACTGAACAGAAACATACAGGTATCATGGACTTCCTTGCAGTAACCATGCAGAGCCCCTCAGTGAGCATGTGAAGACATTTGAAAGAAGTCAGATTTTGCCTTTCTTGCCTCATGAAGTTTTGCCATCTTACTCCCCCAGCCACAGACACTGAATTTCATCCCTATTCTGGTTTGCTGGGGTGCAGCCACTCTGTCACCCATGCATCTCTTCAGCATCCTACTGCTGTGGCCTTTACATAAAACAAGCAACAGCAGCAGCTACATAAAATTTAAAAATGAACACAATCTTCTCCTGAGCTATGAAGACACATGTATTACACACACCACACCAACTGTGGTGTTTACTAAATGACTGTCCTTCACTTTGTCTTGTCTTTACATTATTTACACCCATATGTCCCAACCCTGATGCCAGATTACCTCAAATGCCGCATAAACAGTCTCTGCTCTATTATTGCAAGATCACACTCTGTGTGCCCTTAAATTGTCAGAGCCTGCTGGGGTGCAATATAATGTTTTCTTTCTTTCACGTATTTTGAATGAGGTGCTCCTATATAGGAAGCTGTGAAATAAATTTCTGTCTCCATCGTGCTGTGTCTTAAATGATGGGTCTAAGGCTTTGGAAGGCAAAGCACTCTGTATCTGTAAGGTCTGGGTAAGAGGTGAAGGGCATGTATCCTTGTGTAACTTAAATATACTTCAACAGACTATCTCAAAACACATTCTCCAATTGCGTATCTCTTCCTCAAGCCCTATAAATGAAAACTCTGGACAGTAATTAGGCTTTCTCTAGTTGGTTTTTTTTGGTTGCTGTTTCTGGAAAGAGGATCCTCTGCATTCACACCTAATTTCCTAGGTCTGTGTCTTTGTAGATGTCTCTCTAATGATTCAGATTTTTTTTTTAATGAAGCATCATATATAAAGTGTGATTTTTATTCTATTTGTTCTTTTAATCCTTACACAAACAAAATATCGGTTCCAATTCCCTGGTTGTAATTTCTTGTTGATTGATTCATTGTTTGGCTATAAGATCAGTGATCAAAACATTTAGAAGGCTTTGAGGAGGCCATCTAGTAGTGCCCAAAGGCAGAATTGACTATACATCAACTGTTCTTGGCAGCTGCTTGTCTAACCGGTTCTTAAAAACCTCCAGTGATGGAGATTTCATCATTTCCCTAGGCAACCTGTGCCAGAGCATAACTATCCTTATCATTAGAAAGTTTTTCTTCCCAGAAAGTAGAATCATCTACTGGAAGACATATCAGTCACTGAGAAATGCTTTGAGATAACGCTGTGCTGTCATCCAAATCCACCAGGTGCTTACTCAGGCTTAACATTTGGTAAGGAATATGCCATCCTTGAAAGATACAGAAATGTTTTTGAGCCACTCCCAAGACAACAACTGATAGCAACTGATTCAGATTCAATTAGCCATTGGCTCCTTAGTGGCAATAAATATCTCAGTGGCTGCTCCTGGATATCTTCCACACAATGAATAAGAATGAACTGGGAACTACGCTTCTCCATAATACTTAATTCTTGAAGAATAGACATTAAGGGGGGAAAAAATTGCCTGGATCAAATATTGAAAGCATCCAGCCTGTGATGAGATCCAGATGGCATTGTGAAACAGATCAGATTAAGCTGGATTAGGCCAAATATGTATTCCAAGTTGTTTTGCCAGTGAGCAAAAAGAGGAAGCTTCCAAGAGGGCCTACTGAGTTTGCAATTTAAACTGGCACTCCCTGCAACATAATCAAACCACTTTAGTGACAGGCAGCCTCGTGGATGTGTGCTTATTTCATGCATGGCTGTTCTAAAGCAAAAAAAAGAGTAGTTGTTTAATGACACAAGAGAAAGGGCATTTTCAATGGTGTTCTGGCTAGCAGCTCTTATTTGCTCTCTGCATTTCAAGAAGGAAAATGGAGGCCAGGAGAAACCAATCCATTTTGGCTAGCTCAATTTTCCATGCCTGAGATTCTTGACTTTAAAAAGAAAGAGAGAGAGATGAATCTTATTTCTTCATTAAATCTTTTAAGAAAAATATTGAAGCTGTTCTCCTGCTCTATTGAAAAAGCTTTCCATGGAAACCAGATAATGAGAGTTAAAAATGAAAAAGAAATAGAAAAAAAGCCAAGCAGAAACTCCAAGTCTCAATCACAAACCCTCCATTAAAATTTTATTCTATTCAGATCCTATCATTCACTTGGTCCCCGTCCAAATGATGGCTGAGCCACCTCCTTTTTTACTTCCATTATGTGGCAAGAATATCTGCAAGCTTTGTGCTTGTGTGGAGGCGCAAACACGTGCAGAGGCTATGATGCAAAAGAAAATCCTACAACCCCTAGAATGAACCAGATGGCACATGAAATACTACAGATGTGAGAGCAGATGAACACTGGAGTAGTTTTCAGTGGTCCCACTCTGGACTTCCAGGGGGCTTGTGCATGAATTCACCCCCTCTGGCTCAGGCAAGTAATCTAAGTGCCTCTTCACCCTTGGTCACCTCATTAGTCAGTGGAAAGAGACAAATATTTCCAGCCCACTCAGGCCCTGTGCTGCTCTCAGAGATCTCACTCTTCCACCATTGTTGACGGCAGAAATTTGGAGCATCCAGGTTCCTATATTAGATACTTCCTTTAAGAGGCAAAAATTAGATAAGAATGTAATCAGAGTTTACAGTTCAGTGGAATGCCAATGGGGCATCTTATCTAGGCAACGTCATGCCTTGTGCAATGTGTGCGGGCATCTGAGGGGCATGAGAACCTATGAAAGAGCAGGGATGCCTGTAAGTTTTTCTGAGAAATAACCTCTGAGAAAGTTTAGAGCTTGACTCCAGAGTGCAGAAAGGGTTTTCCATCCCTTTGAGAGTCTCCACGACATGGACAACAGGGCAGTCCTGTCTCCTCGAGACTCAGTTGGAGAAAGGCAGTGCAAGGAACCAGAGTACTCCCTGTGGACCCCAGAACCACATGGCAAGCCCTCCTCCAGTCTGAGGGCATTTCAGACCACTTCACCTACAAGACAGCTGTAATCACAAAGGCATGGAGCATCCAGAGTAACTTACCTCACAGAGGGGCTGCCAGAAGGGCAGCTGCCCTCCTGCCCTGGAGCAGTGTGGCCTGGGAAGAAGCAGGAGATCCGCTTGCTCCTGCAGCCCTGAAGGAGCTGTCCCTGCCTGGCTGGGGAACAAGCACCTGACTGAGCCAAAGGGCTTTCCCCACTCAGGCCCCCTAGGTCTGGGAGCACCTTACCTCTCATCTCCATCCTTTATCCCACAACAGTCCCACACCGCTCCGAAGCACAAAAAGGAGCAGAAACTAGATGTGAATGTAGTAAAAGCAGAGTGTCCTCACCTCTCCACAGATATATTTGCCCAAACTATTAAGTCTGTACAAAGGAAAAAAATTATAAGACTTCTTTAATCCTAGTTTGGGCATGACTAGTAATTAAGTGTTTTATTACCAATCTGTACAGTGTCATGAGATTCAGTTTCTCAGTGATGAACTAGAAATTATGCTTTGACAGAGATATTTAAATTTTATTGATTGAAAAATCTAGCCAAATATAACATAACTAATATATAAGCCTAGAGCTACCAACTGGTCTGTTTGCCATGCAACAGCAAAAATTGCCCTGGTGCTAATGTCTGGGAAAAGAAGAAGAAGAAATTACCCAAGTAGTCTCTCTTTTCCCTTCCCACCATGAGGTCATGCAGAGCCATGCATTATCCTAATATGGACTAGTTAATAGCTCAGCTCAGAAAGAATAAGTATGCACACTTTCATGTTGTGCCACGATTACTTGCTAATGACAAAAATAAATCTGATAAGGCAGGAACTCCGGAGGGTTCAGAGTGGCCAAAAAAAGTCAGTTTCCCAAAAGGGTATGTGAATAACTAACATTAAGTTATTTTCCTAAATTCTTGGTGAAAACCAGCCCAGCTGCAGGTCTGACACTTCGAGATAGGTCAGGTCCCTTATGGGTTAAGATATATCCAAATTATAAAAGTGTATCCAAAGGGAAGCCCGACAAGTGGGAGTTCAAAGGTTAATTCATGGGTCTGGTAACTCAGCTTCCAGATTCCTCTCCTGCAGATACAAAATCTGTACAAAGCAAAAATCCACTTCAGTATTCCCTCCTCCCTTTGCTTCTCAATGAAGACAGGTCAGATAAGCTTGTTCCATGTAAGACTGCTCTGCTGTTTGATGTAAGGGGCTTATTTTGGCACCCCTGAATCGGGGATTCATATTAAGCATTCATTGCCATCACAATCTTGCACCAAAACTGCAGCAGTAGTTTTTCTTTACCATTACAATTACAAATAGAGGTGGCTTTATCCTTCAGAAAAGGATCTATCAGCAATGAAATACAAAAAAAAACCAAACCTTTGATGTGTCAGGATTTCCACCATTCCCTGCTGTGAAGTTTGAAAGGCCAGTATGTTCCTGACAAAACGATAGTCAAGCTAAAATTGGCTTTCAGGTACTATAAAAAGTTTTACTCCTCAGTGATGAAACTGATGTTGTGATTGGCTGGAATTTGTGCGTTTCCAAAATAAATGACTGACTATAGGGGATGGTCTAATGGATGGAGGCTGGCATCCAGTCACAAAGGAGTATCCATTTTTAAATAAAATTATATACCTGTAATTGTACTTTGGCTCTTATTTGCAATGGACTAAATCGCAATAATTCTCAATAAGATATTCAGCCATCAACTACTGAGCCCTAAACAACTTTGGACCCCTGACTAAATTTGCCCTGAAGGATTAAGGTCAGGAAATCGCTTCTGCTAAGATGCAATGTTATGAAAATATTTCAAAATACGAGCACTGGGACATAAGGTCAGCTTTGGGGCAATCTGCCAAGCAGGCTTTGCTTTCAAAGCCTCGCTTCCCACTCAGCGAGCCAGGGAGGGTCTGATTTGGTGTAGATGTCACAGTTTATGCAATCTCACCCAGCAGAAAACCAAAATGCACAAGTCCCACACTGACTCAGCAAAGCAGGACCACAGGGATGTGATCTGATGAGGAGGGATCACGCACAAGCTCAGGTCACTGGTTCCCCTTTCACGGTCTTTCTCCTCCTAGGCAAACAGTCCGCAAGCTGGCAGCTACTCAGCATGTCATGTAGCCCACAGACAGGGCAGCACAACAGATTTGGGAGCACCCAGTCGCTACTGACCCCAAAGTGCACCTGTGGATAGGGAACCAACAGCCCAGACACCGGAGACCTCTTTGTCAGCTCAGGGATGCTGATGCATGTGAAACAATTTATTCTCCTTCCCTCTTTCTGGGTTACTCCTTCCCTCCCCCAAACCCACTGTCCCCCTGCCTTCCCCCGTACCCTGCTCCCACCAGACCCACATCACAAGAGGCATTTCTTAATCCTTTCTCGTAGCCCCACTTCCTGCACCTCCCAGCTATGAGCTGTAATGTGTGAGTGCCAGTTTTAACATTTCTGGTTTGTTATGAATTCATGCTCCTCTCTTCCTGAACTTGAGCTCAAAACTCAGCTAGTGGGAACAGCTGTCCTCTCTTTTTTCTTTTCAGTTACTTGCTGAGGGACCACCCTTCACATCTGACTCACCACCTCCCAGGCAGACCCAGAAGGAGTTAACTTCCTTGTCACCCTGCTTTGAGGTTTCCTGCTTTGATACTGCAAAGAATGAAACAGAAAAGGCAGAGCGGGGGAAGCCCCTCTTGTTGTAACACCTGGTCACGATCTGCTTGCATGAATAAAAATTACACTCCTCTTTCTCTTGAGTTGAAGGTGATCAGGACTATTTTCCTGCAACCAGAGCTAAATAAGCATCCAGCCAGACTGGAGTTCAGTGTCTGACATACAAGCCGCTGTTGGCTTCAGCAGCTCTGCCTGTACACTGCAGGAGTGGAATGTACCGACCAGCCCACGTCCACAAAGCTTTGGGATGAGCCTTTAGTGGCAGAGGGACTCTGCATTATACAGCACATGGCCCTGGATCTCTTCCACTGTGGTCCCTCATAACAGTATCAAACCCATAGAATCATAGAACATTTCGACTTGGAGAGGACCCATGAGAATCCAAATCCTTGATCCTCACAGGACTACCTAAAGCTAAATCATGTGACTAAAAGCTTTTTCCAGATGGTCCTTGAACTCTTGACAGTCTTGGTGCCATGATGACTTCCCTGGGGAGCCTGCTCCAGTGATTGAGTATTATTAATTTTTGTGTATTTCTTAAATGAAAATTTCTGAAGTAATGAGGATTTGGCTCTAGCCCAAGGTATTATGTGTTATTATTGTTATTATTGGGCTCTAGCCCAAGGTATTATCATAGTGTTGTGGCACTATGAGAGGGCTCACGTTGCACACTCCAGGGGTGACAAGAGGTGTGTGAGCACAGCTGAGGACACAGGGCCCTCTGAGAGCACTGGGTGACTGTGCAGGGTGAAGGCATGCACACCTGCTGCCCTCCTGGGGGACAACAGGAGCTGTTCCCAGAACTCTGCCGGGACTGTGTCTTGGACTCAGCTCACTGAAAGATTTCAAAAGAGAGCCAGGGAATGAGCCAAGCTGAAGAGTCAATCACGGCTCCAGTGCCCACGATCCTTTCCTGGCCTTTTCTCTTTTACGCTATGGACATACCCTGTGTGGCCGAGGGCACGGAGTGCCATGCGGACACACAGCCTGTCTGAGAATATCCACAGTGGCCTTCCTGTCACTGGGAAACAGGAGCCAGCAAGGATGCAGGATCCACTTAACCCGAAGGAGCTGATCCATGGCAGTTTTGTACGAGTCTGTTTTCTGTCTGTAGCAAATGCAAGGAGAGCCTGTCTAAACCACAGTAATAGGGGGCTAAACTGTTTAGATTTCCTCCCATGTGCCAAAGGGTAGGAGCATGCACTCAGTCACTGTGCCCCAGCTGATACTCAATATATTTATTGTGCTACAATATGCTGATCATATGTCTGAGCCTCGAGAAATGATTAACATTTCTGGTTTGATTAAGTGAAGGTCCCTTTTGAAGCTGCAAATGATGCCGCTACAATCTATCAAGCAAATATGTATTTATGAATATTTAAAAATGCTAGTTATGCAAATGTGCACTTAGGGAACTTAAAAATACATGTAATTAATCTCTTTGGGGTTGCTGTGATCTGTTGAGTGAATACATATCCAAGGAGAATAAGCAAGTCAATAAGCCAACAATGACTATTGCAGAAGGATACTCAGTTGTATCTCTCTTCTCCACAGATGATGGTAACACACGGTGGTTCTAGAGTAGATGGTCATCTTGTTCTTCAGTCATTTCTCTATTAGGTTGCAATAGCTCAGGCTGGCTGACAAACCAATCAGTGCCACAGCCACACTTAATCAGGGTGTTAAGGCTCATAACAAAATCATTGCTGCAAAAAAGAGAGTATGCAGCATCTTTTCTAGATTAAATGTTTGTGTTTACATCCTTCATTCCACCATTCACTTCAGACAAAGTCCTCAAAGGTACTCAATTCTTATTTTTGTAATGTCTGACCCCACAGCTCCCCACTCCCCGGTGGAATCCTCATCCCCAAGTGCATGCAATTCCCTGGGAGCATGGATTTTCTAAAGAAAGAGATCCTGGAAACCAGCCAGGCTGGGATTCACTTAAGCTAGCAAAGACACAAAGGAAAGAGATGGTGCTTAAAGTATATAAGGGTTGTTTTCATTATCTAATAGCTCTGCTTCCATGCTTACTCTGCATCTTGGTCCTCTTGCACCCACACTGCATTTATGTCTCTTCACACCGGGATCTCTTTTGTAGAATTCAACAAGATAAAACATCAACACAGAAATAGCAGGACAGACAAAGCCTAAAAGGCTGAATGGATCAGCAGCATGTGTCTCCTGGCCACTTAGCATTCCCACGCTCTAGCTGCCCAGTTGCTCTCTCCTGACTTCCACCGAGCCTATCAGTCTGTCCTTGTGGAGCAAAAAAATGTCTCTAGGAGCCACACATGGTCTCCAGGCTATACAGTGTAAAGGACCACTGGAGAAATCTGGCATCCTTAAGATGTCTTTCCATTTGCTTAATTTGACTGAAAATAGATAAAGGATTCAAAATTTATTGGGGGCTTAGGTGGGGAAAAGAGACGGCAAAAACAGACTTGATGCAGAATATATTCTCATAAGACTTTTGTATCATTTTCTCAGAAGACAGCATTTTTAAAACTATATTTGCACATAAATCTCCGTGGTTACTTACCTGGTGACTAAGTAGCAATCTAGAGATTGTTGTACCTGATTCATCTCCTCTTAAGCTTTCAGATATTCTGGGGTGGGCTTCTAGCTAGAGCTATATCACTTCTTCTTCCCTTATCCGTGTCAATTGGTAATTGGCTTCATAATCTGCTCAACAGGGCTTTCATCTGATGTACAAGAGATTGAGGATCAGATCCTCCTCATAACCCATTTGTACAGCATTCAAAAACTGAGATTAAGAAAGCCTCACACCATAATTCTTCACAGATAGCAGTTCACCTTGCTATCAAGGAGAAGAATTTGAACCTGGTGGAGGAAGCTTTTGACTGTCAGGGTTCCATTCTTTCCGCATGTTGGACAAGTAGCCTTCACCAAGACATGGTCTGAGCACACACTTTAGGTTTGACTGGAGCCCATCTGCCCCAATGACTGGAGCCGGTGCAGCACCCATCCTGTGTGCACGCTCACCGTTTGATTTTCTGGATTCAGTAGCCATAATTGTCAAGACACCAAGAGAACTTTGTTGAAATGCCTTTAGATTCAAGGCCTCATGCGTAATTGTGGTAATGGTGGGAAAGGCACACATCAAATACGGTTCTCCGACCTCCACAGCTTTCATGCCATGCCTTGCTTGCTTATTCAGTGACAGAGCTCAGGTCCTTATAGCCTCTTCCTTGAAATAGCCTCACATGGAAACATGCCCTTGCCACGGAGCTTGCCGAGGATTCAGTCAGCAGAAGGCCCATATCCCTGGGGGTCACTGGCATCTACTGCTGGCCTGTCCATTAAGCCATCAGCCTGTACTGCCCACGGGCTCCAGCACCTAGGCTCCAACAAAGACACCCAAGAAACTGGACAACTATTTAGTCCTTACACTCAGAGGATAACCCTGAGCCCCAAATATTGCTCACTGACAGCTCTGTATAAGCAGTATAGCTAATCTTTTATTTATTTCACGAATCAACTAAGACAAGCAGTCAATTTCCATCTCCAGACTTGCCAGAGTAAAACAGAAAGCATAAAGAACCAGTTAAATTTTCAGTGACAAAAGTGAGAATGCAGTACAGGTATTTTAAAATAACTGCTTCAAAATCACAGGGGCAGGGTCCAGTCTTTCTGGAAGTAAAAAGTGAATCAGAATCCTCCAAAAGGCATTGAACAGGCTACAGAGCTGGGATAGAGAGAGGGTAAGGGCAAAGTTGACTCTCTGGAGATATCTACAGTAAATTTGGGCTGCATTGAAGCCCATAGTCCACGTAGTCCTGGGTACTCTCCATCACACACGTTGTAACACAAGCACTCTGCACTTATGGCCGCCACCCCGCCCAGGAACGGTGCTGGTCGCAGGGTAGGCTCAGGAAATGTAAGGGCAGCTGGGTACCAGTGCAGTGCAGCAGATGAGAGTGGGGGTGGTTACATTCACTCAGCAATTCTTTTCCAAAAGCATGTAAACACAGCACAGTCTTTCACAAAACTGATCGTGAAATCTAGAGCCAGGGTCAGGCTTGTGCAAAGAGGTGAAGCTCAGCCTTTAGGGAACATCATTAGCTTCACAGCCACCTTTATTAGTTACATCTGAATCCATCCTTACCACGCTTGTGACTGCAGGAGCAGCACAAGTACCTCTAAACCCTGCCTGGGAATCTGATCAGTGAGAACAGGACCAGTGAACTGCAGCATAGTTCAGCAGAACTGAGTAAAGTTTAGGAAATGGCAGCCTCTTTCTCGTTTCAGATGTCTGTGAGAAAAGGCAGAATCGGGACCATTATGTTCAGCAGTGCACTGACTGATATTTTCATGTGCTAAGTTTCAGTAACAAAACCACATCTCTAGTGGAAATACTGACACAAATGTGAACAGTGGCACTAAATACTTTTAGAAAAGCATTTTATTTCTGAGCTTAAGACTTACTGTTTCAAGCGGCCACAACTAGTAGTTCTCTTAGGCAAATTAGGTCCAATTATCTGATGTCTAAATTAGAATCCTCTCCCTCCTCAGCTCCATTTGCAGCAATTTTTAGCACAAGAGCAATAACAGTTAAACACACTTACCTAATTATAGATAATGATCTTTATAAAGAGCTGCTAGAATATGCTAAGCATCTTAGCATAAACATACTCATTCATTCCTACAGCAAGATTATGGTAAAGCCTAGTGATCGTGGCAAATAGTACCCCTGTGGAAGCAACCTGCCCAGTGCGAGACACCATGTTAGTCAAATGACCTACCGCCTCCCTTTCTCCCATCCCATCAGCTGTAGGTGTTCATGCCGAGCTCAGAGAGGAGATCTCAGCCCGTCCCTTACGCCAGCACTTTTGTGGAAAGCATCCTTTATTACCTCTGATTTGTGACACTGTCTCTTACTGCTGCCATGAGGCAGGCCAGCTTGAAGATTCATTTTGTCCCAGACCCCACACTGCTCACACTGTTAGATAAAAATTGATAACCAAATTCTTCTGCCAGGGCAGATTAAAGTCACCACTTGTCACAAAAGGGCCAGATTTCCTCAGTATGACTGGGACAGTCTATATAATAGACCTTGAGTCCTGTCCAGTCCTCCTCCTTCCCTTCCTGACATTGCATCCTAGGAGCTCAAGAGAAAATGCTGCTGGTTCCCAAGACGGCCTGTGCCACACTTTCCACCCTCCCCTGCTTGACAAGACCAGTTTCATCTCACAGAGGGCAGCTACTGGAAAGACAAGCTCTCCTCCTGCCACCATGAACTCCCATTGGCACGTCTCTGACAAACACCTATGCTGCTAAGAGAAAACTATCAGGAGCTGAAACACAGCCCTTGTGTGAGCAGGAGCAGCTGCCGAGGCCCTGGGGTGATCCTTTGGCCGCTTTTGGAGGACCCGGATCCTAACGTGCTGTCTGGAGCACACAGACTTTTTTCTGTCTGAGGACCAGGTGTCTGCAAGCTCTGGAGAAGCAGCAGGCAGGGCAGCAAGAGCATTTCCTCCCTTGCTGCCAGCAAACCTGAAAAACCACAAATTGTGAGGCTGGGAGGGACTGTGGGAGCAACCTCTTCACTGCAGACTGATCTAGCACCTGCAGTTGACACAAGAGCCTCCTGAGAGAGATTGCACTATCCAAAAGGTTTCTGCCGGAGTGGTCTGTGCTCTTGCAGCTTTGATAGTACTGGGCTCCCTCCCCTGATATTTTATTCCTGCTTTGTATCCCCGTGAAATAACAAGAGAGGAAGCCCTGTGCAGCTCCCGGCCTGCCATTCTGTGCTCCTGCCCATCAAATTGCCAGCAGCTGCCTGAGCACTTTAGGCAATGGGGGCATGGCAATGACCTGCTGCAGCAAATTTTGCTACCCCGGTCAAAACAGAAATTCCTGCACGGGACATTGTGAGAAGCACCATATGGGACACTTAAAAGATGTGTTGCCATGAGGTGTTGAGGGTCTGTATCTCTTGAGACTACAAATAACCCACTTGTGTTAGGGGAAATACACAAGGGAAGCACCTTTGCTGCTGCCAGGAGCAAAAGAAGATGCAGCAATAAGAGAAAATTAGAAAATGGCCCCATTAAGGCATCAGCTGTTTGATGCTGCTAAATTACAAGGTCTAGTCAGAGAACAGCATGATACTGAAACAAAACTGCTTTGAGAGGCCAAACCCATGCTTGGGAAAAGCAGCAGAGATGAGCTGGTTACAAAAGAAGTGCGTCTGGTGAAGGACCTGCTTGTACGTGTGGTGTACTATCTGTGTGAACATCAGCACATCTGATGCCAGCTCCTATGACAAGTTACTGTGCAAAACCTTTCGTAACCTAGAGGTGAGGTTGCAAGACTGCTAAGAACACCATCACAAACCTCAATACTGCGGGAAAGCTCATCTCATGGCTGCTGCTTGCAGCCTACAGCCAGACCCTCCCCATGTCTCCACACCAAACAACCATAGAATGTTATTTTAGGAAAGTCACACTAATAGCGTGCAGAACAGATGAGTGTGTAGCTGGCGTGCTGAGTTCTGAAGACTTCCTGCCTCTTACCCAGGAAGGGCATGGTCTGCAGGTGTCATCTGAGGTGAAAAATAAAGTGCAGCTCCCAATGACTTATCCCTAGTTACTGCTTTGGCTTTCTGTGTTAGTGAGAGAAACCAAACTGTATTTATATGGAAATACAAATGCCTGGAGAACACATCTGATAGCAGAAAAAAGAAGTACCATATTATTTCGGGCAGGCAGAGTGCAATGGCAGCTGCATGCACACAAAACGCCACTCTATGCAGTGATAGAAGAATGGACAGGCCTGTTTCCTGAGGATGTGTCTGCAGTGCCTTTGCATGACTGACCAGAATGCAGAGACCCCAGGGTTGAGGGAGACTTTCCACCTCAGCCATCTGCGTGCCGTAGAAGCTCTGTGAGAAACACCCAAGAACGACCTCAGTTGGGTGGATTTAACTGACAAGAAAACAGGCGTTTCCTGCTGGTGTGAGCAGCAGCACTGACTCTTTCCTGCACAGAAATTTGTTTGTCCCATTTTACATTTAAGAAACAAAGACACAGAAAAGGACTGATTCACCTGACCTAGAGTTGGGCCTAGGACCCATCTGAATTGGCGAAGAGCTTGCACCCTCTGTTCCCTTGATTCAAGACTTTCTCTTCAAGGGAATGCACCAGCAGAATCAATATTAATAGCATCAGCCAGGAGCTATTCTCTTTCAGTACCTGAAAGTGCAGATTTTCTACCAAATGAGCTCTGATAAGTGATCTGTCAAATACTCTGTCAAATACAAACTTGAATAGATCAAGTTTTCCACAAAATATTTCCTCTGCATAACTAGGAAATGTGAAGGGCATGTTCTCTTCTGCATGCACAGGCCTCTTAAGGTATAGGTCCAATAGGCATCCCCAGTCCTAGTGCTGACAATCACTTGCCATACACCTAATCCGGAACAATAATTCTTGCAACTTCCTTGAATAGTTTCAACTGATTCATTACAAAGCTCGTTCTTGGCTTTCAATTGCTAATCTTTTTTTCTCCAGCTAATCTTATACTTTGCAGAAAAGATGGTGTGCCTAATTTGCGTTATTACTGCAAGAATTTATTAAAATGGAGCTTTAATAGGATCAAGGCACAGTGGGTCAGGTTCCCACCTCCAAGGCCAGAGCTGCAGAGCACAGTAATGTCTTTTATTAAGCAGAATCTAAACTAGCAAGATGCTTTGGCAGCATTGTGAATGGGCACGAGGCACTTTCTTTCCCTTATCCTGCCTTTTTCAAAAGCAAAGCAAACACAGCATGCTCTTCTAACCAGCTGAAAGAATAAGGAAGTTGTTCCATAGTGGGACACATCAATCGGCACCATATTTCACCCAGGGACAGATGAGAATTTGGCTTTTTACAACACTATCAGCGGAGAGAATTAAATCCTTTTATCTACTTCTAAGCACAGTTTTCATCTGGTTTAGACAATGGATTAAATGGACGTAAAGGAGCAGAATCCCCAGTGTTTTACAGACTGATGATGATATCAAATGTGATCGTTCAGAGCAAGGAGGTGTCCCTGGCTGTGTTGTACTTTCCTGTTACAATGCCCTCAGCATCCTCCAGGCCTCATTCCCTGGCAATGACCTATTCACTCAATCTCTGGAGATTCCTCAGCCAGGGAGTAAGGACAAAGTGAGCATTTCCATTGCTACACCAAGTGGAAAAGTTTGCAAGCACTGCTTTCTCTTTTTGTGCTCTCTGGTCACATCTGCCCTCACACAGGCGTGTCCAACAGAGAGGTAGAACCAAAAAAGACCACGCAAAGCTGTGCAGCATAAGGCACACTGCTGCTGTGTCTTGAATACTGTGTCATATTTTAGCCCTACCCTTTCAGAAAGTGCACAACAGGCTTGGAAAGGGTAGAGTGAAGAACGGAGAGGAGAGGAGAGGAGAGGAGAGGAGAG
>VZTA01013396.1:0-95099 GCA_013398855.1 Mohoua ochrocephala | reverse complement strand
GAGAGGAGAGGAGAGGAGAGGAGAGGAGAGGAGAGGAGAGGAGAGGAGAGGAGATGCTGGGGCAGCCCTTGAAAGCACCTTAACCAGGGCAGTTCATGTATGGCCATTGTTTCTCTGATTATAGCTCAAGCATCTTGAGAGTCTACATCTGTTCCTCAAGTTCTCTATTTATTTCCTAATTGTCTTGATCTGTAAACCTTATGTACTACCTTATGTGTAAGGTTTATTTTTGCGCCTGCTTGCAAAGCTTGTTTCCATTAGATGTTGCTTCCCTCTGAGGTGCTGAACTTCATCCACTTTAATCCACTTAGAAGTTGAGCTGCAATTCACAATGAGCTGGAGGTGATGGTAACTGCATAAACATCAGGAAGAGCGTGTTTTCTTTCCAGCACAAATCACTTCACTTGGCTAGGTCTCTGTCAGCCTCATTTACAGAGGTGAAAATATTTAGCCTCTTTGGAAATCTACAAACACAAAAGCATGAGATAAGTGCTAAGTATTAGCTGAGGGATTGTAACACTTCAAAGAGACATTGCCACCACGATGGAATTTCCTTAGCAATGAGGAAAAGACATTGCTTAGAGCAGAGGAAGAAAATATAATTCCTTCTTGTTCACTCACTGAAAGCATAATTGTAAATCAGCCTTGACCAGAAGACATGAGAGGAAGAAATGCTGTTCCCAAAGTTGCTTAGAAATCAGTGTCACCAGCAGTGACTGCTCCAAACAGTTGTTTTTTTAACTGGGGACGGTAAAATTACAGTCCCTGCCATGCACACCAGCAGTGACAGATAATGTAACTAAACAGCTTCTATTCTGCAAATTAAATGCAAAATTAAATGCAAGTGCTCTCAAAGGGATGGGTTTATATTCATTCAATGAACAGCCACAGGCAATTGATTACTGAGTAGACACATTAGAAAAATTCCCTTTCTCTGCGAGCAGGTGGTTTCAACTACAGACCCTGTACTGCTACTAGAAGGTGCACATCCTAAGATGTGTTCTATCCATCCTATGGTGTTCTACCCATTTATGCCAATGGGAAGTCTATCCAATTATAACCAGGGTGCTTATCGTTGTTGGAGTCTCTGTAAAACACACACACACACACACACATACCACGGGTTGGAGGAAATTACAAGCGAGCCATTATAATGATTAAGTAACCGAGCAACCTCTTGATAAGTTCCAAGTAATTTAGTTTTCCCTGGAGCCACACTGTTGAGTCCATAGAGAGACCAGTGCCAGCAAGACAGTGAGGTTCTGGCTGGGAGGGAAGACATCCTGCAGCTCAGCTCGTGCATGCAAACAGAGTTTCTGGAACATTCACCTCCTCAATCGCGCGTCCACTGAGCTCACTTTTTAAAGCTACAATTATGTTACACGGTCCTGCCAAAAAAGCAGCTGGCACGTGATGAAATTTTAAAGAATTCTATTTCCTCTCTGACCACAGCACTTGTCCTGCCCCACATTATTTTTCTTGACAACTTCATAGAAAGGCATTCAGTTCCCATAAATAAAGATTTGGGGAGTGAGCACCTGGATGGAAGATCCCAGGTCTGCCAAATTCCTTCTTTTAGAACACTGATTTTCAAGAAACAGGGAACATTCTCCTGAGATAAAGAGAGACACTGATAGATTTCTTTATATTAAAACTACTTCTTAGTCCAGTCTTGGCGATTAAGAAACAAAGTCTTAAAGATGGATTGCAATTAAGCTAGGAGCAACCCTGCTGGAGAGGCACACGGATTTGAGCTTCCAGAAAATACTGGCTTAGCATCTGGAAGTATCTACAGTTCCTCTGACACAAACTCATAAAACACCAGTGCCCAAGTAGCACTACTCCATATGCACAAAAATAACTGCATAGGACCTACATGCAGACCCCTTGGACAATTTCAAATGTCTCTCATCACAAAAAGAAGTATCCAAAAGGTTGGAAGGAAGGAAATGGGTATCAAAGCACAGGAGGGGCTCCCTGCTCAGTGAAATCAGGTCCTTGGAACCATCATCTCCAGTACTTAAGCGCACCTTCAGGTGCCAGACGCTTCTGCAACTCTGATCCTAAACAAACTTCAGTTGCTGGGGAATGACATCTTCACAAGCGTTGTCCTCATCTTCATCTGCAAAACGATCAGAATCTGGTCACCCTTTTTTTGAGGGTTAGATGTTCTGCTTATAAATACCTCTCAACTTACAGGAATATAGCACCATCCCTGTAACTTACTTCACATTTTATGGAACCGTAGCAACGAGATAGCAAAACCTTCTGGTTTTAACCACAGCCCACCAGTTAATATTACATAGGCAAGTTCATACATAGTTCAGAGGCAAATGAAGTTTAAATCAAAGGTGATGAGTGTCACTGTCATTTTTCTCAATGGGAGAGAAGCGAACATCAAAATCCTAAACTAATGCAATTTTCCGTGGTTTTCATGAAAGAAACAAATATTTGGCTATAAAAGTAGATCTGTTCTTTCAAAAAAAAAAGATACGAGTGGCTTTTTTTGGTGATATTATTCTGGCCCATCACCAACATCACTGAAGTCAAAGGCCTGGGGAGACAGAAGCTGATTTCAGTACGGTGAGGTTAAACTTGTGCTGTCTGCCTTTAAAGACCCAGACCCTGCTCAGAGGGTCCTCCACGTGCAGAGGCTGGGAAAAATCAGGGCCCAAATAGCAGAACTTCAAGCAGGAAGGAAGTAGGTGAAGAAGAGACTGCAGTGAGTTTTGACGAAAGGGGAACTAGCAGTCTGTGGAGAAGCTACTAACAGAAACACTCAGGGAGCAGCCCTGGGTCCGTCTTCTTTCATGTTTTTGCAAGTGACCTTGATATGCAAAGCAAGTGTGCTGCTGGCATTTGCTCACAGCGTAAAGGAGACAGGCCCCGTTTTTCTAGGAGAGGCCTGCAAAGCCAGGAACTGGAGGAGCAAGGTGACGGGAGACACTAAAACGAGATTAAATTCAAAGCTACTCAACACAAGATCATATATTTGTGGAGTAACACTGAGAACTGCTACCATAAGCTGAGAGCTCATTAACTGGAGATGACTGAGAAGAAGCAGGGAGCATTAGTTAATTATAGGATGACTTAAGCTAGCAGGTGATGCAACTACGAGAAAAAGCAAATGTGATCCTAGGATATGTCAGCCAAAATATTCCCAGAGAAGACAGGTAGTGGTTGTCATGACATAAAGCTGTGGTGGAGCAAGGAATGGCAATAACATAAAAATGGCTGTACTAGTTCAGGCCAAGGCTTCTCCCAGCCCATTGCCCTCTCTTCAGCTGTGGCCAGAGTAAGAACAGGAAGAATAAGAATAGGAAAAGCACATCTAAGACTTCCTTCTGATACTCTCACAGCCTTGAAACATTTTCAGCTAAGGGGATTTCCTTTGTTAATTGTCGTTTGACTATTAAGCAATCCACAATGGATTTTTCTGCTAAATGATTCTCAATCTACTCACGAGCCCGTGTAAATTTCTTGAATCCACTTTGTCCTTCTGCAAGGACTTCCTTACATTTACTGCTTATCACATGAAAAATCACTCCCTTTTTTTATGGTTTGAGCCTACTTTCAAATAATTTCATAATGTTTCCCCTAATTCTCCTGCAGGATGTAACACAGAGCAGTCAATCCCCATCAGCCTTTTCTCAAATTTTATAATCTTCTGTCATAAGTTCCCAAGAGGCCAAACAGGTCCCATGTATTCAGTCAGATTGCAGCCCTGATCATTCCTGCTGCCCTGCTCTCACATTAAGTAGACCCTTTCTAAGCTAAGGAGAGCAGGACAGCTTTCAAGGCTGGTTAAGTCACAGGTTGTGTCATGAAGATATGTCCTCTTTCTGCTCCTAATAGTTCCTGCATTTGATGTGGATCGGGTATTTTTATTTTGCTTTCTGATAGGTATAAACGTAGCGTTTGTATGTCTAATCCAGTCATCCATGCCCAAGAAATATTAGCTTCACCTTGAAGAGAAACTGAAGTACAAAATCATACAAAGACAATGAGTGACATGAAAAGTCCATCCTATGAGTTGAGTTTAAAAGAAAAGTTATGACTCTTCTCTGTACAAAGCACTGAAAACACCAGGAAAGGAGCAGAGTTATTGAAAAAGAAAGGCAGTGTTGGGACAAAGATGTAAATTCGGTTTGGATGTAAATGAGGCTTGGATATAATCAGACTGTTGATTAGAACAAAGCCCGGAGACTGTGAAACGGCCTCTCAGCAGAAAAGAGGGTAAAAAATGAAATGAGTTTCAGGATGGGGCAGAGTCAGTTTGTGAGAGGTTGGTTACCTGCAGCACTGGGAGATTCATAACACAGGAAGGCCCCACCTAGGTATGCATTTAATAACATGTGAGGCGCTTCACACCAGCTCCCTCTGCGGCTGCATTTGGGCCTTCCCAAGGGCCATGCTGCTTGCTTTCCTTTTCAGACAGAGTAGAATTCTTTGCACATAGACATCCAGAGATCTACCCAAAGCATTCACAGAGAAGTAAAGGCAGAGAAAGCATGAGAGGCTGTAAAGCTTGCTGCTGGTTAGGGTTACAAGCCATTACAAGATGAAGAATTAGCTTGAGCAGATATATGGGAATAAGAAACCCACATTAATCCTACTGCAGAGCAATGTGGTGGGAGGAGCAGGCTACATAATCCCTAACCATTTAAATAATTCAATACTCATTAAATAGTTAAATCATTTAAGCAATTATTTATGGATTGACTAATCCCCTCCTTTATTGTTCCTTGTGTAGACAATCTTGGAGTAACCATTACTGCAAATACGGGAGCTTATAATAGGTCAGATAACAGAAGTGTGTAACTAGGTACCAGATAGACAAAAAAAGCTGATTTGGTTTGGAATAAGGGGCTTTTTGATAGTTTTTAGGTGCTTTTTTTTTCACCAGTCTCCGAATTTATAAAACCTCAGACTACCACCACATTAAAGAGAGAGAGAAAAAAAAAAAAGCAGACAGAGCTGCCAGAAGACTTCAGGATCACTGTTTTCCTTATCACTGGATTTATGACTAAAACACTAGAGGATACATGCTGGAAAGCTAACTAGCCAAAGGTATTATTGTATACACTGGCATAACACAGGCACATTTCAGAGAAGTGTAAAGCAACGTTGAGACATTTCTTTTCTCTTGAGAAGTCAGAAAACTGGGAGGATCATTTCCATATGCTCAAAGGGGTCCTGTCTCACAGGCAGGGAAAGTAAAAGTCTTCTTTACTAAATTGCCAACAGAGGTGGCAACCCTGATTCAAAAGAGTAAGACTAGTGCAGTGAAACTCTCTTTACCCCTGCTGCCAAACAGCCACCAGGCTCTTTAATGCCAAAAGATTCAGCCTCGTGACCTTGGTTGTAATGCTGTGCTTTAGTGCCAAAGTCACCCAGGCAAAACCTATTGTCCAGAAGGACAAAGATTAGAAGTTGACTACAGGTAGATCTTTTTAAATAATCTTACAACATGAAAATATGAAATATGAAAAAATAATGTCAATTTTCTTTAAGGTGCATGGAAAAAATGCATGTAAAGGTTGTTTAAAATTATTTTTACTTTGGAGTATTTGGGCAGTGCACAAATCATATTTTTCTCAACAAAAATATACTTTTCCCATGACAGAAGCGCACAAATGTGGGTCTGATGATAACTTTGTAATTTTTCTTTCAAGGCTGCAGGAGGGGTGTACCACAAAGGCAGCTGCAGAGTTGCAGAGGTAAAGATTCACACCACTCACCTACAGACAAATGCACATGCATGGAGATCAGCAGAGCACAATACAACCTCTCCAAAACACAGTCCCAGTAAATTAAAATTCTTGAAATCTTGTTTGGAAAAAAAACCAAACAACAACAACAAAAAAAACCCCTCATGATTTCTGTTCTATTCCCACTGCGGTTGTGTCATCTCATCATCAAGAATAACAATAAAATCAATTCATTACATTCCATTGAAGGCAGCCTCAGGAGAGAGATCAAAGAATAAGAGGAAATGAAAGCTGACCGGCTTTATCACCTTTGGAGTCAGTCCCAAAGATCTCAAATTAATTTAGATTGGTGGGGCAGTGCATAAAAGCTGGCAAGTTCTTTTGCCAGTGCAGAGCCTCTATACAAACCAGTGAAGTGCTGTTGTCTCTGGGGCTTTTTCAGTAAGCCAAACGTTTTTGTGAGCGCTAAGTACTTTTTCCTTTGGCCATTTCAAGTTTATTATCGCGTACGGGAGGAATATTTTCATGTTTTCCTTTCGAATTCTGCAGGGAGCCATCTGTCTCTCCTGAAAGACCCAGTTGTGACATTTCTGCACGAAAACTCTTTCCCCGTGGGAGGCTGCCAGCTGTCGGCCCTTTCTGCTCCCGGCAGCAGCCCCGAGTAGTCAGCCACCCTGGAACACCATCCCAAGCAGACAACGGTGCCCGCAGGTGTTGGGGGCTGCCTGCAGCAAACCTTCCTCTCTGCTCAAGAGAGCAAAGCAATTCCCCAAAGCTGCAAGTCACAGGGAATTCAGCAGGGTTGCTGCAGCACAGAAACTCTTTGGAAAGGGCCTGTGACTCAAGGGGGCTGCTCACGCGGGGAGCACGGATCCCCCCTCCACTGATTACAGTGGGCAGCACAAAACCTGACTCCAGCCTCTCTCCCCTCATCCACAACATGTCCCGGAGATTCCTCACCCTGCCATTTATTTTTGTCCGTTTCCTATGAATTTGATTTCAGATGCTTGAGAACAGCCTTCTGAGCGCTGGTTTTCCCTCCGGACTTTCCTTGCCATGCCTTATTGTATTTCATTTTCAAACTAGTTCACTATTTCCTTTTCGGCCTTTGTTTTAACACTCAGGCCCTAGACAACCAGACATGAGACTGGTTCTGTGCAACTTCTGTCTTATCCCAGGCCAAATTTCACAGCATCTGTGGCACCACATGCCAGAGAGAGAGAGATTCTGATAGACACCTTCCCTTCCCTTCCGTCACTTCCTTGGCAAATAGCTGCCTCTTGGAAACACCCAGTTAGTCAGTGGATCCCATTAGCCCTGGTGATTCAAAGTTGTGTAATCTGCAGCTGCAGACAGGCACTGCCTTTTTCCTTTCCACTGTGTGCAACTCTCTGGATGGCATGAAGGTATTTAGCATCTCTGACCTGATTTCTCTAGCAGCCAGCAATGTGGAGCCTCAGACTACAAGGCTGCAGCATCTCCTTCAAAAAGAGATGTGCTTGATACCTTAACACCTTCTGCATGAGCTGTAGAATGCTTTGAACTCTGTGTTTTAGAGAGGCTTCCTGGTACCCAGGCATTCCTCACTGCGTGATCAAGCCCCACCACCGAAACCAGGGCCCTATGAAAGGACTCCCTTTTACAGCTACTCATGGAACATCCAAAAAAAAAAAAATTCCTTCATTCAGCCTCAGTTCTACATTCAGTAGGAGGTAAAACCTCATAAAAAATTGTGTTTTATGGAATAGTTACTGATCTTCCAATTTGACTTCTTAACTTACCACCTGAGGACTCTCACAAGGGAGTCCCACAGTACAAACTACATATCCTACTATATAAGCCAGTTTCTAAGGCTCAGCCATGAAAGAAAGCTGCTCTAAAGAGCTAAGAAACGGTGAATTTACTGCCGTCAGAAACCTATACTCTTCACAATCAGTTTGAAAACCAACACTTTCTTTCACTACCCCCCTCACCACGTAGCCTCACGGGAGAGCAGCTAATATTTGTGGAGGTTCTCCTTTGCCTGTTATTTAGCATTGTGGAAATACATCGTGAATAAGCCTTCGGCATGAACTGTGTGCTCCGAAAAGCGAAACTCCGTCCTAAGTCCATCTTTTGATCCACAGGCATTCAAACTTGTGTGCAAATAAAAAAATTTAAAAGTTGGGATTTTTTTTTAACTGTCTGACAGCTGTTCCTGGACTTGAATGCGAGGAGTCATTTGTCCCAGTGTAGCTCCTGATGGATAGATCCACATGATCAAAACCACCTTCAAAAGCTAAGTACAGTCGGGCTGCTGGCAAGCTTAGCGGACAGAAGGAAAGAGAGACAGAAGGACTTTTCAGCTGCTTTTCCTGGTGGTCAGTTCAGCTGAGTGTCAAAGTACAGCAATAGTCTAAAGCAGAGATGCTGTCACAGGCGCATGCCAGCCTCGCCTGTAAATAAATAAAAGGCATCATTTTCCTCTGCTATGAATCTGGCACTTTACACCAACACTAAATTGATTTAAAACCTTCCAAAGGAAAAGCCTCAATGTTTAATTTCTCTGGCTAGCCTTAGATTCTTGGCCCTACTTTTATTTTCCATAACATCCAGTTTATTTCTTTTGACGTTTGTTACCCTTCAAAAATGCTATTGTAATTAGATCATGACACTCTACAACAATCTCCAAACTTAAATATTCCCTTTCATTTAAGAGACTTTATGTGTAAATTTCATGAGGTTTTGAACAATGTTATCTTGAAAGTACACTGTGTTCAGAGCCAGGGTGAAAGGAAAATAAACTCATAGAAAATAAAAAGCAATTCAAACTTCTACCCCAAAACTCAAATTAAACTCTTTTGATCCTCCAGAATAACTTACTTGATTTTATTTATTTTCCCATTCTTCTTTGCTTCCTCTGTTCAGATTGGGGAGGAAATACTGAAATACTGCATGAAAAAAACCTACTTTTTACTGTATTTTCAGGTCAGCAAGGACTGGAAAATTATTGAGAAAGCAGTGTGGCCTGAAAGTAATCTCTGTTCATTCACCTCAGGAAAGTTGTCTGACTAAGGGCTGTTATGTAATAAATTATCTGAAACAGGGATCTGTCCATTTCAAAGTGGTGTGATCCCACAGACCCACCTAAGGTCACTCGCTGGTACTGCCAAACTCGTTGCTCCCCAAATTACTTTGAGTTCAGCCTCACACAGCTCACCATCAAATAGTTCTCTCTTCTCATTTTTCCAGAGTGGCTGTGGCCTAAACCAGAAGACTGTTTTCTTTTCCCAATGAAATTCATCTGCTGAGGAAACCTCTCCAAAAAGCAAGCAAACTACATAGCAGTTGACTTTTAAAAATGAGAGGTTCATGCTCAGTCTTTGTCCCCAGGTGCACATGACAGCTTGGGAGTTTGGTTGGAACCTCTTTATAACTGCTGGCTACCAGCCTTGAGGGCCCCTTTCCGTACCAGCATCCAGGGATTCATCCATACATTTCCTCCGAAGTTTATGTATGGGCCAGAAGCAGGTGTGGGCCCTGACTTGGCAAATCTTCATAACCAATCACACCTTCAAGATGCTGAATACAAGAGCAAATGAATGCCAGGGGAGGAATCTCTGAGCTGCTCTCAAGCGAGCCTGAAGAAAGAAGAGGCAGAAAAAAAAAAAAAAGCATGCAAGAAAAAAATATTAGAACCGTCTCCAATAATGTTCACACTGCCTTTGTATACGAACAGCACGAAATTTCTGCAGACCAGCGACCCCACCAAAACAGGGTAGTGTTACACAGAGATCCCAAACAGCAAGACAAGCAACTGAGTCCCAGAGGTGGTTCCTTTCACCACAGACACATGATGGGGTCCAACCACAATCACCCACAGACCATCTGACCTACCTGATCCTGCTGCTACACCATAGCCCACTGTGCTGGATATGACTCAGATTTTATGTTCATGCTATGGGTATATAATCTCCACCTAACCTGCTCAAACTGGCATCTAAATCACACTTGTTGGCTTGATTTCCTTGAAGTTTCAGACTACACTCAGGCTCCCAACTCTCTCACCCCCATCTCAACCACCACATACCATAACAAGGCATCTACAGTCAGCATTTCTAGATGCTAAAAGGACACCAAGTATGTTTCTTCATATGCTGAGGAGATAAGAGACCTTTTTCTACCACTGATGTGCTCAACATTTAGGAGCCCAAATCAAGCTCCTAGGACTTTTTAAACTGCAGAGAGTCCAAGACACTTGGCTTTAGATCAGTTGCCAAAGAAATATGTTAATTTGGTGTTTTGTTTTGTGTTGATTGGTAGATTTCAAAGCAGATAGAAGTAACTCACCTTTTTGGCACATTTCACAGGTGAAAAGCAGCTTTCTCGGGCCTGCCTGTGAATTTGTCCTTCCCCTTTCAAATCAATTGCCTTTAACATCCAGTCACTGCGGCGCCTTGCCCAAACCATCAGCTGTTCCTCTGAAGCTGCTTCTTCTCCCTGCTCTCTGCACTCCCCCAGTCCAACAGGCATGTTCTGGAAAGTAGCCCTGCAATGAAGAGTTAATCAAAGCCCTGGAGGGCTCACAGCATCAACACGAACGCACCTAATTTCCCCACAGTGAAACACCCACAGTGTCCCAGTGCTCCATACAGGGATCTCCAGTGGCTCTCACGCAGTAGCCTCATTTTTAGACACACTACCTTGTGCTCATGCTCATGTTTCTTAAACCTGTGGGAAATGTTGATTCAGCCTGTACTTAATGTAAAACTTCTTAGAGTATTAAAAAAAAAGTCCTCAAGCACGTCATCTAATAATTAAGAAAACTGTTTCAGGCAATTTCGGGGTCCTTTTCTTTGAGATTCGGGTTGCCCCACAGGGCCAGTTGGCTTCGGAAATGAAAGATCAGTTCAGGATCTTTAGGATAAAGCTGTAATTGAAATCCACAGGCATTTTTTCTCAAGGGTCAGAAGGAGTGACCACTATAAGACTCTTCTAAGGCCTTTAAAACCTCCTTCTCTTAATCCAGTCTAGTCTCTAGAAGCAAACACATGGCACTACCATTAATACCCTTTTCTGCCAGACAGGTTTGTTTCCTTCCTCTGCTGATATCCAGTACAACTCACAGCATCACATCACCACTAGAAGGAAAGGCTGTGAATGAGCAGGAGTTCCAGAGGTTTCAGCTCCTCGCGCCTTTTAGGGCACTGGAGTAATCCTCCAAAGAGGGTGCCACACCTCTCAGTTTGAATGCCCGTCAGAGGGAATCTGATCTCCTCTTGTATTTTTCCTCTTCTGAAACAAAACAATTCATACAGGGAGGAAATTTATCCAGGCTTAATTCCCCCAGTATAAAACTTGATGACTTTTTGGGTGTTCTATGAACAGATCAGAGGGACTGACTGTGTGCTTTGCACAATTCAACTGAGTGCAATTCAGGTTTAAAAAATGTGCGAAAACAATAGAAGTGCAAAGTTCCTGGGAATGAAACTGACCTCTTTCTTCTGCTGTTGAGGGAATTAAAGGGGATGCTCTTTCCAATTAACGACAGTAGTGCAGTCAGTATGTCCCAGGGTCAAAATGCTCCTCCGGTTTCCGCAAGTACAAGATGGAAAGAATTTCATGAGACATTATCAGAAAGAATTCACAGTGAGATAAACACTTACTTCTTCCATTTGTTTTCATTCAGGCTTGACTTGTCGCTAGTAATTATGACAGAGGATGTGATAAATGTCCGTTCAACATTTGTAAGAACAATATACTTTACCTAAACATGAGAACATACAGGAAAAAAAGACTAATCACAAGCTAATTACTTCTTTCACTAATTGTTACTGCTCTGAGTCACTGTTTCTATGAATTGCCTCACTTTTTTTTTCCTTCAGGAATGAAGTGAAGGGATATTTCAACCTTGTCACGTTTCTTACCTTGAATCTTTTTCTTTTAAAGTTATTTATTTTATTTCTCCTTGACAAGAGCTTGTTGATGTTTCAAAACCTACACTTGAATTCTCCCGCTTTCAAAAATCTGTTTAATGGCTAAGAAGAGGTAAAATACCAAAATGCTGTGTTTTCTTTCACCCAAATGTCCCTCCTGTGGAGCTGCACTCTTTTCATGGAGTTGGATGGAGCTCGAATTACAATTTAGACTTTTAATTTAGATGCTTTACTCCTCTTTCACCTGCTACTTTTCCAGGGGGTGGAAGAGCTCTTCTGACACAGAGATAGGACCCGTTCTGCTTTGCTTTCATACCTCAGCAATGGGTGAAACACCTCGAGCAGACCACCATCTTACCATTCCCAAAGGAAAAATAAATATGATAGTTTCAAAGTCTTGACACTTCCCACTGCCAGGAGAATAAAAATCACATCAACAGCCCCGGAGAGCAGGTGCCATAGGTAGGTGGTGAGGAAAATGACACAGGCTCTGCTGGAAGACTACAATTGATGAACCAGACACATTTAGAAAAGTTGACATTTCACTGAGTCGAACATTTCCATCATGAACTGTTGTGGTTCTCTAATCAAAATGTCTGTGTAAAATAGCAAAAGTGAACAAACATTTTGGAGTCTTGTAATTGCCAAGGGAGTTTTACAGACGCAGACACTTGTGCTGCTTCTGGGTACATTCTGTAGAGCCACACAGGCTCTAAAACCCACCACCACTGTCCGGAAATGGATCCATGCATCGTGCCGGACATTTTCAGGGGGTTGTGCTGATACGTAGGGTTTCCACTTATCTTATTATTTCATTTTAAATGGCAAAGTCTAGATTCTGCAGGCAACTGTGTCACTCCTGTGGTACTGAGTGCTCTCCCATTCTCTTGTCTTCCTAAAAAGTGCAGGATTCTCAGTGTTTTACAGTAGATTCTCAGCAACCTGCTGGATTTACCCCTTGATAAAAATGTTCTGTTTCTTAAGTAGGAGACTCAGGTCTGTCATTTACTTAACATTTGAGAAATGTGAGAAGTTCTGTATATTCCACAATCTCTGGGGAAAGGAAGAAAAAAACCCACCAACTATCAACAAATGAGCAAGGGCAAAATGAACAAATTGCTCTTTAGAAACTGCACAGTCTAACAGTTGCATAGCAATTTGGAGTTATTGTCAACAACCCTATTGCCTTGGAGACTGGCTGACGCTGCAGAGAAATATTAGATGGGAAATTAAGGTTAACAAAGGGTTTCCTACTGTTGTTCCTAGTAATATAAGCACTTTACACATCAGTTCTAATTCTGTTGAACTGGGAAAAAGGAAATGGGAGAAGAAAATTTAAACGGGGACCACCCATTAAAATTAGTGGTACCCCGTTCTCAATAAACTCACTTTCCCACCAGAAAATCACTGCTGCAGCCTCACTTCACCTTGGCTGACTTGTTTGGAGCCAATTTTTTGATTGCAGTTGCCTTAAAGTTCCGTGATTTTGCCATTAACCCAAGTTCAGTAGCTGTTTTTCAGCAAGGTCGTGCTTCTGTTCAGGTAGAACAGAACATGACATGGCAATGCCCTCAAAGACAGGACAAATTGTTTATCCAAAATCCGTCTCAGGCCTGATGCCGAGAGGCAACGTGCGAGCCTGACAAGCAGCGCCATTGATGCAATGCTGTCTCAGCACTGCTCACCCCCGTGCACACCAAATGTTCCAACTGAATATGAACTCCAGTCTCTTGATAACAGCTGTGTTGTGTTTTGCTTTCCAGCAAGACTCTGACGTGAATCAAGTGAAAGACAAAAATTCCCAATTCTCTTACACAGATGCATCAGCAGTAATGAAAATATTTCAAGAGGTCTAGAAATTAATTTCCAGTCAAAGACTGCCTTTTCTGCTCTTTTCCCCAAGTACTGTAGTGCTGCCATCTTGCACTGAGAAACCCTCAGGTGCTCAGAGATCACACTGCCAAATCCACATCAGTATGAGTGGTTATGGTTCTCCATGTTCCCACACGCTTGGGAAACACGAGTCGGTACATTGGAGCAGAAGCAGCACAGTATGCCTGCTTCGGGCACCTTTCATCAGGACCCTGAGAAGGAGCAAACATTCCCCAGGTCAGGATCCTGTCTGAAGAGAAAAGCCTCTCACCCTTCCCATTCACGTGGAGAAGAACCAACCCGGCCTTGGACGCTGGACTTCACCGATTACAGTTTTCCTTGTTCAGTCAGTCCCTCTCCTCCTCTTCAGCCACAGAGCTGACTCCAGCTGTCTTCCCATACAGCTCCCTCTTTGCTAAATCCTTCATCCACTTAAACTGAATCTCTCAGCCTCCCAACACTGTTTCTCTCCCCTCTTGCCACCTTGACCTGCTGAGCTCCACGTAAACCTCCCCGTATTCGCTAAGACAGCTTTCTCCTCCATGCCACTGTGGCATCAGGAAAAGATCACGCACAGGAGAGCTGTTCTCCATTCTGTTCTCACTTCCAGCAGCTGTCTATAGCAGTTCAAGACACCGTCACAGGAGATGCTTTCCAGCCCACCACAGACGCAGATGCTCTGCAGGGATGGAGTCTGCACACAAGGACATTGCCAGGGCTGGAAGTTGGCCAGTCAGGAAGGTGTCTTCAGGAAATTTGAATTCTAAAAAGACCTGCAAGCTTCTACCGTGCAAATTTGTGCAAAATGCATATTTCACATGACTTGTAACTTGAATATACTTGGAGAGATTTTCGGAAGGATGGAAAAGAGCCATTTTTTATAGAAAAGCAACAATTTCCTACAGTATTTTGAATCTCTCCTACGAAGCAGAGGGAAGAGTAAAAATGAGAGCATTAAAAAAACCCACTAGAGTGATAATAAATTTTAATTTGTTTTTAATTTTACCTTGAACTCCTCTTCGGGGGGAAAAAAAAAAAAAAGCCATTCTGGCTTCATTTGCCTGTTACACTTACCTTATGGCAGCACACTGCATTGAAAATTTCAGCCTGCCTGGTTGAGCCTTGAGAACGTGAGTAATAATTAAAAACATAATATTGAGCTGCCAGGTATCACATGACTTTAATGATAACCAAAGCTACCAGCCCCACCTATAATCACATCTCTAAAAGAACAGAAATGAACCAGCCATTTCTAACCTCTTTATGTTCATTATTACTACGCCTTTATTTTTTTTTCCCACCTGCCACTCATCTCCAGCTCCTCCCACCCCAGCCTGAGTACAATGAGAAAAGACCAGTCACAGCCTGAGGGCTATGATTGTTTACTAGGACGTGTACACGGAAGATTTCACTGCGTCTGGCCATTTAATGCTGCAGCACGTTGTACAGTAACATCGTCGTATTTTCAAGCACTGTGTAATGCTCTATTCTTTCTGAATAAGTCAAGAGTTTCATTATCTAAATCCATGTGAGAACACAGGAAGCTACGTTTCCCCAACTCCTGAAATATCTGCCTCAGGAAGGAAGGTATATTGTCTTTTTGATGCCCCTGTTTTGCTTGTGAGGTGGTTCTGTGTGCCTGTTTTGCAACAGCACTATAAAAGCAAACTAATTCAAATCTTCTATGGAAATGCCATGTTTGCTAGACACAGTTTGCATCCTTTTAACTCAAGGGTGACTAGATCTTGAGCATATCTCCAATGTTATCAAAATCTCTATGATCTGAGGAGCTCCAAAGTATGATTGCTGCAGTGTGAGCTGCAGTAGGAAATTAAAAATATGAAAATGATACCCTGCATTTCAATCACCCCATGTTTTTGTTTTAAGAAAGGGAAACATACTTCCTGAAAATCTTTGGCTAAGTCCAGGACAAAAAAAAAAAAAACAACAACCCTACTTTAATCTTTCCTTTTAGTGTGTGAAAAATAATATCTGTGGCAAGGGATGATTTCTATGACCTCTGAAGGCATGAAAGCAGAGCTGAAATAATAATGATTATCCAGACTTCAATCTTCCTAAATCTTTGGCTGCACAAATCCTACTCCAGGCACCAGGATTTTGATCTAACTAATAAAAACTAAAGATACAGAGATTCAGCACAGTTAGGAAAGCAATACTAAGCAAGTGCAAGTTGCTGACATGATAAATCTCAATTCGCAAGTGTAAATCATCATATTTCTGTGAAGTTCAATTTCTTGGACTTAAAAGGAGGCTAGCTTTATAAGGCTTCAAAATAGTTTTTGAAAATTATGCTCTTTTTTCTACTCTCTGCTCTTCCTTCCCTACCAACAAGAGACACAGTTCACAGAAGCACTTACACATGTACAATGAGACACCATCAAGTCCCACTATCAAGTCCCACTAGTGTCAGCTGGGAACTGCATTTGAATTTACACCACCCTAAACTACCCCTTCAGCTGTTTGGGTTTAGACCTGGGAAGGGCATTGCCAGCTGGGCAAGGGAGGGGATTGTCCCGCTCTGCTCTGTGCTGGGGCAGCCTCAGCTCAAGTCCTGTGTGCAGTTTTGGGTGCCACAATGTAAGAAAGACATTAAACTATGAGAGAGAGTCCAGAGGAGGGCTACAAGGATGCTGATGGGCCTTGAGAGGAAGCTGTATGAGGAGCAGCTGAGGTCACTTGGTCTGTTCAGCCTGGAGACGAGGAGACTGAGGGGAGACCTCATTGCAGTTACAACTTCCTCGTGAGGGGAAGAGGAGGGGCAGGCACTGATCTCTTCATTCTCACGACCAGTGACAGGACCCGAGGGAATGGCCTGAGGTTGTGTCAGGGGAGGTTTAGGTTGGATATTTCAAAAAGTTCTTCACCCAGAGGTGGTCAGGCACTGGAAGAGGCTCCCCAGGGAAGTGGTCACGGCACCAGCCTGACAGAGTTCAAGAGCATTTGGACAACTCTGTCAGGCACACGGTGTGATTCTTGAGGATGGTGCTCTGCAGGGCCAGGAGTTGGATTTGATGATCCTTGTGGGTTCCTTCCAACTCAGCAGATTCTGTGATTCTGTGATACTATTAATTACCATGAGTGCAGGCAGAGACAAGCAAGCTTTCAGCTGTCAGCAACTCCCCTTCTGAGCATTGCTTCGGTCCCTAGGGAGTAGCAAGAAGGACAGCAAAGTGACCAAGAAGCCGTGCAAAGCAGGCGAGTCCACCTAGGAGACATCTCCCATGACAAAGAGGGATGTGGTCAGAAAGAAGTCAATGATCAGGAAGAATCTTTATACAAGGAAAAGGAGCACTGGGGATCAGGAGCCCTGCTGCAGCCTGCCATGCAGATTGGCATTTATTCCTGTGGTGAGAACACAAGACAGCTGTAAGCAGCATCTTAGCCTAGTGCTCACCAGTAATTCAGGAAATTTCACACTCACCACATCTACCGTTCTCATATTTACTGGTGTGGCAGAGCTGGCACATTCTAGCAAGGCTAGTGGAAAGGGATAATACTTGCAAAAGTTGCAAAAGGGGGTTTTCTTCTCGAGCATATAAATGAATGTTTTTAGAAAGGCAAGATGTTACTTAAGTTTACAGGATAACTTCTCTCCCTACTACTCATTAGATTGGATAAACATTTCACAGCAACAAAATAAAGTCTAGAAATTGCCCCAGCGGGCTCTGGTAGTCCATATCACTTGTTACTCTTTCTCTCTCAGCTTGCAAATACAACTTGATTATTTTTTAAATTTCACATATACATCTCTGTACACAGTCAGCATTGGTCTACTAGTATAAAATAGGGAACCAAACCCCTGAAATGTTAAATATAGTGCATTTGGTCCATGTATACGATCAACTCAGAAATCCCCAGCAACAATCTGTGGTAAGAAACGAAGAAGAAAAACAAACAAAAAGCTGCTGAATAAGATAGAACAGTCATTCGGGACTCCTTAATATATTCTCCCATGGATATATTTGTACTTTATAATTCCGTTTCTCCACTGTCTAATTATCTACAGAAAATTTAGTCTTGGGTGGACTATAATAGGTTCTGCTTCAGCTCAGCCAAGACAGAATCATAGGTGGTTGGTACAAGGCCAGCAGCAAAGGAGTAGAAGATTGCTGAACTATTTTCAGGGTCACTTCTTAGTCTAACCTTCCTACGGTGTGTCCAAGCATAAAGTAATCTTACCTTTTTATGTTCAGCACATGTCTAGGTCTGAGGCAGAAGTTTTTACTTTCCTGCTTCATTCAAACATCTTTGAGATGTGATAATTACCAGCTCACCACTTGTGCAGGGCCCAGACATAGCCTGCCTTCCCACTCTCTGTCCTTCTAATATCACTGGTTCTGTCCTTTTTTCCAGATCAGATGCTACAGACAATGCTTTCTACTGACCAAATTTTCTGATGTACAATGAAGCATAAGAGCTTGGTTTTCACTACTTTGCTTCAACCTCTTTACTTAGGAGGACCGGAACTTGGGGAGAAATCCTCTTTAAGTGCTTTTGAAAATGTCAAGTCTACACTCCACAGTTCAACCAGTGTGATACTGCTTGTGCCTGGGAATACACTGTAAGAGGGATAAACGAAATGCTAGGAGACCTCCATTATTACAGTGCATTAATACCACAGACTTTAACTTCTCTGTAATTCTTACATGCAGCTTCCTGTAATGTTATAAAGTCCCTATTGTCTTGAACAGAACAGTCTGGTACTTTCCTCCTTTTTATAACATACTTGACATTTATACTACCATCAAAAGCTTTGAGGTTTTCTTACAGAAGCTCTCAAAGCCTTGCTTCCTGTTCTGATCTACAGGCAGACATAAAATTCGCAGCAGAGCAAGACTGCATCAGCAAGCTCTCCATTTTGAAAATGTTTCTGTGCTTTAGAGCTGGTTTTTTTCATTTTGCCTCTCCCAGCATTGTACTATCGGCTGATACTCTATTTGAAATTCAGCATCAAGGTGGTCTTAAGCTCCTCTTTGGGCGAAGGTAGACTTTCAAAGTGTCATCTGCCAGACACCAACACACACTTCAAAGAAGATTCTTGGAGGTCCTGTATGACCTTTCCATTGCCTGGTTTGCTTTTTCCATCACCTCTTCACCAGAGCTAAAATCTGCTTTGGGGTGTTGATGTGGCGATCAGCATTCTACGTTGCGATCTGCAAGAGACCCAGGTGGCGCAAGTTCTCACCCTAAACCCAAAGGTTCTCCCTGATCCCTCCATCTTTCTGCCAAACCATGGGAAGAGTCCACCTGATTCACGTACATAATACAAGTCCAACTTCAGTGGCTTCACTCCAGGCTTGGAGTCCCTGGCTGGCAAGAACATCCTGCTGCGTAGGTGTTCAGGGTGACATGAGCTTTAGCTCCTGCCAGCAGAGACACGCCTGGATCCTCCCACGGAGCACCCAAGCTGTTCACAAACAACTATCCTGGAGAGCAAATGTTCCATTCCCTCTACAGGTTTCTCGACATTTTTGAATTTCCTAGTGTTCCCAGAGAAGTAACTCCTGGATTATAGCCCTGCTTGGTGGAGCACCTTTCCCTAGAGCTAGGAATATGTTGATTGTGTGAATAATAGAAGGACCTTGGCAATAGCTTCCACCGGATAATATCCATTTCCTCCCACTAAACAACTCCATTTCCATCAAAAAATATCCTTAGAAGGATATTTTTCATTTAGATAGTTGTGCTGTCTCCAAGATCAACCAGTCAGACAGGTCTATCGGTTTATTCCTTTCTCTTAATTTTTTTTTTTAGCCAGATACATCCTTATAACCCAAAGGCACAACTAAAAAGCCAATATCCTCGACATCATTAAATCCTTTGCAAAGGATTTAAATTCAAGACAATAAACTAATGTAGTCAGTGGGCTAACATAAGCTAGGTTAGTTTTCACTATCTAGCTTCTGGCAGAGACTCTGCCAAATTTATTTGGACTGTTTACATTGTAGATGGCCCCTTAATTACCTCTAAAAAAATCTAGCAGCACATCTTGGTCCACACCCTTTTTTTACAGCAAACGGCAGTGCCTTTCAATGCCTCTGAGTGACTGCAATAATGAAGCCTGTTTTGCAGGAGTCTCTGGGCTGCAAACAGCTAAGGGCACTCAACTCATTCTAGTTCATCCGTAGGTCCTAAGACAACCACCGAGCAAACCCAGGTCCCTGGATGGTTTTTTTTCCCATGGACTGTCTCAGAGTCACGAGGAGTGTAGTAGCAGAGTCCATCATATCTGGTGGTCTGAGGAGTATTTCAGAGAAGAAATTAGTGTGCTGTGATCCTGTTCACAAGGGGAGATTGTGGTCAAAGGGGTTGAAGAAGGTGGACTACTCCCAACTGACAGAAGTGAAGACATCACATTGCAAGTGGCAAATCTGATGTGCCAGTGAAATACAAAGGGTACTTACCATGGCCTCGGAGATCATTAAGATCCACAAACTGCAATTCAAGAACCACTGACTTAGGCTTTAGCAATACAGACAGTCCATATATGGCTTAAATTTTTTTGTCTAAACTTTTCTTTTTTATGGATCTGCAGACAAACAACAACTGTTCTCACAGTCACTGCTCACATTCTAAAGCCAGGTTTCCAAGCTTCCCACCCAGCATTTTCAGGTTACCAAAGAAAGAAAACCTCTAACACTACAACTCTTAAGCAATAAAAATGTTTGTTGAGAAGGATAATCGAGACAGTCCAAATGCTTATATTTCTGTTTAACTTGCACCATAACTTCTATGTGACTCCACTCAGAATATTAGTGCTGTGCTAGGCAAGGTACTAGGCAAGCTAAAGACAGACACGCATCAGGATTTCAAAAACCCTCAGCACTCAAGGGTGAAAGAAAATTGGTGAAGAGGAAGAGCATGGACAAATTGTAATGTCAAATTAGTACCCCAGGCTAATGGATAAATAAATAGGTCAACCCCATTCTATCAGTCTGATGCTGACCCTAGTAAAATATCAACACAATTGACAAAAGGATTGAGAACCATGTAGAATTATATATAGATAATGATAATCAACATATATTTATGGAAAATAACTCCTATCAAATAAATCGATGTCCTATCACGACAGTTTTTTATAGCAGTAACAGGGGTGGTAGGACAGCTTAAATATATATAAAGGATTTTGATGGGCACCAACATTTGCACCGGAAAGACAGAAGATGAAGAAATCAATAAAATGTGTGGTAAGTTTAATCAGAAACATATTGTCAAAATGTCAATGGCAATAGCCATCAAGTAACAGTCTTAAGGGATGCTCCATAGGCAGAGAATGCCCTCAGGCATCCATGGCTCTGACCAATCATGAGTCACGATTCGATGGCAAACTTGCAGTGCTGCACTTTGGCCAAAACACAAATGCAAAACTTGGATCTTTGAACAGATCTGTACTAAATCCATTGTGGGAATCATAGGACTAATGCTGCTTCAGTGCACCTACTTCTGATGACGAGGAGAACACTAGAAATCAGAAAGGACATGAAAGAATGGCCAGGGGGTTTTAAAGGTGTGCCTTATGAAGATTACAACCAATCGCTCCAATTTTTTCCTCAAAAAGATAAAGAAAGAAAACTTTACCAAGGAACAGAAATTCATCCACTCTGTCAGAAAATACAAGGACAAGATTCACAGGCTGAAGGCAGAGGCGACTGATGCAGCACCGTCAGCAGGGGTGGTTACTTTGGACTCCCTTTGTAGCCCACAGACAAAAATAGTGTCTTGCAGGGTGCAGTTCATCTATGCCCATCTTAGATATCTAACTCTGGATGAGATTAATCATAGCCCAAAACTGCCCATGGCTCTTTCCTTACCAGAGAGAGAATCTGGGGTGGAGGGAAACAAGCTTGAATAGCCCTTACGCAGAGATCTGAAGCTGGGAGGGAGGTAACCCACCCAGCCTAACTGGAGGTCAGATTCACTTTTGACAGCACTGGGACAACGCATCAAGAGTCAGAGTAGATTTCCTCCAGCAAAGGCATCTAAATCAGGAGCAGAAGGTGCATTGCTGTTGTGACAAGTCCCATGGCCTGCACCATGCAGGCAGTCAGGCAGTGCTGCTGCAGTGCTTCCTTCTGGATTTCCATCAAAATACGCTTGGCTAAATTTCTTGCAAGGTGGCTTGAATTCTTCACATGAGCAATCCCATTTATTTAAACCACCAGTCTTGGTTCACTGGCTACTGTCGTGTAACAATGGCTACACTATGCCGGCTTAAATGTACATGTGCTTAAACTGTACATGTGCTTGGGTACACACATGTGAATATATAACGTGTATGTTATACAAATACAGAATTTTTACATTTATGACTGGATCTTGATCCAGAAACAAGCAAGCAGGAGATACCTGTTCACTACAGTGTACTTGGATCTAGGCTGTTGGTGTCTTTCTGACGCTTCCTTTGATGACCAGCAGATCAAGGGAGATGATTCTACCCTGCTGCCCTGCTCTAGTGAGATCCCATCTGGAGTGCTACATCCAGCTCTGTGACCATCAACAAAAGAAGAATATGGGCCTGCTGGAGCAAGTCCAAAGGAGGGCCATGCAGATGATCAATCAGAGTGATGGAGGGAAGAACTACGAATGTGGACTAATTAGCATGAGAAGCGAGGGATATAACTACAAATGGGGGGGTTGAGTAATAATTAATAAAACAGTTATGTAATCTGTAACCAATGAATGCTGATGCATTTGTTAAAATGCATATAAATAGTGTAAAGTTTTGATGACTGGGGAGCCAACGCTTTGTGGGTTACCACCCAGCTCCCTACTGTGCACAAACTAGAATAAAAAGTGGAAATAGCTTGCCTTGGTGTGTGAGTTGGCGCCGTGCACCAGGTAACAAACACCCGTGTTTGGGACAACACTTTGGGCTATTCAGCCTGGAAAAAACTCAGGGGAGATCTTATAGAGGGGCTAGAAGAAGGTTGGAGAGGGACTTTTGACAAAGGCATGCAGTGATAGAACAAGGGAGAATGAGGATAGGTTTGAATTAGATATTAGGAAGAAATTCTTGTGAGGGTGGTGAAACACTGGCACAGGTTGCCCAGGGAAGTTGTGGATGCTCCATCCCTGGAAATGTTCCAGGCCAGGCTGGATGGGGCTCTGAATAACCTGGTCTAGTGGAAGGTGTCCCTGCCCATGGCAGAGGGGTTGGAACCTGATGATCTTTAAGGTCCTTTCCAACCCAAACCATTCCATAATTTGGTGATTCTATGATTCACCAAGTAGATCCTTGCTTTAGCACAGCAGCAGTTTACATCTACACACTTAGAGTGGTGAAGAGTCACCAGTTTGTTGACATAGTATTAAAAAAATTGGCAAAGTTAGTCGATACTGTTTATTGATCCCCTGTGAAGCAGTGACCATTTTCCTCAACCTAGAGAGACAGGAGAAACAGCAGAAACATATTAAAAAATACTATTTAAATTGTTTTTCCTCAGTAACTAGACATAAGGGCTTGTCAACAGTTCTTCTTGGTTTGTCCATGCTCTTGGTAAAAGTGGAGATTTTTTAAGAAGATACCTACAAACGCTGGCCTAGCATCTCTAATGAAAACATTCACACCTGCTGCTTGTTTTTCTGCTCTTCAGGTTCCGCCTTGGTGGGAAGCAGAGGCCAAATGAAAGGCAGGAGTTACCTGGGCCAGTTCACATCTCGTGTTGCAACTTTGTGGGAGGGAAGGCTTGCTCTCGCTATTGTAAATTAGGGAGAATAATTCCCTCATCTCTGTCTGGGGTGGAGCTGCCACTGAATTGCACACCTTTCTGAAATCCAGCCAAGGGCTATTACAGTCCCATATGTGACCAAGAAGCAAACAATCAGCTTAACCTGTCCGTGCTAGTTTGGGTCTGGGACTGTCACTATCCTGGCAGCCCCAGGAACAAAGATAATAGAGCAATGGGAAAAGAAATAGAAAGTGACGTGGCTATTTTCAGACTATCAAGTGAAATCTGTTCTTCAGTCCAGCAGAAAATTCAGATTTGTTGGGTCACTGTTAAATAAGAACAGCTGCCTAACAAGAATCCCATCCACTGACAAATGGTCGAGCTGACACATGGAGAGAGGATAGTGTTACTAAGAAAAGTTGCTCAGAGCAGAGGACGTCTGGTCACTTTCTGTCCTGTCAGGCGACAAAACAAAACAAAACAAAACCAAAAAAAAAAAAGATTGCAAGAGGAGGAGGTTTTTAGGCAATTTTTTAGCCCTGTGTTTGCTCTGAGTCCAAAATTCCAAGTTAGCTTAAGCACCTGCTGTGTTTACCAGCCCAGTTCCTCGAAAATATCAGGGGATGGCCAAAGGGCTCCTCCAGTTTTCCCGTGCAAGGCTCTTGTACATACAGACCTCCATTTTATGGTGTGCACAAAGGCGAGAGGGAAGCTCTAGCCTAAGTAAACAGCCTCTGTAGAAACATTTAGGCATTCATATGTATTTTCCTGTGAAGAACTCAAAATATTTATAAGCTGTCATTAACTAACCTTTTAACATCTCCTGTGAAACAGGTGGGCAGCCCCATAGGTTCGGGGACATGGTATAGAAGCTCTGGAGTAATTTTTTTTTTTTTTTTTTAATTTTACCAGCCCGTTTCAGTTAAAAGTGAGATGGCTGGAAGCTAAACAAATGCTGAAGCTGAGACCTTAAAACTCGAACACATTTCTGGATTTAGCAGCTTAAATTTTCCAACAAATGCCGTTTTATAGCATGAAGTCTCCAAAGCTGAACATCTCAGCCTTAAAGACATCAGGCTTAACCTATGCTTAAAGGTCCCTCAGCACCTGATAGTCTTCGCAGCTGCTGAGTTTTATTGCTAGAACCAGACAGTTCAAACTGGGGACATCAGCCAGTTTAATAAAAGCACAGCAAAATATCTCAACTGTGACCTATTTCAAGTATCATGTGTTATGGGCATGCTCATGCCTTATCACAAAGCCATGAAAGCCAAAGTTTGGACAGGATGTTGGGCTGGAAACAGCAGCTTGCTACACCTGGTTGTGAAGCCCTGGTCCATTACGAGGAGAAGCCCAACTCTCTGACAGGGAAATCCACGGCATACCAACCACAGGCTCAAAAAATTCTAACACTGCACAGACCAAAACCAAAGGAAAGTAATGGGAGAAGGGAAAAGTCTCACCCTTCTCCTCCACACAGACTTTTTTCTTCAAAATTATTATGAGGAGCTAAGAGTAAACTTGAGCATTGGACTATGGTACAGACAGTCTTACTTTGCACAGATCCATCCATGTCTAAAAGTAAAGGGCCTCCTAGAAATCTTTCTATACTGCAAATTAGGCATATGTTGGTTTCTGCTAGTTTCTGTAGGGGCCTAAACTGCAGAGCAGAGCTACCAGAGGGTGGGAGAGTGGGTAGAGAGGATGTGTCAATTGTCAAGAACTCTCTCAAATAAATAGGAATGTGGTGGCTAGCACCATAAATGGGGCTAGACCTCTCAGACCAGAATTGACAAAAGAAGCACTGGGGATTTACCACGCCAGGAATAAGTTTAGACCCCAAGTCAGACATGCCTTACTGCATTTGTTGGAAAATTTAAGCTGCTAAATCCACAACCATGTTCCAGCTTTAAGGTTTTGTCTTCAGCATTTGTTTAGCTGCAGCCAGGTCACTCTCAACTGAAATAGGTTGGCAACAGGATAAAAAGATGAAATTATTCCAAAGTTTCTAGAGCAGAAGCATTGTTTGTAGCTCTGTAAATCAAATGGACCTGGCTTTGCAGAGAAAAAAAAAATTGAACTGACATAGAAGAAATAATACTTAAAGCATGATCCTTCAGGGCTTTCACAAAAGTGAAAGCTTTCTTGCTTAGCCAGTGCTCTCTATCACTTGTGTTCACAGGCACAGTCAGTGGTGCAGGTCTCAACATCTGCCTTTTAGGCTGGATGGTAATGCCTGGGTTTCCCTGTGCCTTTCTTTAGAGGGAGTGCTGACCTAGCACAGCTCCATCTCTTAGCCACAGCTGCTAACTCCGTCATTTCCAGGACCTCTTTTCTGGCATGTTCTGTTTTGGCTGAATCAGCTCCCTGAGCCGGTTCCTGAGAAGCTCCCCTGCATGGTCAGCAAAAGGGTCAGGACAAGTAGCCAGTCTCTGAGGCTCTGTAGTCACTAAGGTGTGGAGCCACGGATGGTGTTGGGTTTGGCTGGAGCTCAGAGGTGTGTCTCAGCTGTTTGTTTTTGCAGGTGACTGCTGGTTAGCAGACAACTAACAGCCTTGTCCCAAAACTCAGCACTTGGCTGGATGAATCCCATTTCCAGTTTCCCTAAAGAAAACCAGCCTTGACAACAGGTCTGTGAGGTGTGCATGCACCCGCAATTTTCTTGAGACTGTCTACCTAGACACCACAAATTCATCTGCTCCACCCCAACCCTGTGAGCAAATAGGTGATAGATTTAGAAGCTGATATAGCAAGCAAAGATGTATTTAGCAGAAACTGAGAACAGTTGTGATGTCTTGGAAACAAAGTCCAAGGTATATGCCTGCTTGCAGCCCTAGGGATTCAGGAAACATTGTGTCTTTTGAAGACTGCTTTTGGTTCTGAAAAGCCTCCATTTCCATTGCCATCTGCCTTGTTTCGATTCCACTGGTTCCAAGCTTGCATTGACAACGTCTCTGCCTGGTGTCAGACTCTCCCAGTGACTGACAATGTGCTCACGTTTATGGCTCACACCCGATCAGCTACATGAATTCCATTAATGACTCCTCAAGGAGCTGTCTCCCAGCAGCCTGGTGGCCAAATACTCTCCAAATGTAGTCCAGACAATTCATTTTATATAAGACTTTAAATACACTGACTTTAAATACACTCCACAGTACTACCTAGTTATTCATTTAGCTATGAATACCTCATTGCTTTGGCTTACTTTATCAGCTTTGGCAGCAAGACCACTCACTGTCACATTGCACAAACGGGCCGAGAAGCTGCTTTGCCTGGACGTGTGACTGAGAACATGCTCTCCCAGCAATTTTTGCTGGCTCTCTGCACTATACCAACTCTCCTACCAGGTACATCTTGCCCACCACTGGTTCATATGACTGATAACTCTCCCTGTCTCTTTGCTGTGCACTGACCAGCAGCTGAGTCTGTCCTTTGCCATTTCTTTCTCCACCTGGCCCTCACCTCTCCTCTCCCAATCTCCTTTCATTGACCTTCCTTCCTTTCTGCAACTCATGTCCTTTTGGTTTTCCTTCCCCTCAGCTTCTTTCTTACTAAACCCATCAAAATCAAATGTTAAAGACTTGGATCATAACACTGACTGCCAGTATGCTATCCCATCCATTTGTTTGTTACCCCTTTTCCCAGCCTATTTCCCTTTTCACAACAAAGACCATAGAGACTGCAAGGCAGAAATTACTTCCTGGAGAAGGTTTTCCCAGCACTCAGTCAGATGGGACCACATTCTGCCACATACAATGCTGATAAGCCGGAGTATAAAACTCTTCAAAGAGTGGAGGACCACAGGAATGTAATAAAAAACAGGTACCCAGGAGCCCAGCCATCCTTGATTTCCATCATCTGTCAAGGAGTATGTTTATATCTCTGCTCTACAACACTGGATTTTTTTAGGACTGTGTCATATTAAAAGCAAGTCGAGTATTTCTCCACACAAACCTAGGAACTAAGATGTGGCTTGTTCAAATGTATAGATAAAATGTGTTTCAGAGTTTTCCATAAGCTAAAAGAGCATGAAGGAACAGAGATTATTTTTTTAAATTCACTGATCAGAGCCATATTTTTGTCTTGCCTTGAAAAAAAGTCAAAACATGTCATTAAGTACGTTCCTACTGCTATATCAGAATCCTTTCTCAAGTGAGAAATAAGCAAATAATTTCCAAATATGGTTAATGTGTCTTGACCTTAAAAGAAATTACACTTACAAATTTTTAAAACACTACTGCTGTAAAATACATTACAGTCCCCTAGAGAACTAGATCATCTTTTCAACAGATAGAGAACACCCCTAGTAAACACAGATGCTGTCTTCCTATGGTTTCCAGTGCCGCTGAAGTTAGAAGTTGCTCTTGCAGCTGCTGAGCACAATTTATTATGTCTGCACCACTAAAGCCTCTAAGAACCTGAACACGCAGAATCTGAGACCATTCTCTCTACATCCTCCCTTTTATGAGTATTTTCCAACTAGGTAAACCAAAGCCTTAAAAAAAACCCCATAAAACCAGTGCCACTGTGACCCCCACATGCAGCCATCAGGAGGGAGGGCTCAGGGCTCTCCGTGGGCAGCTCACAGGTGCTTGTGAAGCAGCAGCGACTTACCTAAAGCACAGCAGCCCTTGGAGCTGGGGGCAGCCACGGGTTTGGCAATGGGATAGGCAAGCCTTGGCTGTCCAGGGTTCACGCTCTCCCCTTGCGCCGTGGGCAGGAGTCACATTCCAGCAATTAGCAGAGCAGCCCCAGGAACGCAGAGCGCGCAGGGCTGACCGACTGAGACCCTGCGCCAGCAGATCTGCCAGCTGGATTTCATCCCCTTGGCTGCCAGAAACAGCTTTGGATCATCACTCAGTTAACTAATGCGCAGAAGGCAACTGTGATGTTGGTATGCAATTGCCTCTTAAATTATGGAATTATGAGGCCTTCCTCAAATTATGAGGATGCACAGTAACAGTGAATGAGGGAGCTGTCATGGTCAGCTAGGTTCTGGGTTCCCTTTATGCCGCCAAAGGCGCAAGAAGTCGTAACTTCTCCACAAAGCTGCGGTAAGTGACTGAGTACATACCAGCAGATCATTGCACATGTGGGGAAAAAATAAATTAAAATCAATTTTTAAAAAAGTAGTTGATACGCATCACCTCCAAATTAACTTTATTCAGAGGGAGTAGGCTCACAGGTTTCACTTTGCATTTGCAATAGCCTCAGAGTATCTGCGCAGCTTCTGGAGTGGGTGGCAGAGAACTTCCTGAAGTTCTCATAATGACCTCAACACATCTTAACATTGCCAATGGCTAATGCAGTCAAAACAGGGCTCAGGACAAACTAGGAAAATTTTAGGAGAGACATAGAAGCCTTCAGAACCAGTCATACAAAACTATTGCTTACTCCACATTGTCCGTTGCAAGCTTCTTCAGAAACAGGAATATTGTCATCCTGTTTGGAAGGTGCTCCACACCTTGCAAACACTGCTAATTAAAGCACACAAAAGAAGAGCTGCTAAATAAGAGCTGATGCCAATACAAACAGGAAGGAACTCTGGATGCCCAGGTGCTGACATTGCACCCATGATTTGGGTGTCCCTAAACCATTGCCAAACCTATCACCAAGGAGAAGGCAGGGGAGAAAAGACAGGGAAGAGGAGATGGATCTGCTTGATAATGAAGCCTAACAGTGCTTTATAAAATGCATGGTTCTCTATTATTCAATTTGAAATACATTAAAAAGTCCACATTTCAGTCCGTTGAGGTACCAAACATTAAGTTAATTTAAACACCTTACAGTTTGCATTAATGGAGGTTTAGGTATCTCCCTTTTCTTTTAAAAGTGGAAATTTAGAGAAAATAACCACTCAGTCTTGAAGAGGAACATACAGAGGTGACAGCTTTCTTCTTAAAAATTCTTTTTGAATGTTTTGAGAACAGTCAGCATTGATCAGACTTCACGTTTCAAAGCTTCACAGAGGAAACAGCTTTGGACACAGATCTAAGGAAAGAAAGCTACGTTTGCAATGCATATGGTAGTCCATTAGCATTATATTTTCAACACTTGAGTGAAGTCTGTGATTTCCTGCATGTTGACTGGTGAGCTACAGCATAAATTCACGCTCACACAGTATTTATAGCTGCTGGCACTCAAGACTCGGTTGCAATGTCTACTCAGAGTCTCTTCACATGAAGTCCTGTAATGGGCTGGTTTAGCTCCGGGCAGGGCAAGACTTACCTTTCCTTCATCTTTAGGTCAGCATTTCTTAATCACTTACTGTCAGTTAACAAGCCTGGTGTCATTCTGTTAACACCCAAAGGAAAGAGCTCAAATTATGGATCTGGCAAGAAAATGCTGTTCTGTCCTCCACTGGAATTCCATTCTACATCATTAAGATCTTTAAAAAGCAGTAAAACTGCACATTTCACACACACTTCTCTTCTGGCTGACTGCGGCTGTCAGCACTGGAGAACCTCCTGCCACTGACACACCGCTACTTCTAGAGCAGTGCTGCTTGGCTCACTGTCCAGCATCACTGTTGAGTATCTTTGAAAGGCTTTCAAATGCCCACATGAATGACTTTAACCCCTTACTGGCCAACAAAGTAAAAAAAAAGTAGTGCTCTAGTCATGGGAGTGGGAGGGAGGATGGATTTGAAACACACCGTCTTATCCCTGCCCTTAGCACAGCCTCCATAGAGCTGCTAGGGAAGAGCTGCTTGGGACGAACAGGGATTTTGTTTCTCCCTGCTATGTCTTCCTCTGACAAATATCTGTGCATTTTTTTCTGCATTTAAAAACCTAACTAGATGCTTCGCATTTGTTACATCACAGCTTATTATGTTGAGAGCATAATCTCAGCTGATGCCTCTCTCAGTGAGAGGTATCAAGCCAGACACCCAACACAATGTCCATGACCACTGACAGAGAATTGGAAAGGGACTCGTGGATGTTTGAAACCTCCTCACAGAAGGGTGTCAGGCATCTGCTTCTGGCTGTACTTATTCCCAGCATAATGAAGACTCTGAAGACAACCCTTGTTCTAAGGGCAGATCAAAAGGTCCACTTACAACGATGTCCAGTCACTGATAGTGGCCAGCAGCAGATGCAGAGGAGAAAATAGCATAAAGGACGGGCCACAGACTGAGTAATCCCTTCCCTGCTCCAAGCTTCCAGCAACTGGCCATTTAGAGACTTCCGGAGCTAGAGGCCGCATCCGGACCATTGTATTTAGTAGCCACTGATGGACATATCTTCTATTAATTTGTATAGTATTTTTTTTGAATCCATTTATACTTTTGGCCTCCACCACATCCCATGGCAATGAGTTCCAAATTTTAACAAGGCACGGTGTGAAGAAGTACTTCCTCTTGTTTGTTTTAAACCTGCTGCCCGATCATTTCATTGGGTGCCTCCAACTGTGTCACAAGAAATACTGATTAATCACTTCCTATTCACCTTCTCCACAGCACCCAGTTTTACAAACCCCTACCACCTCATCTATACCCACCCTCACCCATCTATACCCACCCTCACTCATCCTTTCTATTTAATCTCTGCTATGGACTCTGACAGTCCTATTATTACTTCTCCTGTGGATTTTTTTGTCCATAGCTAATTGTGAGGGGAGACTTGCAAGAAATCCTTTCAATGACTCTAATATCCTTCTCATGGTGGTAACACCTCATCCACAGTTCATTATGGATCCATATGTGCTAGACTCACTTTCCCCTTCTCCCTGTGCATTATTCCACATTTATCAACACTTAACTGTATCTGCTGGTTTATCAGCTAGTCACAAAATATGCTGAAACCTCTTGCAAAGACCAGCATCATCGTTTTTAAAACTTAATGTATCTGGACCTATTTAAGCAGCAGGACCCCAGCAGTTGAAGTCCAGCATATTCAATATAATTAGTCACTACTAGCCCCCTCTGCCTGGCATTCTTCTCAGTCACCAGCAGGCTCTTGTCTTTCTGTACCTACCACACCAGGACAGTGGAGATGGAGACAGTCAGCTGCTCAAGGAGTCTGTAGGAAAGAGAGCTGTATTTCTTATTTTAAACTGAAAATAAGCTTCCAGACAGGTGTGCTTATACCAGGAGGGTTTGCCCATAGCAGAAAAAGATGTGGAAACCCTACTCAGAAAGCACTCTTGTGAAAGCCTTGCCTTGCAGACCAAGGGTCAGTGAGAGGGTTACAGGACACTGAGGCTGGGTGAGACAGCCCCAGCAGCAGAACAGCTGAATGGCTCCAAGACAAGCCCCCTTCCTAGGGACTCTCCTGTCATCTCCAGGCTATTTTCAATTTAGAAGCCCCCCAGCAGGAGAGCCACAAGCAGACAAAACTTGCCACCTCAAAGGGCTCCTGAAGTCACCCAGGAATAGATGATGGCTCCTGGGAATGAACTTTGGCTTTGGGGGTCATTTGGGTGTTAAATGGAGAGATCTGTTTTATGGGCTGAGAAAGGAGGAGGAAAAGAACTTCCTTAGCACAGCTCGGCCATCACTGTGGGGAATGAAAGAAGGACACAGAGTCTTGCCTAGTCCAATTTCTCTGAGCGGGGTGAATAAAAAACCCCAACCAAAGAGGAACCCTCAACTGCTGTAAATCGGGGGGGGGGGGGGAGGAGGACGAAAGGGAGGAGCAGGAAGTGGTAACTTATTTGGACTCCTGAAATGAAACTCCAGTACTCAGAGGGTTTCACAGCTCACCACTTGTTTTCACCTGGTCAAAAAAACTGAAGCAACGACTCAGGACAGGATTTTGTGCTGTCTGTGGTTGCTACTGGACACTTCAAAATCCAACAAAAAGAAAGCTCTTTTATTTGTAACATCAGCCCTTTCCCCAGAGAAATCCATTCTTCTTCATCCCTTAAAGCAACCACTTAACATGCTTCACCATCCCAGAATTTCCCATCTCTCCCCCCTCTTTCCCATGCATATACACTTTTATAATGGGCTTTTCCATGAACTCTGCTGACTTCACTGAAGTTGATTGAATATTTCAGAAACAATTTAGACATTCCTGCCAAACACAGTTCCCTGGAAACCCAGCAAGGCTCTTGTGCAAGGTCTGGGCTGTTGCCTGCTCAGGTAGTGTCACTCTAGGGTACTGAGAAAGAAACACAACCATAGAATCGTAGAATCATTTAGGTTGGAAAAGAGCTTTAAGATCATCGAGCCCAACCATTAACTCAGCACTGCCAAGTCCACCACTAAACCATGTCCCTAAGTGACTCATCTACATGGCTTTTAAATACCTCCAGGGATGGTGACTCAATCACTTCCCTGGACAGCCTGTTCCAATGCTTGACAACCTTTTGGTGAAGAAATTTTTCCTAATATCCAAACTAAATCTCCCCTGGGGCAACTTGAGGCCATTTCCTCTTTTTTCTTGTTACTTAGGAGAAGAGACCAACACTCAACTCATCTGGCTTGGAAAAGTCTCTTCATTTAAGGATGGCATGAGCAACTGCAGATGAGCAGACAGGAAGGATGTAAAATGCTGAGGTTCCAAGTTATGAAAGAGCTCTTTGTCTGATTCTTCCCTCCGCAGCCCTATTATATCCATCAGAAGCTTCCTGCAATGCTCCTCCAGTTGTACTGCACGTAGCCCTCATCCCTTTTCCCATCATCTCGGTAATAAACACCCCCACAAGAAGTCTACTTGCAAAAAATACATGCAAAATTTCTGCATGCCCCAGGGTCCAACAGCAAGTAGAAGAACATAAAATAAGATGGGGCGCTGTCCCTGCCTCCTCATTTTAGCTATCATTTTGGCACATGCCAGAACATTACCCCAAGCAAAACACAATCAGGTAATGAACAGGGATTTGCATGCAATTCCAGCAGTGGGCATGACCACAGGCACTGATCACTGCCAGTTATTCCTTCCGAGGATCTTTGCAAATCCCATCTTTGCACACCAGCTGCACGATAAATGGCTGCAAGACCTAATGTCACTTGTAGTTTTAACTGGATTATCAACTGAGGTGACATAGTAGTTGGTGTTTCTGCACAAAAACATGTTTATTACAATGATGTAGAACTGACTCAGAGCACAAAGATGCTTTGAGGTTTTCCTGCTTGATCAGCAGATTCAAATCCCTTGTTGCCAGATTGGCATAAATTGCTAGCCAGTCCCTTCCCAAGAGACAAGCTTTGACTATCTCTCCTGACAGCAGTAACTAGTCATGTACCAATTAGATGTGCATCCTTTCCAAAAACGGCGTCATGAACACCCAAATAGAGTATCTTTGGATCTTACAACCCTCTCATTCCAGAAGTCAGGCTTTTGAAAATGTCAGGGAAGATATCCTCAGCTTCCCCTAACATGCAAAAACCCTTCCAAAACGTACACTGAAGAAAAAAGGGCAAAGCTAAAATAAAGATGGAACTGCAAAGCACAAGCAGAAATTATTTTTTAGCTATCTTTAAATATTTCTGTTTTTACGTGCAATTAGTTCTTTCATGTTCTTTAGGTCTACCTCTGCTCACTTTAAGATCAAACTGGCTTTTTTTTGCCAGCAATTCATTTAGAGCCTGCTCTCTGCCACCCCTCTCCCTCCCCACCTGCAGGCAAGCAGGGATCTGGGCCTCACAAGACAACTGTGGCGTGGGTGTTATTGGCTGTCTGTTTTGGCAGCCTCCCATCCTTTCTTCCAGCTCTGTTTTGAAACACAATCTAAATTTAAAAAAAAAATAAAATATAAAAAAAAAAAATTAGACATTCCTGCTCTCCCTACTCACATCAGCAGCGCTCCCATCGCCACAGCCTAAAGCACGGCTGCAAAAGGAGCAGCACCAGGCAGGCCGGCAAATGTTCGGCAAGGAAAAAACTTGCTCTGAGAAAAGGTGCAGACTTCAGGAAGGGCAGAGGCAAAAAACCAGGGGAAAGGGGGCCGAGAGGGCTTGGGCCCGCTCTCTCCCACATTTAATAGCATTAGGTTCTAACACGTAATTTGGACTAAAAGACTAATTCTTTCTTGCGGTTTGATGGATGTTAACATCCCCCCTTTTTTTTTTTTATTCTTTAATAATGTATTACATAACATTCTGATACACTAATTACCATCTCATGTCATAGCAATTTTATTAAGAGCTTATACTTACAAATACCCATTCTGAAACGATTTCATGACTTTTTGCCATTCTCTCTGAACTACGCTTGTTGAAGCACTGGCAACATGGTCTGACGCTGCTTCGTGCAGCTTCCAGTAACAACACACCTCTACACAAAGATGTCTCGTGAGCCCTGGGAGCCAGGCATGGATTCTTCTTGCGTTTAGTCTCAAAAGACTTGTAAACAAGGTACTTTTAGCACGCTAGGTTGTGATTAAACACTGGTAACACGGCCCTATTAGGTTCCTGTACCTGCTACAGTTCCAAATCCAGAAGCAATGCCAAGAGAGAAAAATTCCTTTATACCAAGTAATGGAAAATTTGTTAACTATTCTGCAGTTAGTGTTTGCTCATTAATACGTTATCATCTCGCCAGGCAAGACTTGGTACCATGAGGTATTTTTCTGTATAAAATTGCTAATGCCATCAGGATTGTCCAAATGGGATCATCATCATTAAAAAGATTACACGGTGAGGAAAGTGATTACGACAACATCTCAGCAGAAGGATTACTAATCACAAGTAGAATCCTGGTACAAATCTCATTCTCTGTATACAAGAAAGGACACAAAACCTTTTTAACATAATTTATATACATTTATGGCTTTATACAACAAACTGTCAGGGATTGTTCTCATGTGTCTGTAGAAGTACATCAGGCACTTTTTCTGAAAATATCCACGTATGAATTTTAATTTTGCAATGTGACTAAGTCAGAGCAGTGAAGCGTTGAAGAGCTGTCACACCACTTGCAAATAGAACTAGCAGTATGTACATGCCAATCTCTCAGATATTGCTGGTTTGTGGAACACCTTCAAAAAAGAGGCCAGTTTTCATGTTGAATAATTTGCTTTTTGCTTGCATAAACCATGCTGCATCTTACATTACGATTACCAAAATAATAATAATAATAATAATAATGAGAATACCTTATTTAAAATCAGTCATAAATTAAGAATCCTAGCAATTTCATAATGAAAATAGGAATTTTGAAATCAGTAAAAAAATAAAAAAGTACTAACATACATCCAGTGGTTTAACAAGTGCAAATTTTATACTGTTTTATAATTGGTCCAATTTTAACTTCTCAGGGATGCTCTGTTGACTTAAGCCAATAATAAGCAATATGATTTTTGCTTATAAGTGTAGGCAAACTGTCAGTTTATCAAAGCAGAGCTTTCCAATTAATGCATCTACTACCTAAACATATATCATATAGCTATATTATGGAAACAATACATCTTTATATTTAAAATATCTGAACAGCTCTATAATACAATAAACTTTTAATAACAGTACAAACCAGAGAAAAGTCAAAAACAAGGCTGCATAGGTAAGATCATCTGCACAATTCACAAACCAATCATTTACAACAATTCTGACAAACTAAGTTACTCCAGAAACTTGGTACTTTTACTGAAAAAGGATTTATAACTAGAGGTCACATAATGTTTGTTTTCAAGGCAGACGACATGCTCCTTCACCAACTTCACAGTATTCCAGAATTTAAATTGCAAAACGTTAGAATGGCACCACAAAAAAACCCCAACAAAACAAAACAAAAAAACCCAACCCAAACAAATGGAAAAAAACCCAAACCCTCAAAATTAAAAAAAACCCTCCAAACCCCAAAAAATGCCAAATTGACCATGCAGCCCAAATCTCTGATTACCTACAACCATTTTCTCACAATAATTAAAAGGGCTTTTTGCAGACTGTAGTAATTAAGGAAAGGCTACATTTACGTTATTCATAGTTATAAAAGGAAATGAATAAAATATCTGTTTACAGGAAGTTATACAGTAGCAGTAAATAATAAACAGGAGGTATATTGTTAAACGTAGCATGTTCAGCTGCATCCCCATAGAGTATAGCATTGATTACTGCTTTCTTTGCATGCAGAGGTGGATTTTATGACTACTTTGGCCTACGTGTGTCAGTGCCTATTTGGGAGCAAACATTTTTGCACATGCAGCAGACAGAATGATCTTCAGAAACCCCTAGAGGAGCCCTCCACGTGCTCCACTGCCAGGATTCACTATCACGTTTCAGAGACTATGTATTATTTGGTGGTGAAGATGCTACTAGAGATATTTGCCTGTAAAAGCAGGTGGCTTCACTGAGGCTTTGGCACTAAGAACATTTGATTTTGCTCAGAACAAGTTCAAAGACCAATTTCACGCTGGGGAAGATCCTGCATCGCATCAGCCTCTGGAACTGCCTGACAACCGTAATAACATATCTAAAAAAGTAGGACCAGCTGTAATTAGTAGTGATTTAAGCCCAACAGGGAGCTAAATGCTAGCACATCAATAAATACATTGCAGAGCCTTAGGAAAGTCATAACAGGATCGTTAAATATATGGCTTGTTACTAAACTTCATTTACTTGGCACATCCCGTTTCCTTCTCCGCCATACGCCATCACCACAGGGAAGACGAGTTTCAATCAGGGCATTTTGCAGTTGTGAGCCATTTAGACAAAAGAAAAATCAGCGTAAAAATATTTGTTTCTCCCCTTCTTCATAACAGCCAGCCCTAGCAAAAAAAGCTGTTAATTCTGTCAGTGCATAAAAAAGCTCCAAGGATTTCTATAACACAAATGTTGTGTAGCAACCAGTGAAAAGACAGGTGAGGCCCGTTATTCACACATCCGTGAAAACTGCATCGTGCAATTACAAAAAAATCAGAAATCATTTACTCCAAGACCCACTCCTGAAAATGCTCAGGTAGCTGTCAGTATGCCTACTCCAGCAAGAGCAGGTTTCTCCACAGAAACAAGATCTCCGTTATTAATGCTCTCCCCTACCCTAAACCTCATGCATTTGTATAACTTTGCCACTTACTTTATCTTTCTTTTTGGAAAAAAAAGTAATGTTTTGTCCTGCAATAAGGTCAAAGTTTTAGTCTCCCACTCAAAAGTAGCATTTTTGCCTCTTCAAATCTACTGCTTTACGACAGAAACATTGACGAACCCTAAAACTAGTGCTAACTAAGACAAATTACAATTTTGTCATTAGTTTTACTACAATTACAAATTTTCCGCAAAAGGTCCTGCTCTTGAGTGCACAAACATTATGAGACCTCCATGAAATAAATATAAATGTGAAGCATTGTACAAGCATCTTAACAATGAATACTTAACACTTTGTGGTAGTCAGAGTTAAAATGATAATAGAAGCAGATGACATTTCTAAAAATGCATATATAAAACTGATTAAATATTTCTAAACATAAAGTTGTCTATATTTATACATCACACAACAAAAAAAGGGACAGAAATGTTTTGTATTCAAGGTCCTTATTAAGTTTTTCCTTTACTAGCACTCCCAAGTGCTAGGGAAATTTATAAAAACGTGTACTTAATCCAGTTAAAATACTGTACAAAATGAAGAGGTTATGAATGCTGCCAGATCTCAGATTTATTTTTTTTTTAAAGTTGCCTATGTAACAAAAGTAGATTTTAATTATAAGAAAAATAGCTTGGAAAGTATTCCAAAAATTATCTTAAGCCCAACAATAAAGTGATTAATCTGACAATGAAATCCAGATATATTCTTGCATAAATTTACACGAATACAGGTAACTTATCAAATGGCATTTAACCTACTGTTCGCTTTGAATAGTCAGTGAGTTTAGTAGGATCATATTTAACAGGCTATCCTATTCCCATATGAAATGTGTGGCAATTTTGAGTAAAATAATGCAGTTCGTACTGCTGCAAGGCAAGTCCACAGTTATCTCAATTCATCAAAACACAGGTAACATCAACGAAGGTTAAACTTACTTAGGGCATGAGATCATCACAGTATTCTTACAAAAGTTTATAAACTTTTCTTGGACCAAAACAGATAGTCTTAAAAAACAATTCTTCTTCTAGAGATCATACTGTACAAAACTGAAAGCACAACATGATGTAAGTAAGAGTCTTTGCTGTGATTATATGGTGTAGTGAATTTGGCACTTCAGAGTAATGAAATTTCCAATGGCACAGTTCTTATCTACAGCAGCACATAACCTGCAAACCTTGGGCAAACATCCTGTACAGGAAAATACTCTCTCTGCTGCCAACTCTGACGAAAGGAACCAAAAAAGAAAAAAAAAAAGACCCCAAAAAAAGTTAGTGCATGCGCACAGCTTTGTCAAGAAAATTAAAAAGAAAGGTGAAGGACATCTTTGTACTGCTTTTCTCAATTCCTGCTGTCAGACAAGTCTGGAGAATTTAACCATAGCCTAGGAAGAAAGAAAAAACAACAAAAAGAACAAATTAACATTCACAACAGATGAATAAATCTATTAAAATATGCTCAAGCTAGCTTTAAGATACCTTAAATGGGGAAAAAATTGTATTCATTACTGGCTAGTAACCAGCAAGTTTTTTGTTTAAAACATCAATGACAAAACATTAGTGCTCCACATGAAGTAAGAGAAGTCGGTACTTGACAGTCCTAATGCACCAGCGCAAACCCGATTCTCCAACTAACAAAGGACTGGAAAGTGACTGACTGTTACTGAGGGAGTTCACATGCCAACACAGAAGAACTCCCAGATTTTAAGCATCTTGACATTTCTTTCTTTTCCCTTTAGCTGTTTTGCAGATTTATTATAAAAAGCACAGCTTACCTCCTACTACATCCTAGCCTGACACCCAACTGTGTGTGGTTGTCTTTACGCTGTGCTGAAAACTTTGGTTAGGCAATACACTGTCAAAGTTAAAATCTAACGTTTCTCCATCCATAAGGTCATTACGGATAATCGACTCCATGTCACAGTCCAACCGTTCAATTAACATGTCATCTAAGTCACTGGGAAGCTTCTCCTGGTGGAGGGAAACAATTCCCACCCTCCCGTAGCCATTGCAACTGTTAACGGGGGCATACGGATTCATGGCATTCATCTGCATCGGGTGACTCATAGGCACTTGTAGCGAAGTCTTCACCGTCGACAGGCGATTTAGCCCTGATGTGTGCGACATGGTGTTCACTGTGTGTGACAAGGCACGGCCATTGACTGCAGGCGCTGGCTGGTTATGTCCCTGGTGAGGGCGGGCGTTAGGGTTCATCATTTTGTTGTGGGGCGGCTGGCTGCCGTAGTTCGGCATCACCGAGTTGGCGACCATCAGCACGCTTTGGCCCAGCGCCCTGCCGCCAGCCTGGGAAACACCAGTGTCCACTGATGCCAAGATCTCGTTGTGCGGCGGAGAATCGGAAGTCAGTAACTCCTTCAGAAGTCCAGCAGGACAGTTATATTGGCTCATCGATCCATAGCTTGATTTACTGTCTTGGAGAGTCTGCATAGGCATCTGGGACAAAGAGTTCATGCTAGCTTGAGCATAAGTGAATTTCCTGTAGTCAGGATTTGGTGAACCTATACTTGTGGTCGAGGATGCAAATGAGTAACCTGGTGTTTGCTGCATCAGGGTGGCAGATGACGACTGGGTTGACACAGTCATTGATGTATTAGGTGACAAGAGATTGAGATTATCCAAAAGATTTTCCATGTTCTCAGAATTACTCATCTCTGAAAGGCTGGGTAGAGTAGAAGTCATTTTGGTGGCTGATGATGGGTATACCATGGAGTGCACATCCCCATCTCCAAGATCATCTTGCTCTGGCAAAATAGGAGAAAGTCTTCCGCTAATCGTGCTAGCATTAGAGCTCGTTCTCGGTCGAAATGTACTCCAGTTGTCAAAGTCATCATTACTGTGAGAGCTGGGACTTGCAGGCCACTTTGAGAACTGCGATCCGGGGCTGTCACCACTTCCCTCTTGGCCAGACTGAAGGGCCGCTTTTTTCTTGGCAGCTCTGCCTCTGCTTTTGGCAAACTTGCTGTTGTTATCCATGGATGCTGCTCGCCTCCTAGGAGATTTGCCGCTCTTCCCTCCTTCAGGATTGAGCATCCACCAGGAACTCTTCCCCGTTCCCTCATTCTGCACTCTGATGAACTTGCTGTGCAGAGACAGGTTGTGACGGATTGAATTCTGAAAAACAGAACAGCGTGTAAGAAATGGAGAAGACATGCATCTTTTATGGCATACTAATACCTGCTTTTGTAAGCATACTCTCATTTTGTTAGAAAACACTGGGGTAATCATTCAATAAGAAAACACGCCAGCCTGGACACATCTTTTATCAGCTCACTGCTCTGAACTGGCTAAAACAAGCTTGCAAAGAGTCGCCACATCAATTTGTCTGTCATCTGCCTTGATCGCATCTGACATTATAAAAAGTTAAATAAAACTGCAGGAACTCTTCTGAAATAAAAATTCCATGTAAAGGAGACAAAGTAAGCCAGAAGATCAAGACAATGACTGAAGATTTCATTGTCAGTTTCACTCTAATGAGCGAACCTGACTGTATTTATGGATTTTTTTAAATTATTATTTTACACTAAGTTCAGGAATGCTAGATCCTGTTCTGTGGTCCTCAATGGATTCTCATCCCGCACATCCCCAAACCCTACAGACGTGCGACACACAAACTCTCACTATTGCCACTGAGCATTAGTGAGGTTTATATCACTTGTGTTATATGAGAAAATACATATAGAAAACCAGTTGAGGATTAAGTTCTAATTTTTATAAATAAACACATAAATTGCCTAAGAAATCACAGAAGATAAAGGAATGTAAACAGCATAGACAAAATTGTAATGAAACCCTCGATCTTAAAACCATCTTTCTTTCTCTTTCAAAATCAACATTTTAATATGCAAAACTGACTCTTCAGATACCTGAGGGCACCGGATACCTTGTGCCAAGACTGACCAGAGGTACTGGAGCTTTTTTTTACTTCCTCAGCCACCAGTAATGTTTCATGTTTTGTTCTTAAATACGGACAAAGAATAAAAAAAAATTTAAAAATGGAAGACCACAGGCTGACCTGTTAACAAGAGACTAATCTTTGCATTACCAAGCTGTAGATAAACCTATTTTTCCTCATATAATTTTCTGCTGAGCACACGTAAAAACCATTGTATCAACAGAAAAGTTTTCCTGTATCTTAACACAATTGCTTACAAAAGGCCACAAGTTCAAAGAGTGCTGCAACAGGCAGCCATGTTAATAGAAGGGTGAGACAGCACCATGGTCTATGCTGGGATTGCAATTCATGCAGAACAAGGAGGAGGGAACCACAAAACAACACATGAAATAAATGTGTAAACCAGACATTAGACCTCAATGGCAGAGAAATCAGTAATTCACTACCTGCCTTCCATTCACAGTAAATTTTAGCAACTTATCTAAAGAAACTTCTTGGGGAGCCAAAATGAAAAGATTGTTTCTAGAAAGCACTAGAGTAAGGCTGATCTTCACCCAAATGCCAGCAGACCAATTATTTCAAAACACTAAATGGCCACCTGACCTACAAAAGCATTGTTCTTTATTTCCTGACTTCCTATCTTTTCACTCCCAGCCATCTTCTCTCAAGGTTTTAACCCGACACCCAACACCCACTACAGCACCAAACCATGAGGACGGTAGAGCTCCTGGGGCGTGTCTTGTGAGGCAAAACAGAGGATGAGGGACACAGACACTGCTCTGGTCTCTGGCTGCTCTTGCTGAATTTCTCAGCCCAGAGTGCTGCCTGTGACAGTAGCATCTTCAGAAATGTCCTCCTTCACCTTCACTTCTCTACATCTGGTTTCTAAGATGCACGTCTTTCCCCATTCCCTATACATCTGACTGACAGAAGAAAAGGAGCAAAGACCCTAAGTAGGCATGCCAGGCGCAAACAGTCATCTCATGGCTTAAACCAGAGACAACGGGCTCAAATTCCCTGCAAGAGTCATGATATGTTTTGGACCACGGAAAGCCAAACAGACAAAGCAGGACTGGCCATCTGCAGATCTCAACAGAAGTGGTTACTCTGGGATCAAAGAGGAGACCTTCAGTAGATGAGGGCAGCAAGGAGGTGTTACAGTCCTGCAACATCTTCCAGGCGCTACTGACTTGAGACTCTGCCCCCAGAAGTGCAGCTTCACCCCAAACAGGGGCACGAGACACTCCCTAACACCAGAAGATGGCAGAGCATGGTCTCAAGGCACTGGCTGTTCAACCAGCACAGCAATGAGTCAAACCATGTGCCTAAACTCAGAAGCCTTTCCAACCTCTCCTCCAAAGAACCATCTTTACAAGTTATCCCAGTTAAACAAACACAATCAACAATTCCCCCTCCCTGGCAGTATTCAAGGCCAAGCTGGATGGGGCTTGGAGCCACCTGGTTTGGTGGAAGGTATCCCTGCCCATGGCAGGAGGGGTTGGAACTAGATGATCTTTAAGGTCCCTTTCAACCCAAAGCATTCTAGGACTCTATGTTGACTCTATGACTTGAGTGTTTCCTTACTCAGTTTCAAAAGGAAGCCATTCTACCAGAAACTGTAAAGCAGGACTGTATCTCTTCACTTTTGATTTCCTACAACCAAAATACCATCTTTGATCTACCAACAGGGTGCTAGGGAAGGCCTTGGAATTTTATTTGCACCAGGTGCAGCTAACACATGGGGAGGGTAAGCCGGGAAATCCATCTTTGGACTTGTCCGCAGCCCCAGGGGCCGGCCGAGAAGCCTCGTGAGGCCGGGCTGGCGCAGCCCGTTGTTTTCACTCAAGGGCCACGGCCGAATCTGTGGCTGACACAAGTCCAGCTCTAGAAATGTTGCAAGAAAGTTGCTCCGCACGGCTGTTGATTAAAAAACCTCCTGCGCCAGTTCATTTTTTTACTGTATTTTGTAAACATACCCGGTTGGCTCAGGATCACTGTTTACTATCAAAATAGGCATATCCAACACACAAAACATCGGTCAGGGAAAACACCGTGATGAGGCTCAGCTCCCTCTTCTCTGCTACACAAGCGTTAAATATTTAAGAAATCGCTGCTATCCCTTAGTCATCAAAAATGTTATAATCTGGTATTATTGTACCGAGGACATTTGAGGTCGCTCTTTGAGTAACAGAGCTGTCTCCTAACTCTGCCAGCAATGAAAAAAAAAATTTTCCTAACAGGAAAAGGTTTGCGGCCCAGAGCTTGTTACATAAATTCCTGTTTTTCACGCAGCCAGCAGGACATTAAAGAAGCTATGATTTACTAACTTGGAAAAAGTGTTGAAGAGGTAAATCTTGTGAAAATATGCACTGCTGTTAATGATGTTGTGTCTACAAATCCTTGCCAGATGCAAACATGACCTGATAAAAAAGTATAGTTTCAGCAGTGGATCTTGGCAGCCAGAGGAATGGCGCAGCTGTCAGTGGCTGGGGTGCGCAGCGGCACCACCAGCCCCGGCACGCTGCAGAGATGCCCTCAGCCACGGGTTTCACCTGGACTTCAAAGCAAAGCCTCCCAAAACCTGGCCTGAATGACTCCAAAAGCAAGCGTCTGCATTTTGAGGCAGGTCTTCGTGCAGCGGCAGTTCATGCCAGATCGCGCTGCGCGAAACTGCGCTGGAATTTTATCAAAATCTGGGTCAGGATGGCAGCAGGGCTGCTGCCGCCTGTGGAGTGCTTCCTGGGATTGAGATTTTGCCTCTGAGATAAGTAAACTTGCTTCGGCATTCAGACCAGGAACTGTGGATATGCTTGCTGCTACTTTCTGATTTAAGACTCAAAATATGCAAAACCAGTATCAGCTACGTGCAATGTGAAGAGCACATCCCAGCTAATAAAGTTCGTGAAGCCAAGAAAATTGTTCCTTTGAATCTACCTATTTATATCATTCAGCTGTATTTCTGACATTTCCAACAGCTCCACTGATATCCAATACCGCATTTAAACCCAAGATATAAATAGTAAAACACACAACTTAAGTTCAACTTGACTAATTGCTGAAAAATATTATATCCCTATCACAACTGAAGTTGAGGTATTTAATTATTTTTTTAGTAAATTGGGTTGGTGTTTTACTAAACACCGGAAGACTCAGTTGCTCCGTTAAACTTGACAACATTGTACTTGCTGAAGTGAGACCATACAGCGACACTGGCCACCTTTCTTCTACCCCAGCCCTTGGAGCACCAAGAGCAGAGAAGCAGAGCTCCTCTTTAACCCAACTGCAAACCTCTGCAAGCAGGACCTAACTGTACATCTGTGATTATCTGGGGAGCTGCAAGACCCCAGATTTGTAAAAGCACCTCCAAGTGCTCATGGTCTCTCCCACCCTCATACTTTCATCCATGGGCACAAGGCAGCACTTATCCAGCCACAGTGCCACGACAGCCACCAAAAGGGAGAGTGAGGAATGGATGTGACAGTCAATACACTTTACAAAAACAAGTCTATTTGCTAGCAAGGTGCATATGCTGACAGGATTGCAATAAGGCATGCCATGGCATCTCAGGGAGATTCACAAGTAACCAGTAACAAAGGCAGGAAGGAGTTGGCCTCTGGAAGCAGATGCAGTCATAACAAACTGGGAGGCCGTAGGAGCGACAATGCTGCCGTAACACACAGGCCAAGGGTTTCCATTAAAATTACCAGTCTAATGACTGCCCACTCAGTTTTCATTCAGAGTCCAGGAGTCCACTGCTTTCTACACCTCATCCAAGCGGATGGTCTACACAAGTTGCCAGCTTGTCCTACCATCAGCTGAAATGACTGCAAATACAGATTGAGGCACAAGACATTGACTGAAGTTCTCAGATCTCTTCAAACAGTGAATTGATCTCTTCAAACAGATTGAAACAGATTTGGAAGTTGGAAAGAAACCTTCAGGAAGTACAATAATCAAGATTGCTTTTGCAGAAGAGGGGAAGCTTCTTACTTATTAATTTTATCTGATAGTTGGGAGGACACTGCAAAAGGAACATGCTCAGGAAAAAAAGTCAGGGTTGAGGACTGGTAGGAGAGAAGGTCATACAGCTAACATTATCACTGTTGGGAGATGTCTGCTGTGATCCGTGGTGGCTGGCACATGAGCCAGCTGCGGTAGCACATCCTGTTACTGACAGCTAACAGCAGGATTCTGAACCAGCACAATCTCCTTGTGGCGACAACACCAAAGCAAAAGTTTTGCAGCAGAGAAGTGAAGACCCCAGGATTTCCGTATGCTCTTACAGAAGACATTCGACCTGTCTCTCTAGGTCTTTGTATAGGGACTCTATATCAGTTCCAGACGTTCGCATCATCCTCCTCTCGGGGCCTCAGCGGCAAGCACCACTCTGAAAAGAAGTCATTAACACTCCCAGGAAAGCGTGCAGAGGCCAGGAAGTTCTCCAGCACACTTGCTCACGGCTCGTTCAGCATTAACAGCCGGACAGCAGCAGCAGGGGCTATCCATGGCAAGTGGCACCACGTGGCATCTATCCAAGGCTAAGTTAGATCATGCCTGGCAAAACAGGCAGGTTTGCCTGCAATAGCTACACCGCCTGCACCCGTTTTGCTGTGGTTTCCAACCACGCTGCCAAGTTTGCATGGGCTGGATGAAGAGGCCGAGGAGGAAAGAAAACATTGGTAACTCCAGACCTACCAAAATTTCCTTTGGTACAACAGTCTGGTGTAAGGCAATCCTGTTTTTCTTACCTAATAACTATGAAATACAAAATGTTCAGATGCCAATGCTGCACCTGGAGCTTGGATTTGCCTCAGAGCTAGTGTTGGACAGTCGTAAGCACTTGGTCTACGGACAGCACACATTTCTCTCTCAAAAAGGTCACCAACACAACCACGCATCTGGCTGCACTGTCAGAGGCCTCAAACGCTAAAGAAACAGCTAATTTTGCCACCCAGTTGTGGCATTTTTTTATTACAGCTCAGAAACCTTCTCTGCTGTCCAATAAGAGTACGGATAGAAATCATGTCACTTAGCCTCAGGTCAAAGAGTCATATTTAGAAGATGCTGGAAATTTGCCACCTGCAGCTGCATGAAGGTGGAAGGGCAGGATTTCCTCCCAAACAGGTCGTGCTTTTTTGGGTCCTTTGTTCCTGGGGAGGTGCTTTTGTTTGACTTCATTTTTTTCTCCTGCACTGTTAAACAGTTAAGAAGTATCAGCTGGAAAAAGTGAAGAAATACTTCTCTCTTCCTAGAGGGACTCTGCACTGTTTCTCTGGGCTTTCCATTACACGGGGTGGCACAGTGAGAGTCTTTCCCAGACCACCACCCATGAAACACCACCTCCAAACGTGGAGACACTTCCATAAACTGTTCCACGTGGTAAGATTTCAGCAATGCATCCTTTTTCCCACGCATGAATGTACAAGCATAGGATGGACTGCGTGTTATCGCTATATGGTTGCTATACATGTCCCCTGAGCACAGAGGGGCTTCCTGTGCCCTTATTTCAGTGGCATTAATCTAAGCCCTGTACATTCTGCATTCAAGTTCACAGATTTACACTATCCTGTGCTTCCTTCTCATAGCTGTCAAAGACTAAAAAATTTTGAACACTGAAGGTGCTTGGGCATCCTCCAGGTTGCATCCTGCTGCCACCAGGCACTGGAGGGGATTTCTCAGCCACTGGAGTTTTTTTCTCTTAATCATGGTAACATGTAGGAACAGAAAATGCATACCCAGCTTCAGACACTGATATTTAAGACCTGGCTATGCCTGCTTACATGTCAGAGCGGGCAACTCTGCTGACATGTATTTGAATAATTCCCAATTGCTATATCCTATATCCTCTTCCTCATTCTAGGCAGAATCCTTGGAAGCACTTTTCCGTAATGGCAGTTTGGACATTTCTAATGAGATGATAACACTGCCTACTTTCCCTACATGGGCATTCAGAAAGAATGAATGTAAAAACCGTGAACAAGGTTCACAGCATGTCCAGTGTGCACACAGACCAAGCTCTTCCACACATGATGACCCCAACCAAAACTTTTAACCACTCTTACATTTTCTGTACCTCCAAGAGAGAGACCACAGGGTCACAGAGGGCCACAGCCAGGTTGACCATCACCTATATCAGTGCCAATACTGTGTTTTATAACTACATTTATTTCTATGAGCACAATACAGGCATGATGTACCCTCAACAGAGTGTACACCAAATATATAGACACTTGCTAGGATTTCAAAGCCAAGGAAATTACGTGACACTGGCTAGGAAAAACAAGAGACAAAAATGCACATGAAAAACATGAGATTTTTAAATGAAGTTTGTTGAATGGACCTTCATCCCTCTGGTAAAATCATCTGGGAAACCAAGACAGCCAACGGGTTTGTCTAAAACCTATTCATTTTCAAAAGTGAAAGAAAGGCAACAATAAGAAGGCACCACAGTGTTATTAAAAAAAAAAGCAAATAGCCATCAAGATAAATGATAGCTTCATTTATCAACTTCATTTATCACAACATTAAAAGTTGTGAAGTGTAGAAAATAAGGGAAGAAATAAATATCAGGTCAAAAAATTCAGAGATAGCTGGGATCACTATTTTTGGTGACCCAGACAAATTCTAATACTGCTTTACAAAACTGATGCTGAAAGCTTTCTATTCCAACAGATGGAAAACAAGTGTTTGACAAATATAAGGGTTCCATATTTGCAAATAAACATTTCTGGTCTCCACAAAAATGAAACATATATATGCGTATGCACGTATACAGCTCATGACAAAGAAGCATTTCCCAAGTTCACCAGTGACACAGGAGGCCAACAGGGAGGGAGGCTTCACTGAAGAGGAATGTTTCAAAGCCAGGATGCCCTCAAAACTAGGGCTTCTTTTCTGCTCTCCTTAAGCACTCTCAGCCCTCTGGCCTTCACAAGCAGCCTGTGCAATCACATCGGTAACGCAAAACCAGCAAAGCAGGAGGGCTCCTGAACAACCTGAGTGACCTGACTGCAGACCCAGGTGCTGTCACAGAAAAGCTGGTAAAGGATTCAATTAATAAAACATCAGAGGTCAGAGAAACAGTCAATCTTTCAAACCAGTCCCACAAAATACTGGCCATTGCACGCACAAAAGCCAACATCTTTGCTATATCAGTTGTTCACTGGCACCCCTGCATTATGCCAAGGCCAGAACGAATGAATGACAGTGCAGCCAAGGTGAGCACCACGTACCACTGCTAAGGCGTGCTCATCAAAGGGATTAAAAGCATTGGAATCATAGTGCAGCAAGCCCTGAGGAAGCCTTCTGTGATTCGGGGTGGGCAGGTAGCCTTTTTAGAATTATTCACTGTGGGCTCTAATGCAGGGACCAGGAATGCAACTCTGCAGGGATGCAGGCACCACACAGCCATAACGGTCTGAGGAAAAGCTGTCCTCAAATGCAGAGCAAAAGCAGGTTATTGCAAGGAAAACATGAATCACAATTATAGGCAAAGTTTATTAGACTGGGAAAAAAAAATAAATTTGGAGTAATAAAGTAGCAGTTCATCCATACAATGCCAGAATGACTAATAGCTCAAAATTTTATTCTGCAGCTATAGTAAAGAGAGACTAAGGGGTGTTTTGGGTTTTTTTTTTTCAGCCAGTGGGAATAATTATGATCAGTAGGACAAAAAATGTTAATCACTCGTTTCCTGTTTAACAGACAGCCTGCCTCACCTCTGCCACTCTCCACTGTTACACCCAATTCATCACAAAGACTGCAGCACTGTTTATAGAAAGCCTTCCCCCCCAGCTTTTTTTTTGTTTCTAAAACTAAGCTGCCTTTTATTGACATTCATTAGCTCTAATGAAGAGGTACAAATGTGTATACATGCTAAATATATCAATGCTAATTAGACCAGCAGATCATCTTAAAAGGAACACTGGAAATATATTCTTACCAATTAGAAGCAATAAGGTCAGAAGTAGGCCAAGGTCTTAAGTGCAAATTACAGAGGTGAAAACACATTGTAGTCTGAAAATAGGGTTGATTTTTTGCATTGGCCTTTGAGTGCACACAGAAAACTTCCAAGAAAAAAGCCAAAATCAAAAACCCCAGATATGATTACTCAAAAAGCTTTAACTGGTTGAGTGAAACAACTGTAAAGATCCCTGCCTGAGAAGCCACATAAGTTTCACAGACTAAAATCCCTGCATAATGACCAAAGCAGACCTTTGCCACTTGTCTAGGTAAAGGCACAAGCAAACCTAGACCCATATGTTTGGTTTCAGCTGGATGCTTTACTAGGGAGACACAGATCTTCATTTTCATGAATTAAGACCATTTGCTTCCAAAAAACTACCGAAAACCTAAAGGGTTGGAATGATCATCAGCACCTGATGGCCTTACAAGCAATGTGCCACCCACAACAGTTGAAAATGAGTTAAAACTGAGGCAGGTAAAGCAAAGCAGGATGTACTGGAGACGTGGGCTAAGTCCATGACACTTGCCCCATCCACTGTGCTGCCCACGGGCTGGCCATGCCTGGAGAAGCTCGAGGGCTGTCTGTATTTCCTACCTTGGGAAGCAACATACCAAAGGGGATGTACAGATCCAACAGTATAAAAAGTTGTGTTGACTGGGTCTTTGCATAGAATATTAAAATAAAAAAGGAAATATATCTCCTTATTACACTTGTATTAGCATAGCCGAGGCAGTCTTTTCATTTAGCAAGGAAAGGACTGAAGGACTCACATTCTGTGGTCATGGATGTCACTGAATACCAGTTTTTCAGAAACAAAGGGTCAATGAAAGCAGCAAGCTTCCTTTGCAGCAGGGTTAGCTGTGCCCCACAGGAAATCCCTGACTTGAGGAAACTGCAAGTCTTGTGAAAAGAAGGGCAAAGCCTTTTATTTACAAGCTGAACGATATCTTAGGCTACATCTTACTATACATTTGATCTTTATTTTGACTACAGCAAGTGCAAGGATATACTAGCAAAATTTTAGTATAGTCCCCACAAATACAAAAAGAAAACTAAAACAGAGTTAAGTGGAATTTTTTGTTTGGTTTAGGGCATCTTTAGAAACTATTTAGTGCTTCTAGTGGTTAAGATGCTGAAGGTTTCGTATTTGTAAGGGGACAGTGTCAGCTTAAAAATAACAACCACCCCGTGGATTTCACCTAGTATTGTAAATATCTAATGTTGATGTAGTAAACAAGAGAAACTGAGGAAAGAAGAAAGGGACATTTCTCTTTCCCTTGGTTTCTTTTGCATCTGAATACAGTCCAGTACATACAGTCACTGGTTTACTATTTATGCTTCCTCTAGCCAATTTACCCTTTATCTGTCTCATACACAAAAAAGAAAATAAAATATAATTTTCCTGTTAACAAAGTAGTAGCAGAAAAGAATTGATTTCTTATGTTTTTATTAAAACAGCTTAAATAGGATCATATTTAAGTTCTCTTTAAACTCCTGCACATCTGCAAATATGTAAAGGATACTGCTTTATACAGTCAATATTTGTTCGTTTTTCTTTGTGTTCTGTTTTTATACCCCAAATTCAGAAGAAGCAATCATATATTTTCAATTACTCCTCTTTGTACATCCCAAAGAGGCACCACATAAATTAGGTATTATGTTTCTCCCCAGCTTCTAAAACACAGTTTGCCTTGGTACTTTTTTCCCCCCACCACAGGAGCAGGTCGGACCACCAGCACACTCTGTTCAGGAGAACTCTTTCCAATTCAAGTTTGCTCCCACAGCCGAGCAGATTTTATGTAATACAATTTACTACTCCAACGTCAGCAAAAAAACCTCATCCAAATTTCAGTATAGCCTTTGGCTATATTCCAGCAGGCACTGCCCCTCTCCACTGCCCGGCCAGTTGCAGCCACCCTCTTTCAAAAAGTGAGGTTCATACTTAAAAGGGATTTTAGTTGATTTTTTTGGGACTCGGAGGACTCCTGATGGGTGGTTGCACTGTTCATGCCAGCATCTTCCTCTCAGACTCTGCGTTCTGTGATGTTCTTCAGGCTGCAGTTCAAGAAACGTTGGCACTCATCACTGGTTTTTATTACATCTGTTCAATATTATAAAGCCAGAGTCATCCAATCTTGCAAAACACGCAGCACCAACTCTGAACAGTTACCCCCAGACACGCTCACAACATTCAGTAGGCTACAGGAGACAGAGTACTATTTCTCAGAGCAAGATGGGCACTCAGAGGAGGGAAATCTAAAGGGCAATTTCTTCCCTCACACTCATTTTGGAAGCATTCCTAGTCCCTCACTACTGTAGGCTGTGCTCTGTACTTAACAGACCCTTATTAAATCAAAGAACTATTTACAATCTACATACTGGCAAGTCCACATTCCCATAGAATGTCATCTGGCAACAGTGACTTAAACCATCAGCTCTGTATTTATTTGCTTTCCTCCTTCACAAACAAGAACAGTAAAAAGGACAAGAAAAAGCCATGTTTTTAATGACAAGAATTAACAGAGTAAAGCCCAAGAGCTCTGATGCACCAGCACTCATAGCAATACTCAAACACGCTTGTTTTTCTAAGTGGTAAAATATTCCAATGAGGATAATGAAGAAAGATTAGCAGCACCATTGTGACTCGAGATCTTTTCCGTACACACCTGCTGCTAGAGGTGCAGGACCACACCGGACACAAAATAACACAGCTTCCAGAGTGGGACACTTGTGCAAAAATGAGCTTTGTTAGACATTTTGGGTGCTAGATTTCTCCTGCCAACTAGGTCTAATTAATTACCCCTCATTACTATTTCTTTCCATTTGATATACACAAGGAAACTGGCCTTGCTCAGAGATCAGACCTCATTCATTCTCCCATTCCCCTGGACAGGGCCTGCCTGACACAAGGAAGCTCTGGGCACAAGGCGCCTTTTACCAGGTGGAACAGGAGGTGTCCCAGGAAGGACATCGTATCACTCTTATCAGTTCAGAAAAGAAAACACTGTTTCTGAAAAGCCTCCCCTCCTCCATGCTAATCCCTCAAACCCAAAAAGCTCTTATCAACTTCCAGATTAGGCTCCCTCCTCCTGGAGGTCACAGACTTCACGTGGTGCAAACGTCACCATCGTCACCCCAACCCCTGCAATGAGAAGCCCATGTGTAACTGGGCAGCCCGAGCCTGCCCGCCTCGATATCCAGATTTAAGGACTGCAACAGTCAGATTCCCAATCACGAAGCCTGCCAGGGGCCTCCCACCCCTCCCATGCTTTTGCCCAAAGACGAGGAAGGATCTTCCCTCCAGCTTTCCCCAGACATGCATTAAAGCACATTAAGGCAAAAGCACAGCTGACACCGGGAGCTAAGGCGCCCTAATCAGTTCAAAGGGGTGCAACAAGGAAGTCTCAAGTTACTCTACAAGGACTTGCTCAGTATTTGTCTCCTGACAGCTTTTACTTCTTTCAAGTACTACAGTTTAGTTCTTCCTCTTGCAGACAGTGAGAGAGAGAAGCAACACAGTCCCCTGTGCAGCTCCAAAGATGTGCAAACTCTTTAACTGAGCTGGTCAGAATGGGGCACTCATTTAAAAAAAAAAATAAATAAATAAAATAAATAAATAAATAAATAAAATTTACAGGACATTAACTTACGTCAGATTAAAAATAGCAGGAATGTCAGCAGTAGGAGCTGTCATTTGCAATAGCCATCAAGACACAGGAAGTTATTTATTCTGTGGGTCACATAAAGCCCTCTTTAAAAACAAGGATGAAACAGAAAAAAGAAAGCATGCTTACTGAAGCATGTTTTCCAGTATTATTTATCTAGCCAATTTTGTTTATGAAATTTTACAATAATTTGTCACTGATACATATTTGGGTTTATGTCCACAGATCTGTTAAACTGCTGGCAACTGCAGGAGACACTGAAGCCTTCACTGCTAGTGCTTAATTTTTGGATTTTCTTTCAGTTTTGAAGACATTGCAGGGAATTTTCCCACATTTTCATTTGGTTTTAAAAAGAAATTAAAGTCTTCCCCTGGAAAGTCAGGTGTTTTCAAGTATTTTGTTTGTTGATTATTCATGTAATCATAAATTACGCAGCGTATTTGGCAGGCCATGCCCTTCTCTGTTAAAACATTTGTTTTTTCTTTTTCAGTTATTGTTTAGATCCTGGTCATAACATGCTCCAGGTTGTTTTGAACAGCAAAGAGGAAATAAGCAATATTTTAACTTATATCACACTGTAACAACATTAAATGCCTACACAGCAATATGCTGCCTATTCAGTATTTTCCACTTTCTTCCTGTCCGCTGCTGGCTTACAACAGCAAGATAATTCACAATTTTACAGTTTTGCAACCTGTAAAACACAGACTCACGAGCATGCTCAGAACAAAACACAAAAAGGAGCAAGAAATAGGACGTCAAAAAAAAAAAAAGAGGGGCAGAATATAAAGTAAACATATTTGCTGAAGGCTGGTTTTGAAATCATAGGTAAGCCAACAAAGCTCTTCTGAAGTCAGCTCACATGCACCCAGGCATTGCAGGTGACACAGTTGGACGAGGCACAGCCCCAGCAAGGCACTGTTTGCCTACATTCACCCTGACACCACGGCAGAGAGTTAGGAAAGAGACTTTGAACTACGTGCCATCACTGCTGCTCAGCAGGATCACAGTCTGCAGTGGATGTGATTACTAAACCCATCGTGACCCCTAAGAAAATGCCCTCTGGATTAGAAAAGAGAGAGACATCATGCCAAACACCACACAATTCATACAAAAACAGTCTCTGTGACAAAGCAGAAATTACAGAACTGCATTTCAAAATTTTCTCAAGGCTTTTTTTTCTATAGGTTTAACTTAAACATTGTATTTCAAGCATTCGATTATCATGGAGAAGGATTTCCACCTCTCTTCCATTAGTGAAGCCTTAGGAATTCCTCATTTACCTAGGAAGGAGAGGGAGATGAAGAAAAGAAGAACATTTCTTCCAAGACCGGCTTTGTAAAAAAGGTACTTCCGAAACTCAGTTTTGGAGCAATGAGTGAAGGATCTGGACCTAGTACCTTGAAGATATCTACATACCAATTGCAACTTTAAGGATGTTTAGTAGCTCTTAGACAGTCTTTTTCATTAAATTCTCAAGGCATCAGAGATGTTTAGGACCTACCCCTTTAAAACACACTCCTCAAATAATGGAAACTGGCAAAGCAGCCATGGGCTCAAATCCTCCTTTTTCCTCCTCTGTCAATTATTCAAGGACTCCACATTCACTCATCCCCTGCTGCCTACTTCCTTCAATGCCAAGCATTTCTGGGGCATCTGATAAGGAAGTGCAGAGTTATCTTGCTCAAAGTTTTCGTAACAACAGCAGCCATCCCATACACACACATATATACTCAACACATTTGACTGATTTTCCAAGGAGAGTAGTAGCTGAGCAATTTTTACAAGGAAAAAACACAAATCTCTCTGTTCCACACCTCTTTGTAAAAATCAAGTAATATTTTAAACTGAAAAGATCAGGGTTTTTTCTAATTCTCACCTATTTCTATCTCTTTTTGTGTTAAGTTTTTAAATGTGAAAACATTCAAGACTGAGTGTAATCAACCAAAATATTAAGATACATATTCACCTCTAAGGAGAATTGAAGAGAAGCCTGTGATTTGTACAAATCCCCTGGCAGTGATTTCTGTGCAGTGTGGTTGGCTAACAAACACCACAGAAATGCTGTTTAAAGCAAATTTAAAGGCCTTTTTACCTTAAGAAAGAACTTGCCAGAGAGCAGCAGTGGCAAGGCACTTGCTTCCTAGCACAGCTAAAGGCACACCACAACTTTTGCATCAGCTTGCTTGACTTCTCTACACTGCCACAGAGGCTGCCCACTTCTCAAACAGCCCAAACCATGTGGGTTTCTAATTTTTTTAATCAAGTCTATTGACAAACTCACATCCTTTCTACTGTAGCTGTTCGCAGTTGGTAACCCACATACTCTTCAGGGCTCCAGAATACTTCTAAAATCCTTCAGAAGGCAGCCAGGGGAGGTAGTGGCAGTCAAATGTCCTCTGTCTGTTTACACTGGCTTTCCTGTAATCCTGGCTTAAACACACGTGCACCACAGGAAGAAAACAGACAATTTTAAGTTGCTGACTCTAGAAAAAGAGCAAGAACCATCTAAGATTAAACCTGGCCCCCAGACTTTGTCAAAAGGCTGACTTAAAGGATAAGACCGGAGAAGATTAACTCAAGTACGATGTCAAAGTACACTCAAACAGGAACGGCTCCTTGACAAACATTGAGGGGTTGCAAAAACCAGAACATTTAAGAGGAGGATTCATAACCCTGCAGTCTATGCCTGAAGGAAAGCTCTCCCAGCCCAGGTGCTGGCACCTGAAAAACTCCAGCAAATAGTTCTGGTTGTAGTGATGCAGCACAACTCACTGAGCCCACAACCAGAAATGCAGACAACCCAGGTGACTTCAGAGTCAAAAAATCCTGCGATAGACACATTGTCCAATGGAGAAAGTGACATTGCCATTCTTCCATGCACTATGGGACCAGTCAGTTTTCCTTTCATCTGACAGCAGTCAGGGAGAGATGCAGTAGCAAAGAACTGTTCATCCATCAACAATGTTAGCAAGGTACAGGGAGAGACGGATGCTTTGGCTGCCTCCTCTCATCCAGCTATGAGGGGCAAAAGGCTTTTGTAGTTATTCCTGTGAAAAACCTATCAGCTCCTCACACTGAGGGACCAAACAAGGACAGGCCACAGGTCAAGAAGCTCTACCAGTTTGTGGCTGTCTTCCCAAGAGAGTGAAAAGACATGATGGGAATAACCCTGACTAACACTGTTAACAGAGAAGACCATGGCTTTAAAGAGCGTGGCTTGTATTGTACAGCAGCTTCATCACAGCTGCTCAACAAGCCACTGTAGATACCAGTCACTTAGAGGGAAGGAGCATTGACTGCCAAACCAGGAAATGCTTCCCTGAACACTCTGGGTTGTCCAGCTCCTCTGAGGTAGGCAGTCGTGGGCTCACAGGGTGGTAGAAGCACCTGCCTCTGGAAGGGACTCTGCCACTCGAGCTTCAAATGAAATGAGGAACTTGCAACCTCAGCAGCAGCTTGAAAATAGGAAAACTGCAGCTTCAAACAGACAGCCAGAGAGCACCCCACGAGAGCTTCAGCCAAACACAATCCCAATTCCCAAGCACAACCCACTAAGAAACTCGGCCAATGCAACAACAGTTTCCCCATACAGAAGATACTTCACACCTCAGCTGCCATCCCCTGAACCTGCAAGCTACTGGACTCAAGCCCATCACTGACCAAAATTTTCCTCCTCTTTCTCCTCCTGCCCACACCAAATTTAGCTTATTTCTACTGGAATGATGACATCCCCAACAAAAAGACTGGCACTTTCCTCAGTGAAAGAACAAATTCCCCCACACCAAAAAGCTGCCAGTAAACAGGTTTCAGTGACTCAATATACAGACAAAACTTACCCGACTCAAGTCAACAGAAACTTAACATTTCTTTCTCTATGTTCAACACACATTTTTCTATTGAAGGCATTACAATGCTAAAATTAATGCTGCTAGTTGGAAAAGGCTCCAGGGAGGCCTCATTGCAGCCTTTCAGTACTTAAAGGGAGCTTTCAAAAAAGGTGGAGAGTGACATTTTACACAAGCAGATAGTGGTAAAACAAGGGGGAACAGTTTCAAACTAAGATTAGATGTTAGGAAGAAATTCTTTACCCAGAGGGTGGTAAGGCTCTAGAACAGGTTGCTCGGGAAAACTGTGGATGCTCCATCCCTGAAGTGTTCAAGGCCAGACTGGATGGTGCCCTGGGCAACCTGATCTAGTGGGTAGCATCCGTGCTGATGGCAGGGGTGGTTGGAACTAGAGGATCATTAAGGTCCCTTCCAACCCTTCTATGATTCTATGATAGTTCTACCACATGAAGATTTGCTCTGCTTTGGTGCAATTTTTCCTTTGCCTACATTATGTTTAAATCTTGTTGTTCCCTTTTTTTTTTCCCCTGAAGATTAGTTTATTATCCATTCTACAAGCCCCAAGGTAAGAGAAAGGGCAGTAAGAGCAATATAAAGAGTACCTGTGAAGATTAAAGACCATAATGACAATGGCAAGTCACACACACAGAGGAGGCTGACACCCTCACTGATGTTTTGGTTTCCCTCCCAGATGCAGCTCTCCATGATGAGCTGGGACACAAAACCTGTGACACACAGTAAGCTGCCCTCCCTTATCTACAGCACCACTGGAAACAGGCACTCCCACCAGCCTGGTGCCCGCTTGGGGGTGGAAAGCTGGAAGGAGACGAGGAGGGAGACAAAGAGGTGCCTGGCACCTTTGTTAGAGGCTCGGAAAACACCGTTTTCTCCCGGGCAGAGAAGGAAGCAAACAGCAAGCGCCATCCCTCAGCCATGGCAGCACGCACGCACATGCACACGCATTTCCTCCGGCCTCGCGAAAACAATGAAGTGTGGGGAGCCTGGCTCTTATATGAAGCACACACAGGCTATATATAAAATAAGGAAAGCAGCTGCTTCAAAAGCTCAGTCACACTTTTATCAACAGAGCTTTAATTAGTACCCATCTGCTTCCTGTTTTATACTACAGAACTGACTTTCACCTGTTTCAGCAAAACACCCCCCTCCCCAAATGGAAGTGTGCACGCACACACACACACACACACGAACACGCACAAAAAGTTCACAAACACCTTATGCTTAAGTAATTAACATCTGAAATCCTTGTTCTGAGTGTGTGGGCTACATAATTGCTTTTTAAAAAAAAAATTAGGCTTTGCCAGAGCTATCAGATTTCACAGCCAACACCTTTAAATCACACACCTTGTATGTTTCACCATTTATTTTAACTCATTGGCACTTGGGGACCCAAAGGACACTGGAGCCCTGTTGTACTGGCACTGCACTGCAGAGAGGCTGCCCAGAGGGCTCGCAGTGGAAGTGTGGGCTTTTCCTGAGGTCCGTCACACACATGAAAGGATTTAAATAAACAATGGCAAGGCTGATAGTTTGAATCCATTCTTAACTCACCCCATTGTTTGAAGAGAAGAAACAACACGTAGAAGAAAAATATTACTGAGGGAGGAAATAGCTTCACCTTTGAATTTCCTGACATTTTTCCTCCCACGCTTTTCCCCTTCACACGTCAATTATTTATTTATTTTGCAGGGAGAAGACAAGTGAAAGTTAAGCACACCAGCACAGCTACGTGCTGTCAGACCTGCCCACCTCTCCTGCACAAAGGAGCTACCAGCGCTTGAAAGTTTGCCAGCAGCAAGGTATCCAGAGAGCAAAACAAGAGGAAGCAAAGCACTAGGAGAATGAATTCCTTGCCAGTGACTGAGCAAGGAGCACCACTTGCCTGCTCCTAGGCCCAAATACAGGAATGGGAAGAGGGGCAAGTGCCGAAAGGAGCAGTACTCGTAAGGTGTCTACATGAATTTTTTGGGTATGCAAAGCCTTCTCAAACTCAAAGTTGCTCATCACAGAAGAGAGCTTTTCTTAGCACACCTTTAGCAGCGGCCACCACCTACAAAGCTTATTTTGCCAAAATAAACCTGGCAACCACACGACTCATGCTCCAGTTTTGGAGTGGGAGGAGATCATTCTCTCTTTACAGTTAGAAACCTCATCTGCAACAGCTCTCCCAGATGCACAAAGATGACCTAACTCAATTAGAGTTTTCTTCCACAGCATCTTGGAGATGCTTCCTGAATTTTTGGATCTGTCTGTCTTCAGGGTTCATGAGATTCACCAAAGACTGTAAAGTAAGAAAAAAAGTCATTCCAGTAAACAGAATTACAGCAGTTACCCCTTTGATGTAGCTACTCATGGTGGTAGCCTGAGCAACCAGCCTACAGCATCCTCCTGTGCCCCCTACGTGATCACCCAAGGGGAGAGATCACAGTGCTGGCAACACCAGAAGGGGCAACACTAACAACAAACACTTGATTGTAAGGCTCAGTATTCATGGGAGCCTACAAGAAAGATGGAGAAAGACGATTTACAAGGCTATGTAGCGACAGGACAAAGGGAAACAATTTCAAACTGAATGAAAGTAGGTTTAGATTAGATATTAGGAAGAAATTCTTTACTGTGAGGATGCGGCACTGGAACAGGTTGCCCAGAGAGGTTGTGGATGCCTCATCCGTGGCAGTGTTGAAGGCCAGGTTGGATGGGGCTCTGAGCAACCTGATGTAGTGGAAGGTGCCCCTGACCGTGGCAGGGGCTTTGGAACTAGATGATCTTTATGGTCCCTTCCAACCCAAACCATTCTACGACTCTGAATGGGTACCCCAGGAAAGGTATCCGTAGCACACTGCCATTTGTTACTGAAAGAGCACACCAAAGTACCACCTATCCCTGTATATGTGGAGAGATTTGTGCAGCATCACACAGATCTGATAAACAATACAAATTGCCATTCAAAAGTGAAGACCAAACCTTGGTTTTAAATCTCCAACTTCTAAAAGTTCTCAGCAACTCTTCTGCTACCTCACTGTTTAGCAAAGGCAGGATTCTGTACACACACTAAGGGAGGTACTAGTGAAGGGAATGAGCTCTGTTGCTAGAGGAAAAAAAAAATCAAATGAAAACACACAGGCTTCCAAGCACAATGAATGCTCTGAGCATGTAAAATAGGTGAGAAGGGATGGAGCAAAATGAGCAGCAAATGTGAGAACTCCAAATATTTCTCAGAAATGTAAAGGTGGCTCACTTCTAACTCAATTGCTTCAAGGACAGATAAAATAGATGCACTGATCTCTTGGGTTGTGTTTTGTTTTGTTGTTTAATTTATAGACTTTATTAATTGATAAACCTGAATAATCAATTTTTTCCTTAAAAAAAGGGAAAAAATTCTTAACCTTGTGTTTTCACCTAGAAGATTACACCACCACTTAGATATTTTTCCATGATATCTCAAGCAACATATTACAAAACTTCATCCAGGACTGAAACAACAGATTGTCTCAAGAGCAAATGACAAAATATTTGTACCAGAAATCCTGGCAACGTTGCATGCAGATGGGTTTCTGAAAAATGGGGTTCCAAGAATAAGTCACCCATGGTTCCAAAAATAAGAGTTAAATTCAAACAAAAACTGGATGTTCACTTTGCAGGGTACTGCAGGCCCTCCCCAGGGTCCCACCCTCACTACACACGAGGCACTTGCTAACCACAAGCCTCTGAAGTCTGAGCTTCAGCTAAGCACACGAGGCTGGGGAAATGCAACCAAGGCCAACGTCCTGGCTGCATAACCCAGAAATGACACGCTATGGGGTGGTGGTCAGCCATCCCACTGCCAATGGACTCAGACCTGAGATTCAGGGCAGCCCCAAAATCCACGGCCACCATCTGCAGGGGTCTGAGCTGCGGCAGGAGGGAGATCATCCCTCCTATCACGCAGGGCCACGAACAACTCTGCCTGCAGCTGGAATATGGGCACGCTGGTCAGGTCTCTCAGCCTGCCAAGGCGCAGCTCAGATGGTCTCCAAAACACTCTCCCTCCCCGGAGCAGCGGGGCGGGCACCATGTGCGCGGAGCACAGAGACGCGTCACGCTTCGGCGGGGGGCACCAGAGCATGACTGCACCACAGCAGAAACAGATGTCTGACCCTACTCTCATAAACAGGGATGTTTGAGAAACTTAAAACCTGAACATTATTGCTCCACCTCCCCTTTTATAAGGGGAATAAAAAGCAAAGTTCATTGGACACTAGTGACCTTCCTTTAGGTGATTCCTGGGCTTTGGGACACACTGCTTCCACACTGCTTTTTTTGGGTTTGAGAACCTTACTCAGCCAGACAACAACGTTTACTCTATTTTTTTGTTGTTTTTACAGTCAATACCTACAGACCTGATAGGGACTTCCAGGATATTCTGCAGTAGGAGGAAGAAAACAGATCCTTGATTTAAAAGACATATTTAGTCAATATATTTCTGATCCCTGGGATCTAGGGCCTTCAACAAACTTCTCACCATTAGCTTGACTTCCTTAGCAATGGCCAACTTCATACAGATAAATACTGTTCATAAAGGCTATGCAAAGCTAGTGGTGTTTGGCAGGAGACAGGCACACATTAACAGTTCTAGCCTGAGACGAAAAAGCTAAGACAATTTTTTTGAAATTCGGCACCCATCCGAGACCAAACTTTTCCGTTAAGATGACTAAACAACTGGCTTGAAGTGATTTGCATAAAAGACTTAAAAAACGTAATATGGATATGGGGGAAGGAGAAGTGAAACAAGAATGGGATAATGACATTTCATGATAACAGAGAGCATTACAGTCTGGTGCACACAAGAAAACTGTGTCCTCCCTTTCCTTTCTCCCCCTCCACATTTCTCTCCATATATGAAGTTAACGAAACTTTTTATAAGCATAAAAATCAGGGCTTAATCTTAAAGCTCAGTTGTACACAATAGTCCAGAGGAATATGATAAGAGGAATAGAAAACAAACTCAGCACCTGATAACATCAGCAGATACAGTACACATCTATATTTTTGGTTATAATAATTACAAAGCCACACACTGAAGTTTGTTCGTTCTTTGACATAGCATAAATTTCCAACTTACAATCTTGAGTTTTCCAGAAAAATCAGAGCTGCTGGCGTTACCAGAGCAGCCAGGCAGAATATACACAATTCTCAACATATAATTAGTTCAAATGGCAATTACACCAAAACTTACTTTCTGAATCCCAACAAGTCATCAAGCTGATGACTTTAGAGATTCAACCACTTTCCAGCATTTAACTGGCTCTGCATCATGTTCATCTTACTTTGACCAAATACGTTTACTTGTGTTGGACAGTCATGTGCCATTTTGGTTGCTTCAACGCATTTAAGACTTTTTAAAGCCACAGTGCAAATGTATCTTAAAAAAAAAGACACACACAAGAAGGCCTGAATTAATGCTCATCCAATATAAATTTGTTTTGAGCAGGTCAAATCACGGGGCATCTGGGCATTGCAATAAGAATAAAAAACTAACATGAACAAATACAGTTCTTAGAAATTCCAGCTTTTTAAAAATACTAAGTATATTAAAACTAGAATTTAAGAGCCATCAGTGTAACAGTAATGTCAGGGATAAAACACTACTAATCCTCAGTTCAGTTATTCCATAATGGAGAGCACCCCTTAAAAAAGGGCTCAGATATTCAAAGTCAGCATTTAACTGTTGCTGTGTCCCTACGACTGCTAATGTATCCCAAAGTTTGATTTACTGCTAGTAAAACTCTTAAGCACAGTTGGGATGAGAGATCTTTCTGCATCCAGTTATAAAGATCATCCTATTTTTAAATGGATTCATTTAAATTCAGTGTCATTTACTTCTGTAGTATCTCAATCGTGGCAAGAAGATGCTTCTGCTTTAGGCCACAGACAGATGTCACATTATAAGAAGGAAGAAAGAAAAATTAATTTTCTCTATTAATGCAACAAGATCTCTCATTTTTTTCTATATAGTGATGTTACCTATATTACACCTCTCAAAAGGGGGGAAAAAGCATGTTCTAGAAACTTTATAACAGGAGCCACTGGACTGAAAGCCACCTAATCTTGCCAGCTGGTGGCTGCTTTGTATTACAAACACAACCACAGACAAGACAGGGTAACACCAGTGGTGCCCAGATTAGGCTGGTCATGTCACCAAAGCCAACAGGACCACACCAATCCACCAGCAACTACATCACTTCTCCCTGCCTCCAACCCAACCACCGGGAGCTTCTTGCCACCACAAGCACAAGGATGATTTGGGCAGTGTATTGCCCAAAAGCCAGGGATGGAGTACACTGGAGTAGAGACACAGGGAGTTATGCCAAAATTCGCAGCAACCAAACTTGCTCCAGTTTATTTTCTGTGGGCTTCATCTGGGTGATCTTTCTTGATAACCCTGCCTAAACTGATGCAGATCAAAAAACAAATCACCCCACAAGTGTTACCTCCCCCAACCCAAGCCCAGGCTATTTAAGAGTTCAGACCTCTTCATCTAACAAAGCTCAGCTTACAAGACTGCATAAGATTTTTCTGTTGTCTCCTTTTATATGTTTTCACTTGAGTACTTAAACCTGATTGCACCCTTTGGACCACAGGGCTCCCTGTACAAGGGAGCTGTTCATCCAAGTTCACCTACAAAACAAATCAGATCTCAACATCATAGATCCACCATAATTTTCTTGCGTTGTGGATTATCCTGTCAATCCAGGGATTGCATCCCATTCTAGCAGGCCTTCTGCAGAGGAGGAAAACCAGCAGCCTCTCAGTCAAGACGCTACAATCTGACACAGGAGAATACAGGAACAGACAACCAGTGATATGGGGGCACTATAATGTTGAACCAATGAGGGAAGATGCATCTGCAAGGGCGTAGCTTGAGCACACAAACAGCCCAGCCTGTCACCAAAGTCTTTAAAACACTACAAAGAGCTGAAACGGGCTGTTGAATGAGGAAAATGAAGCAGTTTTGCGGAAGGTTTCTCTCCAACAAGAGACCATGAAATAGGTTTTGTACAGGGGCATCAAGTAGGCAATGGAGACAGATACTGCAGGCACACTAGAGGCTGGTGTGAACATCACAGGAGTGAGTAAAAGTGGAAGGGAAAACAACAGCAGGTTTAATGAGGCCCTGAAAGTAAATATGAGACATTCAGATCAGATGTGACAGACAGGGGAGGGTGGAGGAGATGGTTAGGAAGGATGCAGCACGGCCCAGTTAGGGATATGGGGTGTTGAGTCTGCAACCACGCTGTGAATGGATACAAGCAGGGTGCTTTTCTCATGGTTAGAGGCAGAGTTCAAACACAAAGCAGCTTCTGACTTCTCAGCAGTCATCCCCAATTTGTTTGAAATGTGCTTCAGATCCTTTAGCAAAATAGAAAGCAGTCATCCGCTCTGATAACCTCACCAGGTCTCTGGCACTATCTCCACTTTTCCCTAGGGGCTCACCATTTCTGTGTCTTGAGAAAAGAAACACCTTTACTGTGATGGTGGTCAAGCAGTGGCAAAAGTTGCTCAGAGAGGCTGCGGAGTCTCTACCCTTGGAGATATTCAGAACCCAGCTGGATCTGGTCCTGAGAACAGCCTCAGCAGACCCAGCTGTGGGCAAGGGCCTGAACCTGACAATCTCCCAGAGCTACTTTCCTGCCTCCATTACCCTTTAATTCTGTGGTGTCTCCCTTAGTCTGTCTCCACTGCTGGTCATCTTACATAGCCTGGAGGCCCCAAACTGCCATGGGAGGGATGGCCATTTACCCTGTCTTAAATACCATTTTGATCCACACTGCCTTTCTGCTCTTTTGACATCTTGGCCCACAGCAATGCCAAAGGAATTGCACTCTCTGTATTTTATGAAAAGCATAAAAGGTTTTCAAATACCTAAATGGAAGATTACAAGGGGCCTCATGTTCCCGAACCACCTTGGACACTGACTCATCACTGTCAGAGCTTTCCAAAACCATGTCACTGTTGCTCCAGTGTTCGCTACCCACCCCTCGAAACAGAGCTGGCGCAGCACAACTTTGGTTTACACTGCTCTGGAGCAGGTTTTGGTGAGACAGTGGAATTTCCCTGCAGAACAGTCATCAAACAATGACTTCTCCCTAGAACAGATGGGTTAAGGAGATATTACTGTTTCTCTACTTTGGAAAACAATGTTCAGACGCAGTCACTGCAAGCTGTATTTCAGCTACTTTATGTTTAAATCACCCTTAATAGGCCCAGAGCATCCCCAGAGCATGCACCTGAGGAGCTCTGCTCAAAACAGCAGCAAGCCTCTCCTCACTCCCTCTGTGCCCTCAGGGACATCCATCAGCCATAAGGCTACTCTGAAAGGACCTGTGTTGTCCAACTCTTCCAGCTTCAACCTCCAAGGACACTGTTGGGAGGCATCTGGAGGCTGGGTGACAATGTTCATGGTACTCTGGAGCTGCAGGACAGCTTTATGGTCAGAGGCTCTCATTCTGGCAAAAGAAAGACTGCAGAGAAAGGAATACACAGGTCAAAAAGATAATTAAGTCATTGGCAAAGCAACTAGTGCTTTGAGTAAGGGAAGGTCACCTAAAACTGTATGAAAGATTGCAAGTATTAATGTTCTTGATGTCTCTACTTTTAAACTTTTACTGGCCTGTGAAATTCTCTCTCCTGAAGAAATTACACAGGCAGAACAAACAGAATTAGTACAAAGTAATATCCATCAATAAAGACAGCTAAGCAGTTTCCTTGAAATTAATTTGCATTAAGCATTCCGAAAGCATTTCTTTTTCTGAAGAAAATGTTCAGTATAAATTCTAATTCATTTTCAGCTCATTACCTCCTGATGCATTCAAATGCCATCGACAAATAAAGACAAGAGAGAAGAAATATCATCTCCCTCTTCTCTCATTTCGCATTATGGAAGTTTGGTACAAAGTCTGTCCTTACAGAATAAAAAAAAAAAAAGGAGAGGGGAAGAAAAAAGGAAGGGGAATCAAATGCCACAAGCTGTACAAGTCCCCCAGAACATAATACAGTTCTTAATGAAAAGATTGCAAATAGCTGTCCTAGTAGACAGCTGTCACAATGGACAAATTTATTAATTTATTTTTAAAACAAGAGCATAAAAAAAGAGAAGAAAAACTCAACCGTGAAATGCATCTATATATCATTTTGATGACCCACAGCCAAGACTGTGCTGTATTGCTACAGATTTCTGAAAGAAAATTCCAAGCATGTACACAAAAATCAGACTATTTTGATTTTTTGCCAAACAGGCTACCTTCCAAGAATAAAAGTGTGGGAAAAAATGCTAGTACAGTGACAGAACAACATCCTTACTTCTCACTCCTAAAAGAGAGACAATTTGAAGATAAAATGAAAAGGTTGACAACCACTTGGTGGATCTTAAAGCTCAAGTATTCCAAAAACCAAGGTGCGATAATAAGTGATGTCATCCAGAGAAATGGGATGAAAAGATGAAAAAGAGTGCCTAAAAAAGCACCAGGATCTTCCTGAGTGTTTACCAATAGCGAATACTAGAGGTGATCAAATTTATTGATAAACTTTAAACCATTGTTTCATTGCCAAGCATTTCTTTTTTCCTGTGGGGAGGGTCTGATAAATTTACTTCTCCCATATTTCTTTTTTTCCATGGACAACGCAGAGACACCTTTAATATGCAAACTACGTAGGTTCCGCCAACCTACACTAAACGTTTTTAAGTGTAATCAAATTAACATGGTCTCAAGCATATCAAGTCCATAAATTTTGAATCTGCTCTAAAGCAAGAGGCACTTAATGCAAGTTTCTGTTTGTAAGGAACCGGGCAGTACTCGATGGTGTAAACACGGCCACCTGTCTCTCTCCAGAGCCTTCACATTCTGCGCGAGAGCCAGTGTGAACATTTGTTCGCCTAAAATGCTCGGCATATGGTTGAACTGACAATTTAATAATATCGTGATAAGGACGCTGCCAGATTTTTGGCGGGAGATAAGCATGTTTTATCATTAAATATTTGTACTGCAGTAGCACCCAGAGACCTTGAGCAGAAAGGGCCTCATTGTGCCAGGAGCAGAGGGTAACTGAGTCAGTGACCCACAGAGCTGACAACCCTGGACAAGCAGGCTACAAAAAAAGACTGAGCAGAGTATGTACCACATGCACTACACTGGAAACAAGTCTTCCTCCCAAATTCACCCACACCTACCTCTCAAGGCTTCTCCTACAAGTCATAATTGACCCACAGACATAAACTGGGAGGATCTACTCTGCACCAACTTCCCACCAGGCTGAGAAACCACAGTGACATTCATGGGGGAGAGGACTTGTTTATCTCTGAAAACCAGGATTTTGAGGCAAAATTGAGGTGTGCATTAGTTTTCCGGACGTAGCAGCTAAAGGCTTCATTAACAGCACCACACGTTGAAGCTCCCCACATAGTTTCCTTTGAAGAGCTGCATGTAAACATTGCTCTCCCACTGCAGATCATTCCATCTGCAAAATTTATAGCTTACTCTTATCTGTGATCCAGCAAAAATCCCTCTTCCTACCTACAACTCCATGAATGCTTTTTTTGTTGTTTTCAGAATATCTTTTATCCTTAACAACCAAGTCAAAAGTGAATAGAGGAAACGGATTATGCACAAAATCAGGTCTTGGGGTACCTTCACCGCATCCACACTGCTAAAGCCGAGATAGTTACGTAGACACCACCAGAAGTTTCCCCAGGCTGCACATTAAAACTAGTGGCAACCCCGTAAAAACAGAAAACAATCCCCTGTATACCACAGCTGTCTAAGTCTTATCCTTCAACCAGTATTTCCTACTCAGTTACTTCCTATAAAAAATGGGCTTTATTAAACCATGTGCTGGGAGAATCAAAATAACTATGACCCGTGGTACAGAGAAAATGAGAGAAACAGAAGTTTCTATTTAAAAAGAAACTGTATATAGGGAAACTAAGCAGCAAGACTACAACAATGGAAGACCTCATTACAAGTAGAAATGTCTCACATCTGATTCACCTTAATCTTTGGACAATGGCTCAACACATTTGCTCCAGCTTTAAAACCACAGCATGAAAACAACTGCTGCAGAAATAGGATTTGAACACATAGGTGCATCTGCCTTTGCAGCAGCACCGTTATTTGTGTATTGGCCGTTTTACATGGTTCTGGGTTTTTAAACATAGACACATCATACACAAATTAGCAACAGAAACACTATTTTTTAAATATTTACATTTATAGGTGTGTATAACATATATATGTAATTCCTTATATACATGTGTATATATATAATCTTTAAATGTTAAGATAAGGCAACCCTCATATTAATGTAACATAAGATGAGGCAGTCTTACATTGCACAACAGCTGGTAACACCTCCTTTTCCATAGCTCCACTCCCAAAGGAATAAGCAGAGGCAGGCTCACATAACTTACTTTCATCCAAGGCTCATACCAACACACAAATTCTTGAATAATTCTGCCTGGCATGTGTTTTCAATTGCTTTTTGTGTATCACATTTTCCCCGACTTCATATTTAACCAGAGGTTTAACTTAAATAACCCCTAGTATTTTAATGCGCCTTCACAAGCCCCATTCACAGCTGACAGTGAACTCTGCCCTTGCTGCTATTTGCAGACATGTCTGCACATGCAAGTTAGCCTCACTCTGCCTCCTTACTTCTAGGACTTGGGGTAGTATGCAAAAGACATCATTTCTAAGAAGGCTTGTGATGGTTTTAGTGAAAGTTATTCTAAAAGACCAGAGAAACCCTTACTGCATTTTTTAAGGTAGTCAATGGGACTCACACTTTTATTTAATAATTTTTTTGTTTCTGCCTCTTAGCAAGAAATATAACCAAAAGCTTCAACAGCAGCAAGTACCTTCTTGATGAAGATTCTCAGCTTGCAAAATTTAGTAAGTATTTTATGCACACAAATAACAGTAATACTACATCATATTTTAGGAGCCCGATGTGACAGCAATAGCATTATTTCTTATTCATTTAATTTAACATGACAAATTTAAAAAATGAAAATGTAGTATTTATGAAGATGCACAACTTGAAAATTCCGTGTCCCGGTTATCCATCTACTTTAAGTCATAGGTACATGCTTTCAACAAAATAAATACAAAGCCCTTGCTTGAACATGAAGGTGTTCCACTGGATGGATGCATGCCTTCATCTTGAACTCTAATCAGAATAGATCCCAGGCAGAGAAAAGACTGGAGCACAAGGATCTTAGGCCTAATTTCCAAAAGGCCACTTTTATATTCTGAAATTCACTTTTAAAACATCATTTCACTGCGGTCAGGTAATGAACAGAGCCTGCAGGCAGTGCTAAATGCATTCCTATTAATTGGTTTTAATCTTCACATTAGGCCTGATGGGTCAAATATCCCCTCTTCTTGCCAGCTACGTCTCGTGGATCCGCTGCCATGGGGTACTGCCTGCCTCCTCCCTGCACACCCTCCTTCCCCAGCAGGTGAGAAAGCCAGGCACAGCTTCCCCCAGACAGACAGCAACACTAAGGGGGGGAGAAATCCTTTTACAACTGGAGCTCCTCCCCACTCCTTCCTCCCTGCCTTCGCTATCATTGTGCTGTAAAACAAACTGGAAGGGAGATGTCAGGATAACAATCACAGGAAGAGAGTTTGTGACAGCCCGGCCACAGAGTTATGGTGCCCCGAGACGGGAGGGCAAAGGTTCATGCAGGAAACGATGCCGAGACCAGGACCCTGCCCCGGCTGGCAACAGGCCTCTCAGGGCTACAGGGTTTGGGAGGAGGAAATGTATTTTGCTCTTTACCGTTTTAAAGAGCCACTGTACAGTACAGGCTGCAGGATGTTTGCATTTACAAAAGATCTCAAGGATTTGCGCTTGGGAAAGCCCACTGTGAGCGGCTCTGCACCGCAGCACAGCTCGCAGCACGCTCCGCAGCACCGGAGCACCGCGCAAGGAATTCAAGGATCTCTCTCGCTCGACTAGGGAAAAATTTCAGCACCTCCTCCCAGAGAAGAAGGACTTCTCTGGCTCCCAAGATGCCTTCCAACAGTGGCAACAAGTTAGTCCATTAAAGAAAAGCATCTGCCAAACCAAAACACAGACTTGTGGCTTCCAAGGGACTCGGGTGCATTTGAGAGCTGCTGCAGCTTCCAACACCATTAAACACTGACTACAACAGAAATCACGCACTAAGGAACTAGAAAGTGTCTTTGAAAAAGAAATATGTTTATTTCAGATGATTCAGAGTACTGTGTGCTCTAAGTTAAAAAACTCCCTGTGAAAGGATTTCAGATTACACTAAACCAAGTTATACTCCCTTCTTTCTACTGACTCCCCCTTCACCTTCTGCTGGAGAAGAAACAACAACATCACAGGCTGTGCTGCAGGTCTGGGACAGGATAGATGTTCATAAACACTTGGTCATGTGTCTATCCTGTTTTCCATGTTTGTAACTTCATGCCATTTATTTATATGTTTTGAAATTCCAATATAAACATAAGTTTAAGATCCCCTAAAAGCTGCCCTTTCTGGCAATAGCAGAGTTTCTAATTTGTTTACCTAGATAAATATACTGCATAAAAATACAGTTTTCACTTGTGTTTCTCTACCCCATTTCAGTCAAAATTCCCATTTGGCCATTCACAGCAGAAACACTGGGCTTTGGCTGTGCATATTCTCATACTTCTGGTAACAGCTTCCCTTATATTTCACAGCCCCACTAGTGTGTTACTGCAGCCAGTGACTCCAAAGCTGTTTTTTGAACTCAGCCTCCCCACATAAATGCCTCTTTTAGAAGCTCCAGCCTGGCACCAATTTCATGCTGATGCATGTGATAGAGGCCAAAGTCTCAAAGCTATAAAACCCGGCAAGTTCAATCACCCACGGGAGCATGAGGCACAGCATTCTGCCCACACACTGCTGTAGAAAAAAGCATACCCAGACGTCCTGATCCGATTAGCAATTCTGGCATCAAATCCTCACCCAGACAAAATACGTGTGACTGATACTTGCCTAGGACCAGCTCAAGGTTTCTCAACAGCGTAGGCAAAACTGAATCTGGTGGCATCACCAGGTTCGTAAGTGGGAAGCTGAGAACAGCCCCAAAAAGGTGTTTTCCACTCCCTGCAGCATGACCTCCTCCATCCATCTACCTCATACACTCACTCCCACTGCAGCACGCCCATCCTCTATCTTCTCAAACCCAGAGGCAACTAACCAAATCCATCCAAGCCTCGTTCCTCCTACAAAAGCTATTAATCCTCCACCTTCTTGTGCTTCGATCCTTAATCGTGGTCAGGCAAATTTCAGGCTGCTGCAGAAGGGAAGGAAGCACCAGGCAGGGGGTTTCTTCGCCTTGGGGAAAGGAGGAAGTGGAATGGGGCAAAAGGACGCAGACTGAGGGTTGGGCTTTCTTCTTTCACCACAGTCCTACAAGGCTAGCGTGATGACTGATGCTGCTGAAGAGGGCTTCCCTTCCACAAAAATGTGGACCGCTCCTCCCAGTGCAGCAGAGGGCTGTGTGAAGGGGAAATAAAATAAGCTATCTGGGCACCACGTCAATCCTCACAGCCTCTGGTCCAAGCAGCACTGGCAGGCGTCACCCTGCCAGCTTCACACACACCATAAACATTCCCTGACACCCTCACGTGACGTGCACAAGGGCTGGAGTTCAAGGATGCAGGGGAGGTGTTTTCGCCCCAGCTCTGCAGAAACCCTCATTAGAAGGTCCATTCCCAATAGGCGTAAAGAAAAAGCCACTAGATGCCACGCAGAACCTCTTTCTGGGAGCAGCTATTTTGTAACAGAGGGAAAAGGAATACTGTAGGAAGAATAAACCATTTTAAAATTAAAAAAAAAAAAAAGGGATGGGACCCGGTTGTACAAAGCAATGGAGAGCAAGGTAAGTGCAAGGTAATGCACTTAAAAAAAAAGGATTGTTTCCATCTCCCAGAAAGGAAGAAGACTCAAACCCACACCCAAATACTTCCTACAATGTAACAGCTTAAAACTTCTTTGCTGCCTTCTCTGACTTTCCATGGTTATTACCTTGGCACACAGGGGCTTCTTGGCCAGACACTTAGTGGCAGGTTCACAAAGGAAGCAATGGCTCAAAGAAATAAGATGACCGGAGACCCAAAGGCAGTAAGCATCACACCATAGTTTCTGACATGCTATGGAATGGGTTTTCTCTGCACTGTGAGCTTACTGTCCTTTTTTAAACAAAATAACATGCTTCCTAGAAAAACCACTATATGTTTCTTTACTAACCTGGATGTAAGTACCTAGAATTTAGTCCTGCAACTCTCATTTTTATTTCATCACTTCTTCTCCCATGTGCAGTAACATCTTTTCTATTTCATAAATAATTATTTGCCTGAGTCTTTCTAAGTTTAAAGGGAAGTACGAAGCAGAAAACTCTCTCAGCTGGAGACCTGGCTTGCCTAGAAAAAGGTTTGTGTTAACTAACACCTAATGCAGTGCTACCGCCAGACCAAGTAACAACAGCAGAGAAAAATACGAAGTATTTTGACAACACAAAAAACTCACTAAAAAAAGCCACCTTGTAACTCCCAAGGAACAGCTACTTACACTTTCTCTGTTGACAGACATACAAAGGTAATTTCTTACTTTAAATTATCAGGCAGCTCTTCCTACTTACACAGTCACATGACCCCAATGAAAGCACAGATCAACTACAATCCTATCTCCAAACCTGCTACCTGTCTGTCCACAGCAGCTCCAGGGTCATTCACATGTTAAGCCTGTTCTGGGAGGAGCTCTCTGGTTCTGCAAACAACATAGTCAAAGTCTGTTCAAAACCTGTGCCTTCCAGTTTTCCCTTGAACACAAGTTCAGGCCAGATTGAAAAGAAAAACAAAAACAGAACAAAACCCAGTCATTAAAGGAACATGGTCTATATGATAAATAAGGGGTTCATAATACAAATTCTCCCTTGGACTTATATTGTCTTTCAACTTCGCTATTTTGCACAACATCTTTACATACTGTTACTTTTCAGACTAGGTATGCCTGTATTTTAGCCTAGAATCTTGTATTTCCTCTGCATCTTGGAAGACCTGTGCAGACCCACGAGACCTGACGAGCCTACAGAAAACCAGGCACAATTCTGGATCCTCGGATGATTTAAGAAGGACTACACTGGTTGAACACATGCAAATATACAAAGATTTATGAAGATGCAGCTTAATATATACACAGCAAGTTATGAAGCCTGGCATTAATGTTTACTTAATAAAAAAACCTGCATGATCACCATCAGATTTTTTTCCCAGAAGGTCTATGCCTACAGCCATCATACACTCTTTACACACACTGGAGCTTCAGCACAGCTGGTGAAATGCCTGGGCTCCTACAATGAACTTCTTGTAAGCCCGATTTTGCCATTTCCAAGGAGCCTGAAGCCATCAGACTCTCTATTCTAAGTTTTAAACCGTGTGCTTCCTTACGTCCTGATTGTGACAACACATTAAGTAACACATACTCCCTAAAGATGATTTGAAAACAAAACACCAAGCAAAATTTGCTATGCAAACAGTTTTTGGAAACAGTTTTTGTGACCCCTTGCTCAAATCACTCTGCACAGCTAAATGGGCAACCTGCATTGGTAAAGAAACCAATTATTCTGACTCTCAGATTTTGAATAGATGTGATATTGCAAGACAGAAATGCTGCAACACTGGTGTACTTTCTGAGCAACCAGGGAGGGAAGAGACAAAACAGTAAAATATGTGTTGAATAGAGGAGCAGGCTTCAAGAAAACAATGATGCATAGTCCCCTCATCAAGAAGAGGTGGGAATATGCATCGAAAGGGCAGCTTAAGAGTGGATCAGGCAAAGCCTAACTTCTTTGGGAGAATAAATGGCAAACAGTTAGCTCTTATGTGTATAGGAAGAGTCATGGAATCTTGACACAGTATTTGCACTCAAACATGTACTCGGTATCTGGCAACAAAAAGATTACACATATTACACAAAAGATTAACTCAACAGCAAACCTCAGCATGAGCTTAACTCTGAGGTTAACTTCTCTATCTTCCTTATAAAAAAAGCAATTCAACTCTTGTGCACCCCACAGAAAATCAAGACAAGAGGCCAAGACCTTCAGCCATTCTGCCTGCAGCTTGTCTCCTGCAAGTAGCTTTTGCATGTGTTAAATGTGGAAGGGCATATCTGAATCACACTCCATTTGTCATTCACTGACAAAAATCAAGTCGACACGAGGGTCTATCAGCTATGCAGCTCACAGAACATTTAGCCAGATTTCAGATTAAACCAAATCACCAGCATAAACCAACCTATAGAATCACCAGTGACCTCTGCTCTCAGGAGCACAAGACCTCAAGTCTCTGCTGTTAGAGGAAAGAGCAATGAAATATTGGCAGAGCTCCTGAGTGTGGAAGGAGCTGCAGTACTTTGTCCCTCTCACTGAGCAAGCCAGCCTTCCTCCCAGCACAGGGAGATGAGGCCGTCTGAACACCAGTACCCAGAGCAGAGCACTGGCTACACTCTCATTTTTGAAGACTGTCAAAGTAGACGTGATTTTCTGATCTACCTTCCTATTTCTCTGATTTACTCCGTATGTCTGTGGGTTTGGGCAGGCCAGAGACATCCAGCCACGGGTACCCTACTGTGCTGCTTATCAAAGAGCCAGAGACCGCCTACTGTGCTTAAACAGCTACATGGGAGGAGTCTTACCTCATCCACTAAAGAGGATCTCAGTATTCCCTTCCCAGTCATCTTTCAACACCTAGCTACCACATGGCTCTGAACTTCACAGATGCCCTCATTTATCAGTAAATGCAAGAAATAGGCTCCTACTGAAAAAGTAGAGTACAAGATGATGTCACACGTCATAGTAAAAGGAGCATTTTAGGAGTTGGCTTGGCCAATCGAACACCCAAATTCTGGTTGTTTTTATTCCCAGGACATACACAAGCATCAAAAATGATGGGATAGATGCTTTTACAAATGCAAAGAATGAAAGCTAGGACTTATCATCCACAAATGCACCCAAGCCTTTCTCAGGCTATGCACAAAGTGCAAGGTCAAAGCCACTCACCCGATGGCAAAGCACAGTTACCTCTGAGGTGCGGTGAAGCAGCGACTTCGCTTCAACACCACAGGATTGTTTACAAGAAGGGAAATGAAGCTCAACTTCTCCAGCTGAAGCTGTAGAGGAATTCAAGGCAGCCAGAAAGTAATTATTCAGCTGGAGTTTGGCCAGGACACTGGAGTTAGCACTGCTGTTCTCAAAGACAGTGTCAGGGGACTATGCAGTGACCACCAGCACCGTCTGTTATCGTCAACGCTGCTTCCCGCAGAACCCGGGCTCTCCTTGGAAATCTCCCATTTCTGGATTGAGCAAGCCCAGCCCTAGTCAGTTTGGGAACGACGTAGGACAAGGAGGAAGGGTGAGAAGCATAACTATTAGTGTCACTTTCAAGAGCAGTAAATTTTACATGGATTAAAGGGATGAAATCTTTATATATAGCAAAAAGGATAATTATAATGAAGGCATCTGTCTAGCTGGCACCACCTACAGCAAGACCTGCAAGCAGTAATTGTACAATAACAATGTGATGTTTAGTGTGAGGTTTAGGACATTCTGCCAGAAAACCTAAAGTATCCAGGTTGTAAAACAGTGTAATAAGTAGGTAATCCCCAGCCTGGCGTCCAAGTTACTGCCCCAACCTGTTCCTTATGATTATAAAATGTCTCGGTGTCAGCAGGTTCACTGTGAGTCAGAGCTGAAATAATAAATGGCTTATTCTCCATCCTGATGGAGGAAATACATCATGGCTCATTGTGGCTCACTTACTGAGGCTTTTTTTTTTTAAACAGGAAAATGTAAAAATAACCAACTCATTCTGCCTTATTGCACTTATTTTTGATTAACAAAGCCCTTATTACAATCAAATTAGAAAAGAAAAAACAGCATGTTTTCAATATGGCCTGCAAAAACACTACCATAGGAAAAAATACAGAAGAAAAAACACTGCACAAACAGCTGAAGAACACAAAATTTGTGACAAATAGTCTCTTTGCCAAAGTGATTCCAACACTTGGCTCCTGTAAACAACAGGTTGCCTGAGCTGAGGTAAAGGTCTAGGCTCTAACCTTGAGGCACTTCTGCTCCCAAAAAGCTGTCTTTAGTCGAGTCCCAGTGTTCACAACATGCTGACAACTCAAGTGGTGTGTTTGCACACTCAAGACCTCTAGCTGTGAACTCCAGAGGAAAAGTGCCATCTCTTGCTTCGCACATTGTTAGCAAGCAAAGAGTGCCCTACTTCTGTCAGGTCTGCCCCAACACCACACACAAACCACACAAAACGTCCCCTTCGAAAGCTGTTTAAGAGACCCATGAAACACCAGCAACTCAAAAAAACTCATCCTTAACTCAGCACAGAAATATGTAACAGCAGGAGTATTGCAAGCAAGGTGCAATCCGTCCTTTGCACTTTTTGCAAACTGAAAGAACAGTAACAAGTGGAAGAAAATAAGCATCATTATTTTATGGACTTAGACAAAAAGTACAGATATATTAAGATGATTATCTCAAGCTCAAATTTGGAGCACATGTATTTTTATACACACACAGAGTGGCCTATATACATGGAATACTTAAAACAACAGAATATATAAAAAACAGAACAATGTAGAAAAATCTATAAGCAAATTATTAAATTCTTAAGTAACACCCATTCTCAAAAAAGAAATAAAAGTACCTAAAATAGGAGAAAATATAAATAGAGAGTATTTGCAGAAATTATTAAGGAAAGAAAAATGAGAGTGAATATCACAAACACAGCCCTAATTGTCTTCAGAGAAATATCTGTCCAAAAGGATTGCAAGTTCCACGACTCTGCATATTTGAAAGACACAGTAATTGACATTAGACTTACAAAGAATACAAAATTCTTTGAATTAAAATAACATGCACAAAGAAAACAAAATTTCTCCAATAATTTATTGTAGGGGAAAAACATCCTCACATTTTTCTGCTTTATATGTAGAATAACAAATTATAAATTAATAATTTAGAGTGGAGTAGGAAAAACAAATGTTAATTCCCAGCATATTACTGCTAATAAACTGGTAATCAATAACAAGGTTATTTTTGACCAACACTATACCAAAAATGCAGATTAAAGTACAAAACTACTTTTAGAGTGGTGTCTCTTGACTGAAAGTTTTTTAAATGTCCAGTTTTAATGTACAAATGAACTATTTCCATTTCTTGCACATCCTTTCTGCAGCTTCTTATGCATGCTTTGGTAACTCAGTTTTATTATGACCTTTAAAACATCAACATCCTGTGGGTAGCAGCGGCCAGGACTCAGAGCTACAACTGCAGCAGGACAGGCATTTTCATCCTATGCACGTTTTGCCACGCCAGAGTTTGCCTGTGAGACACTGCAGCGCTGGTTTCCACCCCATGCTGTTTTCTAGCTGAAAACCCTGAATAATTTGAGTTCTGTTCTGGTGCTATCCATCAGCCCTAATTCTTGGCAGCTACTTAAAAGGGCTAATGATCTTGCAATGGAGTCATGGGACTTTGACTCATGGTCCCAGATTCAGCTCCAGGTTCCACCACCAGCCCCCACACTGCTCCAGGCCCGTGCTCCTCCTCGGCTGCCCCACCACCGCCAGCGGGGACACCGAAACCCCTCTCCTCCTGGGCCTGTCCCCAGGCTTCGCACCCTTCTGTGATGCTTTCTGACACATTCAAGTTGTCCCCCTTGCAACTGCTCCTCTCCATTGCCATTCAACAGAAATGCACGCCAAAATAAGTGAAAATGTTGGCACGTGAAAGGCGGCTCACTAAAGCTGTGCAAGCACAACAAACCATGTCATGGTTTCCTGCAGATCAACCCACACCATTACCCCCCCACACCATGTGCCCCTCAGCTTCCCATAAGGGCATAACCTCAATCCCACAATCTGCAGCCCCTCCCCAACTTCGCTACTTTCACTCCTTTATCTTAAGCAGCCCCCAAATACTGCAAGCCCCAAGTGAAAGGCCCCCAAACTCCACAGCATCCTTCAGCCCCTCCTGAACAATGTTCCTTGGGGCATCCACCAGGTCCATAAAAGAGCTTGGACTGGCCAGCAAGCTGCTACCCACCAGGAAGAAAACGGGCAATCCCAAGCATGGTTACTTAACTCTTGAACTGAACCTTTTCTTTTTTATGATGTTTTATGACATCCATAATAATGAATATTCCAGTGATGAGCACAGAAGCTGGATTCATTACTGCCTTGTGACTCATTAAGGGTTTTTTCTAAACTGAGCAAAGTTTCCATATTTTTTGGGCCACATCTCACATCAGAGCTACACTTCAAGGAAGTGTTACAAATCAAAACAACTTCGATGACAACACAACAAAGACGAACAAAACACTCAGCATTTGGAATGGCAAGAAATTGGGATTTATAAATATCCCCCAGATACATTTAGAATTTTTAATCCCTTTCACACTTTGGACTTCAACCCTTAAAAATGCAGGAAGAATGGCTCATTTTAAGCTTCTGGACTTTTTTTTTTTTAAATTTTATTTCCGTTTTGGCTTGTGATGTGAACAGATCTGTTCAGTGACATTACACAGCACTGCTTCTGAAAGCAAAAGTCTGCTCTTTTCTATCCTACACCAGTAAGAGAAAAAAATTTCTTCCTTCTGACCCAAAGATCACCGAAAGGAATATATCCGTCTAAAGACAAGATTTGCAGACAGCTGTCAGACCTTGTACTGAACAACAAAGTTGGAAAAAGCACACAAGCTTTGAATTACACGAGCTTTTCCTTTAACTCTTTTTATTAATTTTCTGAATGGGTATATTTATTTCCTGAAATACAACTCATAGCAAGTTATCTTCCTTATTAATTGCAGCTTCTTTTTGACACACATTTAATTCCGTATCTTTTTATTTTATTCTCATCTGCATTTACAATGCTAATGAAGAGTTCGTGCTTCCAGGTAAAGATTGTTTTTTTGAACTGATAGGAAATCCTACAAGATCTTACGATTGCAGATTTTCTCCATAACAAACCCTTCCATTACGTTGCAGATTACATACCTTTAAGATATTCCTTTTCTTTGTGACACATATTGTCTTCTGTTTAGGAAGTAAAACTTTCCTAACTAAGCCTCAATGACAGAAAGCAGGATTTTACAGAGCAAAAATAACAGAAAAACACAACTCATGGCACTCGCGATTTAACTCATTTCAAAGTCTTTCTCATTTCCTCTCTTGCCTTTTCTTACAAACACCACAACCAAAACACATTTGTTTGCTTTGATTTTCAAAACTTTACTACTTCCAAACACGAGAAAATTTCTCTGCAACCCTCCGAGGTTACCGGCATGTCACAGTTTTTGTTCCTATACCAAGACCATCCAGCCTTTGCAGACTTTCTAGAAAGCACAGAACAGCTGGCAGTTCGGATACGCCCTACATCTGTCCTGAGAGTGGGCAAGCCCAAGACTGATGGATGTCATGGCCATCTCTGGCTCAAAGAACTACCTCACCCTGTGCAAGTGGGACACGTCATACTGCTGTGCACCCCTGGTCTTGCTTTCAAAATGCAAAAGGGTGACAACCCTCTTGGACTGCATATGCATGGAAGTTATGCTATTTATCTGAAAAAAAACCCCACCTCTGCTGTGTGTGAATTGTGTGGTTGTGCTCAGTATTTAGGAGACCAGAATTAAGACTTGCCAGTGCTGGCAAGCAGAGAGTTAGGTGTGGGTTAAACCCCATGTATGGCTGTCACCTTTCCACCTCCTTGGTGGAGCAGACTGTTACTATCATAAATGAAACCTGTGATTTCTCTACAGACTAGAAGATACTTTTTTTTAATCCTTCTTACAAAACCTTCTTTCCAGTCCTTTAGTGGCCACTGTGGAATGGGCAAGAAGATATTCAGATCTTGGTTTCCAAATCAGTTTGCCAAACTATAGCCTGCGCAGAGAAAAACCCAGAGGTTCCTAAACTCTCAGTGTCTGGACAACATGGCAAATTGGGCCAGTACCCTATGGAGTCAAAACCCAAAATCTTCACATGAGCTGGAAACAACATGGTCCAAGATACCATCTTAGTTCCATGCACTTGGGACTACAGGCCTGAATTTGAGGAGGTTATTCTGTCAACATTTGAAGCTGTCCCTTGGCCTCTTCCCTAAACTAATGGTGTCTCATAATTTGAGTCTAAAGAGACCTCTATTGAAGGTCACAAGGGCTGCCTCCTTTCTCAGGAGTTACTATGCCTGATGAAGTTCCTCCTTGTGAACATTTAGAACAGGAACCTATTCCACTCCACCGCCTACCAATCCCACACAGACCAGCCTTCTAAGCTAAAAGCACACTACATAACCCTCTTCACATCCAGCTATCTTCTTTCCCTTCTACAGCTACCCAAGGGCTTTCCTCGCAACACCAACAGGTACTTCGAATCACAAAAGTCAACAAATGGATAGGAACCACTAGGTTTGAATAAAGGTTCCTTCCTAACTGGAAGGAACCTGCAGGAAACCTCACACGTTGTTCAGAAGGGGACTGTGGTGTCCACACCAGCTAATCGCTCGGGGAAGCTTTGCTGCTGCAGAGGAACCTCAGAACTTTACTGGCCCGTCCCACAACTGGTTTGCATCAGCAGTTACACACATGACCTTTAGGCTGCCAGCATGAGATGAAGTCAAACCTTAAACAGTAAAGCAAAATCTATTTTTCTTATTGGTGTCGCCTATGTGAACATTAACACATGGTTTACACGGCAGAGGAAAACAGGTGCTAATGAGGAGAGGGAATATTCAGCAGAGATATGCTTTGCTACTCCATTTCTATTCCTCATGTAATAAAATTTAGCGTAAGTGGCAGTCCAGCAAATCTAGCAGCACTAGCAATAAACTTGGTCAGAAGTTTCTGACTATAAAAGCATTCCAGCCTCTGGGATTTTTCCTTAAATTTGGAAGGAAGTTTAATTTTTCAGTACAATTCAGTCCATGCTAAAGACATTTCTAGGAAAAAGCACATATCCTACAGCAAAGCTCATTTAACAGTCACTTACCAGCAACAAACTTAAAGCCTTTATTGGCAATTTCAGTTTCTGCTCCGCATGATTCATTTATCCCTGGGATAGGCCTGAGCAAGGGATTCTCCCAGCGAAAGACAGACTAATCAAATTATTTCAAGTCAGTCAGGTATTCGCTTTATGCCATCCGGCCCCGATGGCAAAATCGCTTGTAATAGCAGATCTCCCAACGTTAGAGGAAAAAAAAATCTTCACGGGCTAAACACTGGCTTAATCAGAGCCAAGAGACAAAGCTCCTACAGTCAGAAACACGTAAATGTTACCACTGTCTCATTCTCACTGCTAACCTTTCACGCTGCGCTGGGAAGTGGCTCATATACATACACATAAAGGTCTTTTCCAGCCTGAACAGTTCCGTGTTTCTACGACACGCGCCCCCATTTCAGACACGCACCAGAGAGAACACGAAACTACCCTCACACACGAGGCAGCACTGCTACATTGCATCCCAGTGGCTGGCACGGAGAGGACAGATTTTTGCAAGATGCTGAAAGATCCCAGGACTGAGCAACAAACCTGAAAACGCTTGAGGCTCTCCACCTCTCTTCCTGGGCGTGTTGTATCTCATTCATCCGTCATGTGCTGGTACTTTTACACATCATGCCCAGCTAAAGATGCCTAACCTGGTCAGTGATTTTCAGTGTCAGTTATTCCTTACCTCTGTCTCACCCTGGACGATAACTTGATAATTAAGAGGTTTGGTGCACTTTCACCCCAGCCTTCAGGTTACTGAAGGACAGGCTGCAGCATCAGTTTGTTTGCTGGGCACCTGCACTGCACGGCACAGCAGCTAGCTGGCAATGGAAAGTACAGGAAATACCAGCTCTTGCCCCAGAAGTAGACAGGAAACATGGGTAAAAGATAAGCAATGATACCAATAACTGTGCAGGTTTTTCTTTTCCTCTGCTCCTACCAACCTCTCTAAACTCCAACAGCCTTCATCCCTCTCACTTAGGAGAGCCATTCAGGCTTCTGCCTCCCCTGGTGTCCCTTCTCTACACCTGCCAACGATGTTCTTGCTCTCATCATCTTTGAAAATGGAAATATTTCTTCTTGGCCATATAGTTTTTGATGTTGACAGCTTTTATTTCACACAGGAAGAACCTCCTGCACACCTGAAAGCTTGCCAGCCTTTCCCCCATGGCACCCTTGGCTCTGAGAAAAGGCACTGCCTCCTTTAAGAGCGTCATGATGCCACCGCCACCACCGCTATTTCCTATGTTCTCAAATCCAATGCAGAGGGCAGTCACATGCTCCTGGTTTAGACATCCCATAATACAAGGCTGCCATTTATCAATAAATGCCTTGAGGTATAGAGCAAAGCCCAAGCTAATAAAAATCTGCTGGGATTATCTGCTGATGTTTCACATCAGCAACAACAGTGTCCAGGGAAAACTGAAGGGGAATTGAGGATGCAGCAGAGAGTAAAGAGGAAAGAAAAGAGGTGCTGCAGGTATTTGAAGAGTTCAGGAATAAAGATGGAGGAAAGGCAAGAGATGTAGAGGCCCAACCTTTTTTCTTTTTCTTTTCCTTTTTTATTTTAAACTTGAATCCAAGGCATTAAAGAATGGCTCAAAATACACACGGGCAAAGAGAAATTCGCTACGTTTTGCTCAATAAATAACTAACCATAGGAACCCAAGGCTGCAGGATAGCTGCTGGAAAAATGACTCGCAGTGATTAAAAAAGGATTAAATGGGTTTTATAAGCAACAGTATCTGTTGTTAAACATGCTAAAATAAAATTACAAGAGTTAATAATCTGTTTGCTTCAGGGCATAAACTAATCCTCATCTAAGGGTAGCAGAGATCTGCTTGCATGTCAGCTCGATATCTGGTGCAACAACTCCTCTCCATTGGCAAGCAGTCCTTGCTTTTGATTCCTGGCATTTAAAAATGGTTTTTCTTGCCTGAAAAAGAGAGAATGCTATTGCTCAAGCCTTCAACTGACCTCACATAATTAAGTGGAGTTTACCAGACATATCATTCCCTTGAGGAGCGGGGGTGAAATGCATGAAAAGGGAAGAAAACAGTTTAATTGCTCCACATTTCAATATTCTGCTCTCAGTTTCTTTAAATACAGTTGTCAGGGCACTAAAACCAAGCACGTGAGTTGAAACTGTTGGAAAAAGCTTAAAGACGTGAACAAAGCACACAATCTATTAGTGCTTTTCAGTGCAAATGGTTCATCAGACAAATAATTTTATGAGAAAATAAGATCTTTGGGACAGCCAGCAGGGGAAGATTTTTAATATATTAGAAGAGAAGAATTTACTCTGCCTGGTTATAGTTAAGGCATTATCTAATATCACAGCCTGGTTCTCAAAGATGGAATAAGGTTGACATACAAACTCCTCAAGATTGTTTCCAGCCCTCTCCAAACCCAAACCCACGAACCTCACTAACAGATTGGCTAGTCTCCCAAATAATTGCTTCTGGACAAAACACAACATGGGACGTGACACATCCAACGTGGTTATGAACTTTTCATTTCAAGCACCAGTTTGCACTTTCTCTCAGGTAGGACGGCTGCATGCTGGGGACACTCCTCCCCCGGCTCAGGACAGCTCCTAGAAGAACAAATCTTGAACATGAGCCCCACAGAACTCCTTCTGCAAGCGACCTTTTCCTACCAAACTCCCAGGCTAAATCCGCCAGTTCTATTGGTCTACAATTTTTAATTATTATTATCTTTTGTTTTCAGCGAGGTGCAAATTCTAGCTGTCTCAGTCTGGAAACCCAAATGCTCAACATCTGAACTGTATTTTCAGAAAAGGACTTTGCAATGCTCCACATAACTCACTAGCAACTCAGATCAAGCACGTCTAGAGTGCTTCTGCAAAGTTTGGCACTGACCACCCAACAGATCAGTATCAGTGCTGGAGCCCCATGTTAAATTCATAGCCAAAGCAAGAAACAGAAAATTCCTGGTAAAAAAAAAAAAAAAAAGAAACAACAAAAATACAAACAAACAAAAAAAAACCCACAAAAGAACCCAAAAACCACCTTTGAAACTTAAATTAGTTTTACACAGAATGCAAACATACTGTTTCAAACCACTGTATGTATATCTTCCCTCTCCTCCCCTACTGCTGAAACAGCAAAGCATGCATGGCAGATGGCATGATTCATCTGAAAATTACTCTAGCAGCACTCTATTAGCCTCTAAGGAGTAAACTAGGATAAAAATATTCTGAATGTTAACTAAAAGTAGGCAGTTGTCATGAGGAGTCGTCAGGTCAGTCTACTTGCTTAGTTTGCAGAATTTTCCTTTCAATCAGCAACAAGCACTACACATGAAGATAACATCACTTACTGGCTCTACCTACCAGGAATCACTGCAGAAGCAAGGGAAGCAACTGGGGCACAAAAAAGGTTTATTTTCCCACACATAAGTAAAAATGAACCAGCCACAGTCAGGCCACGAGTGACAGGACATCATGTTAACAATGGCCTCAGCCATTTCGGGTGAGATGGGAGAGATTCGGTTTCTAGAGACTGCACATCTTAGCTTGGAAAACAACTTTCCACATGCCCAGTAGCTGAATGCAAATCTGCTCAGTGGAAAACACGGAAGAAAGGACCTCAGGAAGTCTGTCCTTGCCCCGAGGTATCAGTAATTATGCCCATCAGCCCACATGGCACACAGAGTAACTTGCCAGGGAAGTGACAAAACGAATGCCTGCATCACATTCAGTGTTAGGGCAGCCTTACTAAGCAGCCTGTCTCAAAAATGCAATAAAAGCACCATGCCATGAGTCCCCTTGCTTCACACAAAAGACAGGAGTCAGCAGTGTTGCATGTCTTCTTCCAGAGAAATTATAGGAAGCAAGGAATTGAGTTCCCAGATGGAAGGAATGCTGAGCACTCGCTCAATGACCTATTGGACCAGCACAGGATGCCTCCAACTGAAACGCCATCACTCATTTGAAAAAAAGAAAAAAAACCACACTCTTAGGTGGTTCAGATTATGCTGACAGTAAAAAACACTACAGTGCAGCACACTGCCCCAGGGCTGAGCAGTCTAATTGCCTGGGCTCTCGGCCCCAAGCTAAAAAACTCCTTCCCAAATAAACAGTCCACAACTGATTTATTTTTCTGCTCCATCAACAATAATCCTCAGTCAACAGAAGCTGAGTATTTGGTGTGCTTTAATATGCACGTTAACCAGGTGAAGCCAGTAATGCAGTTGTCCTCATCTTTGGGGAGAAGGTGGTGAAACTGTGCTTAATGTCATCTCTTCAAAAAGGCGTTTTCTACATATGTATACGCCACCACGTCAGCCTCGTTGCATAACCAGGTTGTGCAATCATTGCACATTCATTTACATCTTCTGTTCCAGAGCTCCAGAACTGGGAAGGAGGGATCGCCGTCAAGGGAAAACGTGGATTTTGCAGGAGTTGTCTCCTTGGCCACAGGAGGATGGTCTGAAGAGAGGTCAAAGGCAGTGGGGAGGGCACCAGGGCTCCATCCCTAATGCCTCTCCTGCTCGTCCAAAGCAGACATTTGGAACAGAGTTTTAGTTAGAAACCTCAAAGCAAAGAATGACTTCATAGCATCAGGGGATGACTAGCATTGGCTTGGGCTGCAAGCAGAGAAGATTATGGTTTCTCCTTTTAATGCTTATGACTAGGTCATTGCCACAGAGCTGTAAAGAAGAAATAGGCAAGAGTGCAGTATCAGGTTTTCATAGACTGTACAAACTGGATTATTCAAGAGTGACTCAAGTTTCCTAACAAGCATGGAGAAGTCTGCATTAAGATAGCATCTCTTGATTTTTCCCAAAAATCAATTGCAACAGGCTGCACTTTAAAACACTGCTTTTAAACTCCCATCCTCATTTGTATTTCAAGGCAGCATTTAGTGGATTTACCACACTTGACACAAAACACAAACAGTACCAGGGACCAGACCCTAGATCAGCATTAAAACCCCACCAGGCAGAATATACACTCAAACAATGTCAGGAGAGATGCTCAGCTCTCACCACAAAGGTAAACCCTTAGCCATAAAAACCTGACACCACAGTTTTACTCAGAGGCTGCGCATACTCATCAAGGAAGAAGGAGAAATAGGCAATAAAATTAATCCCCCAATTTAAGCCAAAAGAGAAAGCTCCTAGTTCAGCCCTCTCCATCCACCTCTGAGGTTTGCAAGCATTTAAAACACTGAAGTGGCTTCCAGCTCTGCCTTAATACCATCCCAATGATGGCAGGACCAAGATACCATAACAACTATGATAAAGTAAAGCTGCTCTAAGTTAAACATGCAGCCACACTCACATCCAAAAAAAAAAAAAAAAAAAAGTGTGGTTTTTTTTCAGTGTATCTTCCTCCACTATGAATTTCTAGATATTAATCAAAATCTAAATATATCTAGAGAGATAGAAATGCGTAGTGCATTTTTATTTGTTTAATTTATGTAACACAATTTGATCAGATCACACATGAGGCTGCATCCTCATCCTGAATTTAAAATAGCTTCTGGTTAGAGCTGCAGACCCATCAGCTCAGCTCAAAGCAGCAGGGCTGAAGCAGGACAAGCGTAGCAGCAGCTGCAAATATCTGAGCCTGACCCGGCTCTGGCAATTTAACCTTCCTTAACACCACATCATTAAAAAAAATTAGTGGTAATAATAATCAATTTAAAAACGATTAGCAGTAATAATAATGAATTTAATCAATAAACATTATTTACCTTGAAAGAACACTTTGTAGAATCATAAAATGGTTTGGGTTGGAAGGGACCTTAAAAATAATCATGTGCCAACCCCACCACCACAAGCAGGAACACTTTCCACTAGACCAGGCTGTTTAAAGTCTCTGGCCTCAAATACTCCCAGGGACAGGACATCCACAACTTCTCTCGGCAAACTGTGCCAGTGCTTCAACACCCTAAGTAAAAAATTTCTTCCTAATATCTAATTCAAATCTACTCTCTTTCAGTTTAAATCTTGCACGTTAGGACAAGCATTGCTTTCCTCGGCTGAACCTCCAGAGACATTGAAAGACCTTACTGAGGAGCAAAGGCAGCGGCATGGTATCCTCTGGAGAGGCCAAGGGATGGACCTTAACTGATCTAAGTAGTGAGAAATCTATTCAGTGAATCACTACCAACTTCTCTGGTAACTGCAAAGAGGAAATATGATTACTTTCCCTGACCTCCTCTTCACACCTGAGCAGTAAGCGGAAAAGTATCTACCAACGGGCCTGGCAGACGGAAGCGTTCCAGCAGGACTCCGACGGCGGGCTCTGCTCCTGCGCGAGGCAGCCGCCAGGTCACGGCTCAAACGCTCCCTGAGATCTGCCCAGCAGCACCCTGCCAGCACTGGGGCAGAAGCCAGGCTCCAGGCTTCCCCACGCAGCCTTGCACTCACACCTCCCCGCACCTCCCAACGCTGGCACCCGTGAGGACGGCGGCCAGGGGCACTTGGGAGCAGCCCCCAGCCCCACAGTGCTTGGATGCTGGAGCCTCGTAGGGCGGTCCTGCAGGGTAACAGTGCAAAGGGGAAAGGAAAGAAGAGAGGATCTAACCAAATGCTTATGAATTACACCTGCTCATTGCGCTTTCCCAGGCGTACACAACAGCACATAGAATCCCTCTTGCCTCAGAGCACCACCAGGATGCCTTCAGAGAGCCAGGTTTTCTAGGAGAAGAGGTTGGGGGGTGGCAAATAATCACATTGAACTTGAAGGTTCAGATTTGAAGAGAATATTTTTGGAAAGAGAAATCAACACGTTTAACAGTGAGCAGGAGCACGGAGCACATAATCCTTTCACATCCTGACAGGGTAGAACTGCGGAGGCCTGCTATGAAGCAAGTCTGAATAACAGCATCTTCATTTTTTGAATATCTAATTAGGAGTTTCTATATATTGCAAAGCATTGCTATAAGATATAATTTAGTTGGCAAACACTAAAGATCTCAGTCTGTAAGTATGCTTTTGGCAATCAAAATTCAAATCTGGATATATATCCAAGATATGTATGGCACCGGTAGGGGTTTTTTTTAATTCTAACAATTACAATCAAATTAGCAGATTAACTCATATCACTTTTAAGCAAATGAAAGCTACAAGCAAATGAGCCTACACCACCACCACCACCACAACAGTGTATTTTTGGATTGTTAGTATCCTTACTGCCATTAGCGACTTCACATATATTTAACACATATTAAAGGGCAGTAAAAATCTAAAAAGGGTACGGATGCCAGAACTTAGCACCGACTTAAAACTCACATATGCCAAAAAAACACTTGCAACTGCGCTAATTCCCACTGTGGGAACTGAAAGGCAGATTCGTATAACACAATGGGCAACAAATCCATTCCTTTAATTTCAGTCGCCAAATTTTAATTAATTTTCATCCAGACAAACACCAAGCATTTCTGCTGATCTTGCAGGATGCAAGCTCATTTGCACAATAAATGCGGTTTAACAAGTCACCACATTTATAGCAAGTTGCTTCAGTCTTATCTAACTGCACAGTTTGAAAAGTCAGTGATGGGTAAGTGAAACCCCACCCACGTCACAGTTTCTGGAGTTAAGCACAAGAAAACTGAAGGAGTTGCTACCTTGCCATTGCAAGTGAGACTGCCAACAGTATATTGACAGTTAGAGTCCACATTCTGAGTTATGTGTATACCCCTTATTCGGGAAGGGAAAAAAGCATGCATTTCACACTTTCGAGTTCCTCCTACAAAATTAATGGCCATACTCCAATGCCCCAGAGATCCCCTTTCAAAAAAAAAAAAAAAAAAAAAAAAAGCAAAAGCAAAGACCCTCCTTTGCTGTAAAAATTGGAATGGGTCACATATAAACAAAAGGGCCCCATGTCCTGCCTGTGCTGGGGGGCACAAAGCAGAGACCGTCAGACCATCAGCAGGGGGTTCTGCCAGCAGAATCGGCAAGTGGGGCTGCCCAGGAGCCGCTGCCCATCCACGCAGGGCCAACTCCAGCACAGAAATTTACAGCCGCCTCCAGGTGACCAGGAGTGGTGTAGGGCTGCAGCGCTTTTGCTCACTTGTCACCCTCCTCTGCAGCATTTCAGGGGAACGAGAGTGGCACCAACACTGCTTGGCTACGGGAGCTGCAGGTCAGCCTCACCAGCAAGTGGCTGCCTCTACATCCCCTGCCTCACGCACTTTCAACTTTCTCCAGAACCACAGCTTCCATGGACAGCACAAAGGCTGCTCACACGTATCACTCCGACATGGATATACACCGCTCGTTTCACTAAAAAAAAGGTTTTAATTTCCTGATTTCCGCGCATGATGAAAATCTCATTCTGGTAGCAACTAAATTAAAGGAGGGGCATCTCTGACATTTTCTAAGAGAGACACCAACATGCAAGAAGCAGAGCGCAGCCCACTTCATCATTTCACATCCTGGTGCAGGAGCAGCATGGAGGCCTGGCACTAAGTGGCCTCTGAGAAAGAGATACCAAAAAAATATTAAGATGCTAATAAAATAAGAATTCTTATTTATATTATATTATATTACAGAGCACAGCCAGATGATAGCATTTAGACAGCAAATATTGTGGTTAAGGGCACCTCTGCTTGCAAGCACTTTTCTGGTGCGATTGGTCCAAATTTAAATCTGAGTATGCACTACTTCAGAGACTATGTTCCCAGTACCTTCTCCCAAGCACGCATGTGCCAGGCCCCAGAACCTACACCCCGTACACCTACGTAGCAACAGCCTTGACAACACTAAAAAGGAGTCCCACATGCTCACACCAACATGAGCCTACATTGCACACACCAGTAATGCACTTGGAGAAACATGGGCTACTTAGAAATGCAATCACAGCCATCCCTGGCATGCTGTCTTGAAGCAGCAACAGGACTGAATGCACTTCCAGCTGCATGGATTCCTAGAATTCCTAAAAACTAGGTTTCTAGGACTAGAATAAGAGAAGACTTGTACCTTTAAGTTTAACTAACTCTAGAATAAGATATACTTTCAAACAGAACTATAACATCATTGATACTGCGCAGCGATGCAAGATGCCTTTAACAACTCACTAAGTTGTCTGAGCAAATTGAGTGCTGCCCTCCACTCCACCAGCAATTCCTAATCTCTGATGCAGCAGCTGTCAGAGTCCCAGGAGGTTTTGAGTGACTACATTTTTAAAGCTAGAGCCACTTCTGGTCCCATCTACCACAAACCAAAGCCTTTACCATTCAGTACAGAAGTGCTTCAAAACTTGACACACGTGTCTCCTTAGGTATCATCTTAAGCACTATAGTAAAGACCAGTATCCACTACCAAAATCTAGAACAAGCATGAAGCTTAATGAAGTTCTTAGAAGATAATAACCAATCCAGTAAAAGCGTCTTCATTCTTTTCATTCCTTCTCCGTTAGGAACGGAGACCTACCAAGAAACCTCATGATGCTGCACTGCTCACTAAAGACATCCGCGTATCATAAACTACAGTGCAGGAATGATGCACCCTTGTTTGATAAACACACATGATTAATGTTTACTAAGTAGATTTAGAAATAATGCTTAAATGTGAATAGCACTTATCGTCACAGATCAATTCAATTCGTGTTGAAGTTCTCTATGGAGCAGCAGAGATGCTGTTCTTCAAAATGTGACTCTTTCCAGTGCACTCAGTTTCTGAAGTGCAACCTATCATCACCAAGAGCAGTGTTTCCCCAATACTTAAAACCCATTTTAGCAACCAGACTGACAAACAAAATGCTACAAAATTCATTAAAATATTAGTATGCACTACCATATGCTTAACTATGACTAGCTGCAGCCAGCATCAGTGAATTTGAAGTTCCTTCCTCACAAGAGCTGACAATGAGGTAAATATATCCATCTTTTACATATTTCTGAAAGAGGAAAACAATAAACTCTTTATCAGGTTATCTTCACTATGTCTTACTTTATTATTCATTACTCAAGGTTATAAAATCATTCCCATTAGAAATCCTTGTTTCATATACAAACTTTTTCCCAAAACAGAAGAAGGGGCTGAGGGTTGAATCTCTGTAGCCACAGCCCTACATATTTCACAAATCTGTGGCTGCAAAATATATCTGCATTTTTATTCCAGAAGCCAAGCACTTATTCTACAAAATGATTCACCAGTTGAGTAAACAGAAACACACGTATTTAGGCAGCATCATGCTTTGGAAACCGAAAAGATCTGAGCAGACATCTCAAGACTATATAATTTCTGGAGCCTCATTGAAAAACCCAAACCACCAAAAGTATTTCCTATTTTATTGCTCATCATTGTACTAAAAAGAAAAAAGGAAAAAGAGAAAAAGAAAACAATCTCACATATCTCACCTAAACATCTTTATCTCCTTGCACCACACTACTTCCCCTTTCCATCACAGGCAGCAAAAGCTCCAGTTCCCCAAACGACCAACTTCACCCACAACTCGTAAAACCATGTGATACAAAATAATGATAATAAAGAAGCAGATGAGTGTGCCATAAAAAAATACGATGGCAGAGAGCAGTTACCTCGTCTTCGTACTGAAGTTCTTTAAAGTCAGGCACTTCAGGAAAATTTAGTTCATTATGTCAGTATGCAAAGCCACTCACAGTTTTGTTTTGGTGTTTAGTCTTACCTATAATCACAAGAGTAACTGAATAGATACCACAGCAAGTAGAAAATGGGCAGAGAAAATTAAGGGAAAATTAAAACATAATTCAAGGCCCTGATGGGAAGCTCAAAACCACTGATGCAGCTTCGCCAGGAGTTATTCAGGCACAGGTGAGGAGAGCACCTTGCACCTGCAAAGACTGAGCTGAACTTTCACACCTGAAACTAAGCAAAATGCAAGCTGGTGACTCAGAGACAATGTAGGCTGCCACAGGAGGCATTTTGGTGGCAGTGAGCAGGTATGCAAGACACAAAATAGTTTTCTCACAACAGTGGGCTGAGGCCAGGTGTCATGGCAGAGCAGACTCAACTGCAGCTGCCAGCTCTTGAGGCTATTTGCCACATGTAAAAAGGTATGACTGTATGGCATTTACCTTGACAGAATCCACAAACAGAAAGCCAAACACACACACTTTACCTGCATATGCATGTGTGTGTGCTGTATGAAATGTACAACACAATGCGTGATGCTCTGGGGGCCACAAATCACCTGGGCAAGCGTCTTAAGTTAAATGCCCACAGGGATGTAACCAGTACTGAGGGAATACATTGTCTGAGTTAAAGGCAATCTTCAACTGTGATTTTTCCACCAAAAAAAAAAAAATCGTAATAAAAACCTCACAAAGATGATCTTTAAGATCCCTTCCAATCCAAACTATTCCATGACTCTGTGATTCTATGTACTCGTTTCAGTTTAAATAAATCATCTAAATTTCCACAATTTAAACTGTTTGCTGATCTAAATTCAAATGCTTTGAACAACTTCAGTGAAGATTATTCTTGATTTTTCAGTCTTTCTAGTATTTTTTACTACCTGTGATCTTCAAACCAAATACAACAGAACCAGAATAACCCAGAATTCATTTTGCATGGAGACTGATTCACTACAAAACAGTGCTGACCATAGAGAACTCCTACGGTAAGGCCACCTAAAGCACCTGTCCCGTGCCTATTTCGTCCTCAGGCTTTCAGGCTTACATCCATTCATCCTTCTGCAGCTAGATATCTGTTCTCATTCCTTCGAAAATGGCAGCAAATAAATTTAGGCAAACAAGCTTCCTTGGGACTAGAAGTCCAGTAGGTATACATGCCCAGAGGACCTTAACACTTGTCGCTAAGAAAAATCAGCAACGCATCCACCTCCAGATGACTGACACCAAAGCTCCATGTTTCCTGTTCAAGAAAGTTACAGGGTTTTATTTGAACCCATTTTCAAAGCAGGCTGAAAGGATGAGACCATTCAAGGAAGCTTAACTGTGACAGCTCCTTTACAATAAATCTCAACACTTGCCATAAAGCAAAGACATCATGAAATATGCACGTCACAGAGATGTTTTATATTTTATGATGATTAGCCAAAAAGCTATCAAATTTGTGTCAAAAAATTGTTATCTACAGCTGCAGTGGAGTTCTTGCCTCTTCCGTCTTAAGCCTTGTGTCTCCCACTATCACAGGTAAGGAAAAATGTTGCTTTTACTTGACTACTCTACTACAAGAAAAGTTTCATTCTTCCATGCAACTTTCACAATAATTTCTTTGTTATCTCTGAAGCAGATCTTGTTCTTGCTTCGGCTTTCTCTGAGCAACACCGGTCACTATCAGCACTCATTCACAACCAACAGTGCAGCAAGTCTGGCAGAGCACACCCCAAAGTGCTTCACTCAAGGCAGCCACCCCATGGGGGGTCGTGGGGACTTTGCTCCCTTAGAGTTCAACAGGGGATTTGTTCATAAAGCAGAGTTTGTGACAAGAAAATCTGGAATAAACTACTGTGTATGTATAAATGAGAACAATTTTACCTACTTAAATAATTTAATGTTACTGATAATTTTATGTTAATACCTTTGGCTTATACCCTCATTTAAAAAGCCATTTTTATTTAAATGTTTTTTTCAGAAGAGCTTGGATGCTGTTTTGAGCTCCTAACAGATCATGCTGACACCTCTGAACTTTCTTCGGTGAAAAATGAAAAAGCAGCTCAACATCACGTATTAAATCAGGGCGGTTCATATGCACAAGCATTAGAGCAGTTAGCCCTCAACTTCTGGCTGAGAAACACAGCCTTGCCACTACGCAGAAAGTGCACATTCTTTTTCAGTTCTTGTGTATTTCGTATATTTTGTGAAGAATTTACAAGCACCTTACTGCACTTGTAAACATGCGAATCCCAACAAGACAAAGCGTCTCGAAGTTTTACTTAAGGGGAAAAAAAAAATACCCCCCGTTTCTCAGCCTGCGTCAGCAGCGCACAATGTACTCCCAGCCCTAAATCAGTGCCAGGCTCTGAGGCGAACCCGCGCTCCCTCTGTCAGCAGAAAAGTCGGTCGCTAATCTGTGCTCATCTCTGGAGCGATGTTCCTCCTCTGCGGGGCCCTCGGCTGACTCAGGCTTCGCTCTCAGCCCTACGCCTGCACCTACAGCAGGTCCCCAGACCACGGGCAAACCAACAGCTCTCAAACTGGAAAAAAAATAAAAGTAATCTTACTCAAGCTGAGCCGTGGAGAATCGGTGATAAACAAGGCAAACGGGCTGCACGCCTCAGCCAGGTCAGTTATAGGGTTGACACCCAGTGGCTGCTGGTAACTAAACTCGAAAGTGTGCTTAAGAAACTCTGCTCTTCCTTCGCTCAAGCGGTAAAACCTGCAAGCCTGCAACTTTCAGAGCAGCCTGGCAGTTACACAGCCAAAGGGACGGGGGCAACACGTGTCCGACGCATAACCCAGTGACTGTTTAATTATGGAAGGAGAGCACATGTGTATTTACCCACCAGCAGCAGCAGGGTATGTACTGCACTCTACCAGAGGGTACAGCAGCCAAATAACATAACAGTAGCGGTTCTCCCTGTCACAGCAGAGGTATGTGGGCATAGGATGTACTCAATCTGTTAGAGGGAGGTGTGCGAGACTTCTTCCTTGCTGAAGCACCACAGGATGAGCAGCAATAAAATAGGAAGCGCCTAGCAAGTTACACAGCTATCAGTGTTTCTTACTTGCTCGCTTGAATTTGGGAGCTCTTTGATTTTATTTTGGTTTGTTTGGATTTTAGTTCTCTTCTATTCATTCTGAAAAGGCATTTAAGGAGACCAAAATACCACTGGAAAAAAAAACCAGCATTTTCAAGTGACAAGTTACCTTATTTAAAAGTTGTCAGCTATCAATCACTTCGCTCCTATTGAAGTTTTTCATGACAGATGTCTTCAGACAATTATCCTTTAATTTTTTTAGTCAAACACATCAATAGAAACTAACAAACTACTTTTAAAAGTCCTAAAAGCTTTCAGCTAAAAATCAGTTACAGATTAATCTGCATTTCCTTAGCATGATGTTGCCTACCTCTAAAAAAAGAGAAATTTACAAAAATCCGATGTAACAAACATTCCTAGCAGTGCAATTAAAAATACTTAAATACAGGATTTAAGTTGACACTTTAAAAAAAAAAAAAAAAGAAAAAAAGACAACTAGGAAGCGAAGCAAAGAGTTTGACTGGACCTAAGTGGAGCTAAGTCCCGAACACAGCAGAGCGCGCCGATGCCGTGCTAGGTGCGCGCACCTCACGCGTTTATTGCCATCATCTAATCCCTCGCAGGGCGGAGGAGGCTCTGCCCGTACGGAGACGGCACAAGCTCTTTCTGACAATGCTCTCACGCAACAGTGTCACGAAAGCCGGCGGTGCCTCCGCCGCGCACGGGGACACGGGTGGGTGACACTTTCTGGACAAAGGCCTCGGAGAGAGAGGATTCATTCGCAGCAGCGCTAAGCCTTTATCACCCACGGGGATGCAA